>CM035131.1:74484537-74871289 GCA_020205605.1 Panax ginseng | reverse complement strand
TATACGTGAATAGTAACCTCGACATAAAAAGGTAAAAATTTCATAATAAAATTTATACCAATATTTCGGTATAATGATATTGAAAGAATAACATCATTTACGAAGAATATAACATCCCTTACCTCAAAAGAATTGTACTTTTGGCTAAAATATCAGATATAATGCTGAAGGAAACTAGCACTGAATAACAACTCTCAAAGTGTCTAAATACTCACAAAATACGCTCGATATTATAAAGAGAGAGAAAACTTCATATTCTGTGTGTGATTTTCAATTCTAACTAAGCACCCTATTTATAGGAAAATGCCATAACGCCAAAGCAGACTAAATTAATAAAATATTAATATACTTTAAAAATTTTCTACGTACACCTTCTTGACCAAATTCAACACACCACCAGTGGGACCCACCAAATTTAGCATTTCTCCACCCAAAAAAAAGTGGGGCCCACCCATGTTTTTAATAAAAACATCTATTTCCAAAACTTCAATAATTCATAATAAATAGCCTTTTTATCAGAAAAATACAAATTTTATGTCCATTCCATAGGAAATTTAATTCTCTACAACTTTGTAAAAGAAAATTTTTCCAATTTCCTAACAGAAAATGACCGAAATTCACATACGGATGTTTTTAATACCTTAATTTCGATGAAATATTGATAAAACATCTCAACATTAATTCCTTCATTTATATCCGCATAAAATAAATATTTTCTTATCATATAAATCAATAATTAATTATTCATAAATAATATTACAGAATCATAAAATGACAACCAGGTCATTCCCAAGAAAGATGTGGCTTTCCGATAAGGATTTCTCCTTATTGGTGCGCAATTAGGTGACCAAACCCCTTTCCTAGACAGAACTTCCTTAGACATTGCCAATAATGCTATCTAATAATATTATTCAAATAATATGAATTATTGATCTGATAATGGAAGTACTATGCAGTGACAATTATTGAAACAACAACAATATAAAATATCAACGTAGCAATTATAATCAATAAAATAAAATATTAAACAGTAATTACTGTAACAATTATTAAGTAGTGCTGTAACACCCGAGAAAATTGAATTTTTATGATAATTAAATTTTTATTTGATTATGTGAATTAAATGAATTTAATTGATTTAGTTTGTGAGTAAGATATGTGAAGGTCGTTCAATGACCTAGAATGTGCTAATGTGGTTAGTAATCTGGCTACGTGTTAGAATTAATTGTTTAGAATTTCTGAGACAAAAATAAACGTTTTCCGAGAAATTTCCGTAAAAATACTATTCATCTATTTCTGCTCAGGGAATTATTTTGAAATTCCGAGAAACGCGTAATGATAGAATATCGAGACTAGATGAAATATCTAATAATATTTCATTTATGGCAAACGAATTTTTCGCCTGCGGACTTAAAATCTAAGGGTTGAGTGAAATGATTTCCGAGAAGGAAATGAAATGCGTAGAAGGAATTTCGTTATTGTTAATGTGTGTGTTATACTAGGATGATACTATTTAGTATCTATGTATAATCTGATGAGTTAATCTGATACACAATACGATTATCGTACGAGTATTATACGGAGGGAATACGTGAATTATACGTATGGACAACGATTCGTATTATGGAATTAAGTTAAGACTTAATTTGAATTCAATTATTTTGGATTATGCTAAGTCCAATCAATTGTATAGGCAAGCCCAATGAATGAATGTGTTAAGCCCAAGTCAAGGCCCAATATTAGATTTGTTAAGCCCAATGCAAGAAAACTGAACCGTGGATCGAACTGGTGGGTCACCGAATGGGTAAAACCCATGGGGCAACCCATGGGGATGACCCATGGGCATGGTGGGCCGGCCCTTGGTGTGTAAGGCAAGAATAACACTTGGTCACCAAGTATTTTACTTGGTGACAAAGTGTGAAATAGTAAGGAGGTGATGGTGAAATGTCCAATTTGCCCTCCATTTCATTTGCCTATAAATAGAAAGCTGAGATTGGTCTTTTGTGAGTTTTTCAAATTGCCAACCTAAATTTTGAGAGAGAGAAAGAGCTAGACTCAACTAAAAACATCTACCTTGAAGCTTTGCTTAAGAGTTTTTCAAGATTACCTAAGAGTTCTTAAGGTAATATTCCTTAATTCCAATTCCATCTCTTTTGGTTTTTTTTAGTATGGATAATTAGAACTGGGTGGTGTATGTCTTGTATGGTGGAATAAGAATGACTTACCATAGATTCAATCTCTATAAGTCATGAGATCATAAAAACCATAAGGGTTGATATAGTTTTAAATCATGGAAATATTGATTGTAGATATTGATTGTTGATAAACAATTGAACTCCATCAATACGTAAATATGTTCATCTTGCTTGGTTAGGATGTAGATATGAAGTCCATGGAGTATTCCATGTGATTTGGCTTAGAGAACATTAGTAACAAAGTTATGGCGAATTTCACGGAAATAGACGTTAAACGTCAAAAACGTAGGAATTTCGGATTGATAGTCAAAAGTTGCTGTGAGACTTAAAAATGTTGTTTTTCAATGTCAACATGTGAGATAGGGTATTTAAGAGTCGTGGACTTAAGAATCTTCGGATTTTGACTTAGAACAAAGAAAATGAGCATTGAACGCTCATTAATGTTTACGAACGTTTAGAAAATGAACTCAATAGTGAATTTTGAGTTGACGGATTCAAAAATGTCGAATTCTTATATGAATGCGTAGAGTATATCATTTATGACATGTAGGCTTTTGAATGGACCAAATCGTACTTATAACGAAGAAGTTATGGCTCTGAGAAATTCACCAAATTTTTATTCATTGGAAAAATTTTGAGATTTGAGAATCTGGCCTTGGCTAAGTTGTTTTAAATCTTGCGATGCATCATCGCCGATACTGATGTAATTGGATACCGAAAGTGGCGGAAGTAGTAGCAATAGCCACTTATAGCATAAAGTCTCATGCGCAATGCACGAGACAAGGACACAATTCGTTAATGCTAGCGCCGCATGATGCAGGTCTTGCATAGTAATGTCATGTCGCGGCGTGGGTGCAGGGAAATTGTTGAATGGCTTAGGTTTTGAACTTCAATTGTTCAGAGACCTATAAGAGTAAAGTCTATGCACTTCATAAGTGTATTAAAACTATTCCTATACTACCTATACTAAGGTATATGGTATTGAAACTTAGGAATTGAATGCATGTTAGTAAGTTATAAATGAAGAATACAAAGTGTTATCAATGAACCCTAGTCGGGAAACAACATTGGTATTTTGCCAATGATGATAGAGTCCGGTTAATAACGTAAGATTGTTAATAAGTCGGGATGAAGGGGTAATAAGTCGAATTGACTTT
The DNA here is from genome assembly GCA_020205605.1 of Panax ginseng. Lineage (NCBI taxonomy): Eukaryota > Viridiplantae > Streptophyta > Magnoliopsida > Apiales > Araliaceae > Panax > Panax ginseng. The sequence goes on along the minus strand of CM035131.1, from coordinate 74,867,937 downwards.
ATTAAATAAAATAAAGTTAACTAAAACATAAAAGAGAAAGAAGTTGGTAGAAACAATGTGAGTAATTGTAACGCCCCGGAAAATTGAACATTTTGTAATTACTTTTAATAATGAATAAAATAATATTATTTATTATTATTACGTGTTGAGAAGATGAATGTCGTTGTATAACCTAGAAACGTCGGAATATCGTAGTATTTTAACTACGTGAATGAATTAAGGTGTTTGAATTTCTAAGACGAAAATAAAAGCTTTCCGAGAAATTTTTCGAAAAACACTATTCATTGATTTCTGCTCAGGAATTATTTTGAAATTTCTGAGAAATATGTAACGTTATAATATCAAGATGATATCGATTATGTAATAATAATCTAAGTATGGAAAACATAATATTTCGCATGCGGACTTAATTTGGGAACGTTAGGTTTATTAAGCGTTAAGGGAAGAAAGTTGTGATCGTATAATGTGTATTCATTATATGATGGTAATGAATGTATGTATAATACGACGTATTGTACTATTATGTATGAAGAATGAGATAACGTATATTAAGAACTAGTATACGAGTTAGCATACGAAGATTATACGTGGGGTATAATTGTTAAGATGGTTAACTAAAGATAATGGACTTGTAGGATTATTAGCATAATAAGTATAAGTCCAATATAATGTGACAATCAAGCCCAAGTGTTTGATATATCATTAGTCCAAACTATGTAGCACAAGCCCATTAAGAAAGTAGTTAGATTAATTTACCAAGCCCAATAAGAAGCCATGATCCATGGGGCAATCCTAGTGTAAAGTGGGTAGTCTTGATGGGCAAATAATATGTGTGGTGACCAAGTGATGTGATGAGCAAAGAATGAATAGTAAGGAGGTGGAGGATTAATGAGGTGGAATGAGGATGTGGAATTAGGAGGTGGGATGGTGTATTGACCATTTTACCCTAGCTTTGAGTGGCCTATAAATACCAAGCTTCATTTCATTTTGTTTCTTGATCAAATTTCATCCAACTCCTCTCAAGATAAGCTACTTATTTGGTAGAGAGAATAAGCCACTTAAGCAATTATAAGCCACTTCAACCTTTGTTTGATTTTCCAAAGTGAATTGAAGTCAAAGTCTTCAAGGGTAAGACTCATATCTTTTATCTACATCTCTTCTATGATATGATTGATAGAGAAAGGAGATTGTTTGTTGAGGTCATGTAATAAGTTATTAAGGAATGAACTTAAGCCGAATAAGTTGAATAAGCAACTTGAACTCTAATAAGTTGTTAGAATCATGAAGAACTTAGCATATGTTTGGCATATGATATTAGTATGATGATTATAGCATGAGAACATTGATTAATGGACTGAAGTTCATAGTAAGTCATAAGCATGAGAATTTGTAGTTACTAAGTTAAATAAGTCATTAACTTATGAGAATAAGTCAAAACCTACTTTGACTACAAGTTGGTGTAATAAGTAACTTGTGATGTTCATATGTTGGTTGAATTCCATTTAGAATCATTAAGAATGTAGTTTTGCCGGAATTCACACGATTGAACGATTATCGTCGAATTCGTAAAATTCTCGGAATGGAAGTCATATTTTGTGTTTGAAGTCAGAAATGTTGGTTTTCGATGGAGACAAGTCATATTTGGCATTATAGAGTTGTGGACTCAAAAATGACCGAATTCCGACTTAGAACGAAGAAACGAGCGTTGAACGTTTATCGTTTTCGTTAAAAATGAACTCATAGATGAAATTTTAGCAAATGAAGTTAAATAGATAAAATTCTTGCATGAACGCATAGAGTATGTAATTTGTGAACCGTAGGCTTTTGAACGGACCAATTTGGACATATAACGAAGAAGTTATGCGTTCGGGAGTTTCGTGAAATTTTCAAAATTTTGCAAACTATTTGAGGCACAGAGTCCGCGCCGCGGCGCGACTCACAACCTTAAAGCCCACGCCACAAAGGCAAGGTTGGGAACTGCAGCATCTCTTTAACTTCATGGCCATGTACGAGATGAGAGTTAAGTGAAATGGCATGGCTAGCTGATCTAGAATTTTGATGGACAAAAATGTTTACAAGTATAGAATGAAAAGGAACTTGTTAGTAATGAACTAAGATATAAACATAACATTTTAAGGTACTTGTAAGACACTAATGCATGATGATTAAGAGTTAATAATTAATTGAAAGTGAACGTAATGTGAATGACGTAATGAAAGCCGGAAACCCATAATAATAGATCTAAGTCAGGATTTACATTGAAATGAAGGGTAAGATATAATAGTATACATACTTGATTATATATAACCTAATGAGGTATGTTATATGATCATGTATTATAGAAACATAGAGACTTAAAGTGTACGTGTGTTAATCAGTAAGCAAACGCTGAAGGCAAGTATTCTAACCCTTGTTCCAGTTCAGTCTGGGCAAGTTTTGTAATTCATGTATTCTTTCACATGAAGTTTTGAACAATGAAGTCTAAAGCGAATTCTTTTGGCTAGACTTGTATTATGATTCTGTCAAGCATGATTTATGTTTACCGAGTTATATTGGTATGGTTTTCAATCGAAGACTAAGTATGCTAAAATGTTTTTGTCGTTTAACGATAGGCACGTGAGGTTGTCACAACTTAAACGTATACACGTTTAATGAATGTAGTGTTGATCAACATAGAAAGTACTATAATTTGATCACCTGAAGTGCTTTCGTAAGCTATCTTGGGACTTACGGACTTAGTGCGAGTTGTCCTTTTCAAAAGAAATTATGAGCGCTCGTATTTCGAGCTTTAGTTGATATTCTCTTGAATATTGTTGTTGGAAAACATTTTGAATGAAAAGAAGTGCTACTTTGAATTATCGATAGTATTGTAACTATTGTTCGATTCTTGAAGATATATAAGTTTTATGTTTCAAGCATGTTTTTATTAGAATTGTAGTACTTCTTTGAGCTAGTCATGCTCACTCTTGCTTGAACCATATGAACACAGCTAAGATCGATAGGACCCAAGGCTCAGGCAAGGACAAGGGAAAGGCCAAGACGAACCCTTAGATTACTTATGTAATAGTATAGGTGAACGATTGTAATATATTTGATATTATGACAAGAACAAACGAATGGGTTACAAAGAACCTGGGGAATGTAATATTATTTTTGTTATATAGAAGTTATATTAGTCCATTTGAGACTATTTAATTGAATGAATGAATGAATGGTAGTACCATGTAGCACCATCTGTCGGGTTGGAAGAGACCCAAATTTGGGGGCGTCACAGGTTTGTATCAAAGCATTAGGTTATAAAACTTAAAGGGGGGATTAAAAACCATAAGTCATAACCTTAAGAGGAGTCAAAGAAGTACAAGAAAGGAAAATAACCTTATAAAAATGCATTATGATTATGTTATGTATTTTTATTATTCTACTGACGTGTACTAATCAACTTAATTGTTTTGTGTAGATGTCAGGAGTAAACAGAATGTTTGTAGATGAGCAAACCATTAGTGAAGAATCGGTGAACCAAGTAGAGGTTATACCGAACCCTATAGCAGCAGAGCCAGATGTAGTGATTATTGATTCTGGAGACTTAGATGATGCTGACTACATGTCAGTATTCGACGGGATGATAGAGGAGGAAGTAGAGACAATGTCCTGTAATCCGGTAGCTATAGTAGCGGAGATAGCTCCTGGAAGGTCAATGATGTCTCTGTTTATGTCAGTGTTGGATAGAAATATCCATTACTGTCAGGAGGTCAAGGAGCTGAAAGCAGAGCTCCAAATGGTTAAAGAGGACAAGAATGATGTCAAGTCCATGTGGGAGCAGGAACATGACGAGAGGATTTTGGCTAAGGACAAAGTCCACGATTTAAAGCACGAGGTCTTTGAGCTCAAGGAGGAGCTAAAGACCAAGGTGCAGAAGATAGGGAGGATGTCCTATATCTATAGGAGTTCTCACACAGATTTCTAGCAGCAGGTAGCTGGATATCCTGTAGAGGTAGGGCAAACACAACATACTATTAGCTGTGATATCATTGCTGGTCTTGCCAAGGAAGATTTCGAGAATGCCTTGAGGCAGATGTAGACTAGTAGTAGTTTGAGTAGTATGTAAATATTTTGTAAGTAGTAGTGATGTAAAGCCCTTTTTGTATAGTAAAGGGTAGTCTTTTGTAAATCCCAATTTTTGGAAAGTGATAGCAGGAAAGTAATGTAAGCAGCTTAGGTTGTGTATGTAACCGATGTAGTATTATACTACGAAGAATGAATATAAGACCTTTTTATGGAAAGCAATGAGTTATGGATGTTGGAGTTATTGTGTAATAGTAAATGATAACTAATAAAGAAAGGAATAATAACGCAATGTGTTTATTGTATCAGCAAAATGCCGCCAAGAAGAGTGCAACATAATCAAGGTGTGAGCGTAAATCAACTGGAGGGAGGTCCGGTTTACCCGATGCAGGAGTCTGTTAATTTAATAACAGTTGCCTTTAATAGAACAGGGGCTAATATCCCCGTAAATCCAGGAGTAAGACGAGCTACTACCTTTAAGGATTTCAAGGCGTGGGTCCCACGGAGTTCAAAGGAACTACGGACCCTATTGAAGCCCAAACGTGGGTTAAGGAGATAGAGAAGGCATTTGTGATAACAAATGTCGATGAGGCCCAAAAGGTTGACTTTGCGACCTATATGATGAAGGGAGAGGCCGACTTTTGGTGGGAAGCCAATCAGGCTAGGGCTGGGATAGCAAATCTGACGTGGGATAGGTTCAAGGAGATATTCTTTGAGAACTACTTTCCCACGAGCATGAAAGGGAGGATGGAGATGCGGTTTTTGGAGTTGAAATAAGGGGACATGATGGTTCCCCAATACGCCCCCAAGTTTAATGAACTGGCAAGGTTCGCTCCACATCAAGTGGATACTGAGGTGAGGAAGGTGCGACGGTTCGAGTAGGGCTTGAAACCCTGACTCTATAACCGCATATCGGTGTTCCAAAGTACTACTTTTGGGACCGTTTTAGAGAAGGCGATAATCGCCGAAGGTGGTATTGAGGCGTTGAGCCAATACCACAAAGAAAAGAAAAATAAGGGTAAGGTAGATGGGGGAGTAAAGATCGAGGGAGCCAGTGGTAGTGGCGAGGGTCAGAAAAGGAAGGTATTTAGCTCTGGGAATACCAGAGTGAGGCAAGGAGACCCGAAGAAAAGAATGGAGGCCTGCATGACCTGTAGGAAGACTCATTTAGGAGTCTATCTCAAGGGGAAGGCCGTCTGTTACAATTGTGGACAAGAGGGGCACATTGCGCCTAATTGTCCGAGTCCGAAGAAGAACCACAGATGCTTTGTGTGTGGATCAATGACCACATGGCAAAAAGATTTGAAGAAAGAGACGGGGACGGGATCGAATCGGTGTAATAGCACATGTAAGCTAGCTATTAGTGGGCGGCCAAGATAAACCGGGTAGCCGATGGGCGCGTACCTTTAACATGATGATCCCTAAGATGCGATTGCATCGAGGGGACGTCGTCTTGGGTATTATTCTGATTAACGATATCAATGCGTACGTGCTGTTTGATTCGGGTGCTACTTGTTCGTTTATAGCATGCGATTTTGCTAGACGATTAGGATTACTTCCTGAAAAGTCGCCTATACCTTTAAATATCAAGGTAGCAAATGAAGAGATAATTCATATTGAAGATGTTCATAAAAGTTGTTGTGTAGATATATGTGGTTGTAAATTATCGGCAGATTTGTTACCAATAAAGTTAGGAGAATTCGACGTAATTCTCGGGATGGATTGGTTAGTGGACCATTGGGCAATTATAGATTGTCAAAAGAAATGTGTGAACATTAAGACGTTAGAACAACCTCGGGTAGTATTTTATGGGAATAGATCGCTGGGACATTCGTGTTGTCTAACCGTGACACAAACTAGGAAATTATTGAGGAAGGGATGCGTAGGTTATCTGTGTCATGTTGTTGATACCCAGAGAGTGGTATCAACCATGGAACAAATACTTGTAGTGAGAGAATTTGCCGATGTATTTCTGAGTGAATTGCCGGGTCTTCCGCCGGATAGGGAGACAGAGTTTGTGATAGACATTGTGCCAGGAGCGACACTAGTTTCCAGGGCACCGTATTATATAACGCTAGTGGAGATGAAGGAGTTGATGGTGAAGTTACAAGAACTGTTAGACAGGAAGTACATTCAACTAAGTATTTCGTCGTGGGGAGCATCGGTACTATTTGTCAAGAAGAAGGACAGATCGTTAAGACTGTGTATCGACTATCGAGAGTTGAACAAGTTAACGATAAAGAATAAATACCCATTGCCCAGGATCGATGATCTCTTTGATTAGTTGAAAGGGGCTTTGTATTTTTCTAAAATAGATTTAAGGACGGGGTATCATCAGTTGAAGGTTGGGAAGGAGGATGTGTCAAAGACAACATTCAGGACTTGTTATGGTCATTACGAGTTCCTGGTGATGTCATTTGGGTTGACAAATGCACCAGCTGCATTCATGGATATGATGAACAGAGTGTTCAAACAATATTTGGACAAGTTCGTCGTGGTGTTTATAGATGATATTCTAGTCTATTCTAAGATGCCAGAAGATCATGCTGAACACCTTAGATTAGTGTTGGAGACACTTAGGAAGGAGAAATTGTATGCGAAGTTCACTAAGTGTGAATTTTGGTTAGAGAAGGTACAATTTTTAGGTCATGTCATTAACCATGAGGGGATTTCAGTAGATCTAGCGAAGGTGGAAGCCATGATGAATTGGGAACAACCGAAAACGCCGACTGAGGTGCGTAGTTTCCTAGGGTTAGCGGGTTAGTATCGAAGATTCATCTAGGATTTTTCGATGATAGCTACTCCGTTGACTAACTTGACGAGGAAGACGGTGAAATACGCTTGGACTGACAAGTGCGAGGACAATTTTCAAGAACTAAAGAAGAGATTGAGTGAAGCGCCTGTTTTGTCATTGCCCGATGACACAGAAAATTTTGTAGTTTATAGCGATGCTTCGCAAAGAGGACTTGGTTGCGTGCTCATGCAACATGGAAAGGTCATTGTGTATGCATCTAGGTAGTTAAAGGATTATGAGAAAGTTTATCCTACTCATGATCTGAAACTGGCCGCAATAGTTTTTGCTCTAAAGATATGGAGACATTATCTTTATGGAGAAAAATGTGAGATATACACGGACCACAAAAGTCTAAAATATATCTTCACACAAAAGGAGTTGAATATGAGGCAGAGGAGATGGCTGGAGTTGATAAAGGATTACGACTGTGAAATCCTGTATCACCCGGGAAAAGCCAATGTAATTCTTAAACGCCTTTAAATAGGAAGGGTCGGGAAAAGTTGTCTTTGTGAACGGCTCAAACTAAGTTAATAACAGAGATGGCTAGGATGGAGTTGGAAGTAAAGATGCCAAGTGAAGGAGAACAAATGCTGTTTGCAACAGAGATGCAACCGACCATCGTAGAAAGAATTAAGAAGGTATAACTCAAAACTGATGAGTGTGAATGGGATGAAGGAAGCATTGCCAATGAAAAAGATATTAAGTACGATCTTGATAATGAGGATTATTGAGATTTGAAGGAAGAGTTTGGGTTCCGAATGAGACAGAATTAAAGGAGCTGGTGTTGCAAGAGGCTCATAGTTCAAGGTTTTCGATTTTTTCCTGGTAGTACTAAGATGTATCAAGATCTTCGACAGAGTTTCTGGTGGCCGAACATGAAGAGATAGATCGTCGAATATGTGAGTAGGTGCTTGAATTGTCAGAGAGTTAAGGTCGAACATCAATGACCTAGTGGCTAGCTACAGTCATTAGAAGTTCCGGAGTGGAAATGGGAGAATATCACGATGGATTTTGTGGTGGGACTTCCGACTATTCAGAAGGGGTATGATGCAATTTGGGTAATAGTAGACCGATTGACAAAGTCGGCTAACTTTTTGCCAATTAGGGTCAAGTATAACTTAGACCAATTAGCTAGACTCTATATTAAGGAAATAATCTCCAGACATGGGGTACCAGTATTGATTGTGTCAGATCGTGATCCACGATTCACATCGAACTTTTGGAGGAGTCTACAAGAGCAATTGGGGATGCAGTTGAAGCTGAGTACGGCGTATCATCCACAAACAGATGGACAAAGCGAGAGAACAATTCAAACGTTAGAAGATATGCTAAGATCTTGCGTCATGGATTTCAAGGGTAGTTGGGATGATCATCTACCATTAGCGGAGTTTGCGTATAATAATAGTCATCATGCAAGCATAGGTATGCCGCCTTACGAAGCTTTGTATGGGAGGAAATGCAAAACACCACTGTATTGGGATGAGGTAGGAGAACGCCGAATGTTGGGACTAGAATTGGTGCAACAGACAGTGGATATTGTCAAGAAGATTGAGATCGTCTTTCTAGCATTTCAAAGCAAGTGCGTAAGAAGTTTACGGATCCGCATAGAGAGAATCGGGAGTTTGAAGTAGGTTCGTACGTATTCCTAAAAGTATCTCCCTGGAAAGGAAAGATACATTTTGGAAAGAAGGGAAAGTTAAGTCCAAGGTTTATAGGACCTTTTGAGGTATTGAAACGGGTAGGTGAGGTAGCTTATATGATAGCATTACCTCCAGACCTAGAACGAATACATAATGTATTTCACGTATCAGTGTTACGTCCTTATAAGCCAGATTATAAGCACGTGATAGAATATGAGCCTATTCATATCGAGAAGGACTTAACGTACGAGGAAACACTGATTCAAATTATCGATAGAAAAGAACAAGTTCTGTGGAACAAAGTCATACCTTCAGTAAAGGTGATATGGAAGAACCACGATGCAGAAGAAGCAACATGGGAGTTAGAAGAAACAATGAAAAAGAATTACCCTCATTTATTTGTGTAATTTTTTTAGCAAGATTCGAGGGACGGAGAATCCTTATAAGGGGAGAGTGTAGCGCTCAAGAAAAATTGAACATTTTGTAATTACTTTTAATAATGAATAAAATAATATTATTTATTATTATTACGTGTTGAGAAGATGAATGCCGTTGTATAACCTAGAAACGTCGGAATATCCTAGTATTTTAACTACATGAATGAATTAAGGTGTTTGAATTTCTAAGACGAAAATAAAAGCTTTCTGATAAATTTTCTGAAAAACACTATTCATCGATTTCTGCTCGAAAATTATTTTTGAATGTCCGAGAAATATGTAACGTTATAATATCAAGATGATATCGATTATGTAATAATAATATAAGTATGGAAAACATAATATTTCGCATGCGGACTTAATTTGGGAACGTTAGGTTTATTTAGCGTTAAGGGAAGAAAGTTGTGATTGTATAATGTGTATTCATTATATGATGGTAATGAATGTATGTATAATACGACGTATTGTACTATTATGTATGAAGAATGAGATAACATATATTAAGAACTAGTATACGAGTTAGCATACGAAGATTATACGTGGAGTATAATTGTTAAGATGGTTAACTAAAGATAATGGACTTGTAGGATTATTAGCATAATAAGTATAAGTCCAATATAATGTGACAATCAAGCCCAAGTGCTTGATATATCATTAGTCCAAACTATGTAGCACAAGCCCATTAAGAAAGTAGTTAGATTAATTAACCAAGCCCAATAAGAAGCCATGATCCATGGGGCAATCCTAGTGTAAAGTGGGTAGTCTTGATGGGCAAATAATATGTGTGGTGACCAAGTGACGTGATGAGCAAGGAATGAATAGTAAGGAGGTGGAGGATTAAGGAGGTGGAATGAGGACGTGGAATAAGGAGGTGAGATGGTGTATTGACCATTTTACCCTAGCTTTGAGTGGCCTATAAATACCAAGCTTCATTTCATTTTGTTGCTTGATAAAATTTCATCCAACTCGTCTCAAGATAAGCTACTTATTTGGTAGAGAGAATAAGCCACTTAAGTAATTATAAGCCACTTCAACCTTTGTTAGATTTTCCAAAGTGAATTGAAGTTATAGTCTTCAAGGGTAAGACTCATATCTTTTTCTACATCTCTTCTATGATATGATTGATAGAGAAGGGAGATTGTTTGTTGAGATCATGTAATAAGTTATTAAGGAATGAACTTAAGCCGAACAAGTTGAATAAGCAACTTGAACTCTAATAAGTTGTTAGAATCATGAAGAACTTAGCATATGTTTGGCATATGATATTAGTATGATGATTATAGCATGAGAACATTGATTAATGGACTTAAGTTCATAGTAAGTCATAAGCATGAGAATTTATAGTTAATAAGTTAAATAAGTCATTGACTTATGAGAATAAGTCAAAACCTACTTTGACTACAAGTTGGTGTAATAAGTAACTTGTGATGTTCATATGTTGGTTGAATTCCATTTAGAATCATTAAGAATGTAGTTTTGCCGGAATTCACATGATTGGACGATTATCGTCGAATTCGTAAAATTCTTGGAATGGAAGTCGTATTTTGTGTTTGAAGTCCGAAATGTTGGTTTTCGATGGAGACAAGTCATATTTGGCATTATAGAGTTGCGAACTCAAAAATGACCGAATTCTGACTTAGAACGAAGAAACGAGCGTTGAACGTTCACGAACATTTATCGTTTTCGTTAAAAATGAACTCATAGGTGAAATTTTAGTAAACGAAGTCAAATTGATAAAATTCTTGCATGAACGAATAAAGTATGTAATTTGTGAACCGTAGGCTTTTGAACGGACCAATTCGGACTTATAACGAAGAAGTTATACGTTCGGGAGTTTCGTGAAATTTTTAAAATTTTGCAAACTATTCGAGGCCTGAGAGTCCGTGGCCATGGCGCGACTCACAACCTTAAATCTCGTCGTCGCGATCAGTGAAATTTGTTGGGCGAACTGCAGATACTTCTAACTCGCGTCGTGGTGCGAGAGATGCAGTTAAGTTGTGTGTGGCGGCCATGGCCAGATCCTAGAATTTTGATGGACAAAAATGTTTACAAGTGTAGAATGAAAAGGAACTTTTTAGTAATGAACTGAGATATAAACATAACATTGTAAGGTACTTGTAAGACACTAATGCATGATGATTAAGAGTTAATAATCAATTGAAAGTGAACGTAATGTGAATGACGTAATGAAAGCCGAAAACCCATAATAGTAGATCTAAGTCAGGATTTACATTGAAATGAAGGGTAAGATATAATAGTATACATACTTGATTATATATAACCTAATGAGGTATGTTATATGATCATGTATTGTATAAATGTAGAGACTTAAAGTGTACGTGTGTGTTAATCAAGAAGTTGATATTTGAAGGCAAGTATTCTAACCCTTGTTCCAGTTCAGTCTGGACAAGTTTTGTAATTCATGTATTCTTTCGCATGAAGTTTTGAACAATGAAGTCTAAAGCTAATTCTTTCTGCTAGACTTATATTGTGATTTTGTTAAGCATGATTTATGTTTACCGAGTTATATTGGTATGGTTTTCAATCGAAGACCGAGTATGCTAAAATGTTTTTGTCGTTTAACGACAGGCACGTGAAGTTGTCACTACTTAAACGTATACACGTTTAATGAATGTAGTGTTGATCAACATAGAGTACTTTGGGCTGATCACCCAGAAGTGCTCGTAAGCTATGCCGGACTTATGGACTTAGTGCCAGGTTGTCCTTTTCAAAAGAAATTATGAACTGCTCGTATTTCTGAGCTTTAGTTGATATTCTACTGAATATTGTTGTTGGAAAACATTTTGAATGAAAAGAAGTGCTACTTTGAATTATCGATAGTACTTCGTAACTATTGTTCAGTTACTGAAGATATATAAGTTTTATGTTTCAAGCATGTTGTTTATTAGAATTGTAGTACTTGCTGAGCTAGTCATGCTCACTCTTGCTTGAACCATATGAACACATCTAAGATCGATAGGACCCAAGGCTCAGGCAAGGACAAGGGAAAGGCCAAGACGAACCCTTAGAGTACTTATGTAATAGTATAGGTGAACGATTGTAATATATTTGATATTATGACAAGAACAAACGAATGGGTTATAAAGAACCTGGGGAATGTAATATTATTTCTGTTATATAGAAGTTATATTAGTCCTTTTGAGACTATTTAATTGAATGAATGAATGGTAGTACCGTGTAGCACCATCTGTCGGGTTGGAAGAGACCCGAATTTGGGGGTGTCACAGTAATTGTTTGACAGCTAATTACAGTGTGCTATGTGAATATATCATGTAGATTATATAAAGGCTGTGGTCAGTCGATTAAGTTATTTGAAGACGCTGAAAGGCAAGTTTTCTTAACGCTTCAAGTTAGTCAAGTTTTATGTGATTCATTGTACTGAATTGCACGACTAATTTTAAAGAAAGGGTCAATGCCAGATTTAACTCGGCTAGACTACTCCTAAGATATAGATTGATTGATATTCATATCTTTCAATATAGAAATGTTAACGCTATCCTATGCTAAGTAATTGGTACGGATGTGAAGGTAAGGTTTGTCTATGAACAAACAAAAATATTTTTCATCGATTATTCGATGGGCACGCGAGTTTGCCAAATGTTAAACATAAATACGTTTAACGAATGAGTGTTGATCAACATAGAGTACTATAGGCTGATCACCTAGAAGTGCTCGTAAGTTATGCGGATGTATAGCTTTAGTGATGTGATATCCTTTTCAAGTATGAAAACAGAAAGCTACTGTTCATGGTCTATCTACCGGTTCAGAATTCCTAATCTACTTTATACTTTGGGAATTGATGTTATGAAATGTTAAAGTATTATTGTTTCATAATACTTCATAAATATTTGTTCAGTTATGTATGAATTGTTATAGAATTCACGAATGTGGTATTATTGTTGTCCTTTGATAAACTTGCTTAGCTTGTTATGCTCATTTCTTGCGTGAATTATATGATTTCAGTTAAGGATAAACGTACTGAGAATGCTAAGAGAGATAAGGGCAAAGCTAAGATGGATACTTAGCCATCGTGTAATAGATTAGTATGTTTGTATGTATTAAATATTATGAACAACGAACTATGTAATCGGTTTATGAACCCGGGAAGGATTATACTTTGATTGTAATAAGAAGATAGTAATTACATTTATTATGTTGTATTTCAATGGAATGATTGTATAGTTATGAGAACCGTGTAGCACCATATGTCAGGTTGGAAGATACCCGAATTTGGGGGCGTCACAGGTTAGTATCAAAGCATTAGGTTATAAAACTTAAGGGGGGAAGAACCTTAGGCTAATAACCTCGTAAGGAAGGTAAAGTTCGAATAATGAAAGTTAAGTCAACTGAATTAATAAGGTATTGAGAAATCTCAGTACCGACAGAATTTAAAAGATGAAAATTAATCTTAAATAAATTAAATGTGATTTGTGCTTATACTATTGTGTATTATGTACTAATCAAAGTGTTATATGTTTTGTAGATGTCAAACGATAGCTTGATGTTTAGAAACATTCATGAGATAAGTAAGGAGTCTGTGAACCAAGTGGAGGTATTACCAATGCCAGTGGCGGAGGTACTGTTAGTGGTTTTAGAAGACTCTGATATTGAAGGGTACATCTCTGAGGGGGAATACTCCGAGGAGACAATGGGGATAGCGTCATATCTAAATATGATGATTGACGTGGAGGAGGAGATGGAGGTAACATCGATTAATACGGTGATACCTACTCAGGAGCCAATACCTTCGGACGCAATGAGATCATTGTATCTGGTATTGTTGGATAGGAATGTGCATCTGTGCACTATAGTGCAGTCACAGAACGAGGAGATAACCGCCCTATATGAGGCGAAGGAATCTGCAAAGGCGGATTTTGAGTCAGAAAGAAACTGGTTGAGAAAGACCAGAAGATAGCTAGGATGTCATACATCCACGAATGCGCTCATGAGGATTTCAAGCTGAAAATTGCTTGTTATTCTATTGAGTCAGGGCAGACTCGACATACTATTAGTCGAGATATTGTTTTGATTTTAGTAAATCAAAAACATGAGAATGCCGTAAGGCAGTGTTAGTAGATCGTTATATCTTTTTGCATATAAGTAGTGACATAAAACCCTCTTTTGTATAATTAAAGGGTAGTCTTTTTGTAAATCCCAATTTTTGTAGAAGTCAATCGCGGGATAGTATGTAATAGCTTTTTGGCTAAGGGAACATGATGTAAATAGTTTTGACTATGAAAGCATATTAATATAATGAAGTTTTTATGTAATGTGCTTGTTGTGGTATGAGTTGTTATTTGAGAATAATAACCAAGCAGTAAATAGATAATAACAAAACTTTATTTATTTAATCAAAATTATGCCGCCAAGAAGGAGACAACGTAACCAAGAGGCCAAGTCTCATAATGAAAATCATGGGGGTCCTAATAACCCTATGCAAGAGTTCGTTAATTTATTAATGGCAGCATTTAATTAAGTTGGGGGAAGGATTCCTGTAGCTCCTGGGGTAGTAAGAACAACTACCTTCAAGGAATTTAAGAGTGTGGGTCCTCCGGAGTTCCGAGGAACAACGGACCCTTTAGAAGCCCAGACATGGGTGAAAGAGATTGAGAAGGCGTTTGTAATTACAAAACGTAAGTGAGGCGCCAAAGACTTCTTTTGTGACTTACATGATGAAGGGGGAAGCCAACTACTGGTGGGAGGCTCACTAGGGTGGGGCTAGAACAGAAGTAGTTACTTGGGAACAGTTCAAGAAGGTGTTCTTTGAGAACTACTTCCCTACTATTATGCAAGGTAGGATGGAGATTAAGTTCTTAGAACTTAAGCAAGGGGATATGACAGTACCCCAGTATGCTGCCAAATTAAATGAATTGGCGAGGTTTGCTCCACATCAGGTGGACATGGAAGAGAGGAAAAGCTTGAGTTCGGCGGGGCTTAAAACCACAGCTCTATAGTAGAATATCGGTTTTAGAGAGTGCTTCCCTCTGGGACCATTTAGGAAAAGCGATAATAGTGAAAGGTGGTGGTGAGACATTATCTCAATTACCACAAGGAGCGTAAGAACAAGAATAAGGTAGAGAGTGGTAATAAGGCTGAAGTTGCCAGCGGGAGTGGCAACTTGCCTAAAAGAAAGAGCTTTAACCTTGGGAATCTTTGGGTAAAGCGCGGGGAGATCCTAAGCGGAGGGCGGAGGCATGCAAGACATGTGAAAAGACTCACATGGGAGTGCATTTAAAGGGAAATTAGTCTGCTACAAGCTGTGGGCGGGAGGGCATTTATCACCCATTTATCCTAACCCTAAGAAGAACCGGGGTGTTTTTATGCCGTGGGTCATTGGACCACATGGCAAGAAATTGCCCGAAGAAGGGTTTAGAGGGAAATAAGGGTTACGGTAGTGGTAAATTAGCCATTCTTGGACCAACACCATCGATTGGGTAGACCCCCTCACCCGACGTTTAATACGATTTATCAAGATGCGGTTACATCAAGCGGATGTGGTAGTAGGTATCATTCCAGTCAATGAAATAAATGCTTTGTGCTATTTGACTAGGGTGCTACTTGTTCTTTTATAGCATGTGAATTTGCTAAGCGATTAGGTTTAATCCCTAAAAAGTTACCAATACCTTTAGACGTTAAGGTAGCCAATGAAGAGATAATCCCCATTGAACATATTCATAATGATTGTTGCATAGATATTACAGGGAATAAGTTATCGGTAGATTTGGTACCGATAAGGTTAAAAGAATTCGATGTAATTCTTGGTATGGATTGGTTGGTTAACCATAAGGCGATAATAGATTGTCATAGGAAAAGTGTGAACCTTCGGCTTTCTAAGAAAACCAAGGTAGTGTTCTTCGGTAGTAAATCATCGAGACACTCTTGTTGTCTATCGATGACACAAGCTAGGAAGATGTTGAGAAAAGGGTGTGTAGGTTACCTGTGCCATGTTGTGGATACCCAAAGAATGGGAACATCCTTGGACCAGATACCTATAGTTCAAGAGTTCACAAATGTATTTTTGGATGAATTACCGGGTATTCCACCGCACAGGGAGGTTGAGTTTGTAATTAATCTGTTACCGGGAACGGCACCGGTTTTAAGGGCACCATATCGAATGACGCTAGTAGAAATGAAGGAGTTAATGGTTCAATTGCAAAAACTATTAGATAGAAAGTACATTCAACCGAGTGTGTCTCCTTGGGGAGCACCGATATTGTTTGTAAAGAAAAAGGATGGGTCGTTAAGACTTTGTATCGACTATCGAGAGTTAAACAAGTTAACGATTAAGAATAAATACCCGTTGCCTAGGATCGATGATCTATTTGATCAGTTGAAAGGGGAAAAGTATTTTTCTAAGATAGATTTGTTCATGGGGTATCATCAGTTAAAAGTGAGGAAGGAGGATGTACCTAAGACGGCGTTCAGAACTCGTTATGGTCATTACGAGTTCCTGGTGATGTCGTTTGGGTTGACTAATGCGCCAGCCGCATTTATGGATATAATGAACAGAGTGTTCAAACAGTATTTGGACAAGTTCGTCGTAGTGTTCATTGATGATATTCTAGTCTATTCAAAGACGTCAGAAGATCATGCCGAACATTTAAGGATAGTGTTGGAAACACTAAGGAAGGAAAAGTTGTATGTGAAATTCACAAAGTGTGAATTTTGGCTTGAGAGAGTGCAGTTTCTAGGACATGTTATTGATAAAGATGGCATTTTTCGTAGATCCAGCAAAAGTAGAAACAATTAATGAGTGGGAACAACCAAAAATGCCAACCGATGTTAGGAGTTTTATGGGGTTAGCGGGATACTATAGAAGTTTCATTTCGGACTTTTATAAAATAGCTACTCTGTTGACAAATCTGACAAGAAAGTCCGTGAAGTATGTGTGGACTAAAAAATGTGAGAACAGTTTTCAAGAGTTGAAGAAGAGGTTAAGTGGGGCACCTGTATTGTCTTTACCAGATGATACAGGGAACTTTGTAGTGTATAGCGATGCTTCGCATAAAGGACCGGGGTGTGTGCTCATGCAGCATAGCTAGGTCATTGCGTATATGTCACGTTAATTGAAGGATTATGAGAAGGCTTATCCTACTCATGATCTAGAATTGGCAGCTGTGGTTTTTTCCTTAAAAATATGGAGGCATTATCTATATGGTGAGAAGTGTGAGATATACACGGACCACAAAAGTCTGAAATATATCTTCACACAGAAGGAGTTGAACATGAGACAGATAAGGTGGTTAGAGTTAATAAAAGATTATGACTGTGATATTTTATATCATCCGGGAAAGGCAAATGTAGTAGTCAATGCGCTAAGTAGGAAGGGTAGAGAGAAACTGTCAATGTTAACGACTCAGAATGAGTTGATAACAGCGATGACAAGAATGGAGCTGGAAGTTAAGTTACCGGAGGAAGCGGTGGAAATGTTATTTTCCATGGAAACCCAACCAACCATAGCGGAATGGGTTAGGGAAGTACAATTGAGCAACGAGGAATGCAAGCAGATGAAGAAGACGATAGAAGATGAAGAGAAGACTAAGTATGACCTCGATAAGGAGGGATTACTTCATTTTGAAGGAAGAATTTGGGTTCCAAAGGATTCCGAATTAAAGGAGGAAATAATGACGGAGGCTCATAATTCAAGGTACTCGATACATCCCGATAGTATGAAGATGTATCAAGACCTTCGTCAGAACTTTTTGTAGTCGAACATGAAAAGGGAGATAGCAGAATACGTTAGTAGGTGCTTAACTTGTCAAAAAGTTAAGGCTGAACACCAACGACCTAGCGGGTTGTTGCAACCATTAGAAATTCCAGAGTGGAAATGGGAGCACATCACAATGGACTTTGTGATGGGACTTCCAACAACAAGAAAAAGGTACGATGCTATTTGGGTGATAGTGGATCGATTGACGAAATTGACTCATTTTCTACCAATAGGAGTTAGGTATAACTTAAATTAGTTAGCTAAGTTGTATGTCAAGGAAATTATTTCCAGACATGGAGTACCTATTTCGATTGTGTCAGATCGTGATCCACGATTCACATCGAACTTTTGGAGGAGTTTACAAGAGCAAATGGGAACGCAGTTAAGATTGAGTACGGTGTATCATCCTCAGACGGATGGTCAGAGTGAACGGACAATTCAAATGCTGGAAGATATGTTAAGATCTTGCATTATGTATTGCAAAGGGAGTTGGGACGAATATCTACCGTTGGTGGAATTTTTGTACAACAATAGTTTTTATGGTAGTATAGGCTTGCCGCCTTACGAAGCGTTGTATGGAAGGAAGTGTTGAATTCCATTGTGTTGGGATGAGGTGGGTGAACGTTAGATGTTGGGACCTGAGATGGTACAACAAATGACGGACATGGTGAAGATAATACGTGCTCGATTAGTTACGGCCCAAGATAGGCAGAAGAAGTATGCAGATCCTCACAAAGAGAAGAGATAATTCGATGTAGGATCTTTTGTCTTTCTGAAAGTACCACCTTGGAAGGGGAAGATACGTTTTGGAAAGAAAGGGAAGTTAAGTACAAGGTTTGTAGGACCTTTTGAGATTTTAAGAAGGGTAGGAGAGGTGGCTTATGAAGTAGCCTTACCTCTAGAAATGGAACGCATTCATAATGTGTTTCATGTATCCGTGTTGCGTCCTTATAAACTAGATTATAAACACATAATAGAGTATGAATCTATCCAGATAGAGAAAGATTTATCCTACGAGGAACTTCCAATTCAAATTATTGATAGGAAGGAACAAGTTTTAAGAAATAAGGTAATACCTTCAGTGAAGGTGTTATGGAGAAACCACAGTGCTGAAGAAGCAACGTGGGAACTCGAAAGTAAAATGAAGGAAGATTTTCCTCATTTGTTTATGTAATTATAAGCTAGATTCTGGGGACATAATCCTTATAAGGGGGAGAGAATGTAACGCCCGAGAAAATCAGATTTTTATGATAATTAAATTTTTATTTGATTATGTGAATTAAATGAATTTAATTGATTTAGTTTGCGAGTAAGCTATGTGAAGGTCATTCTATGACCTAGAATATGCTAATGTGGTTAGTAATCTGGCTACATGTTAGAATTAATTGTTTAGAATTTCTAAGACAAAATAAACGTTTTCTGAGAAATTCCCGTAAAAACACTATTCATCCATTTCTGCTCGGGGAATTATTTTAAAAGTTCGAGAAACGCGTAATGATAGAATATCGAGACTAGATGAAATATCTAATAATATTTCATTTATGGCAATCGAAGTTTTCACCTGTGGACTTAAAATCTAAGGGTTGAGTGAAATGATTTCCGAGAAGGAAATGAAATGCGAGAAGGAATTTTGTTATTGTTAACATGTGTGTTATACTAGGATGATACTATTTAGTATCTATGTATAATACGATGAGTTAATACGGAGTACAATATGATTATCGTATGAGTATTATACGGAGAGAATACATTTATACGTATGGAGTACGATTCGTATTATGGAATTATGTTAAGACTTAATTTGAATTCAATTATTTTGGATTATGCTAAGTCCAATCAATTGTATAGGCAAGCCCAATGAATGAATGTGTTAAGCCCAAGTCAAGGCCCAATATTGGATTAGTTAAGCCCAATGCAAGAAAAGCTGAGCAATCGATGGAGGTGGGTGGGTCACCGAATGGGTAAAACCCATGGGGCAACCCATGGCGATGACCTATGGGCATGGTGGGCCGTTCCTTGGTGTGCAAGGAAAGAATAACACTTGGTCACCAAGTATTTTACTTGGTGACAAAGTGTGAAATAGTAAGGAGGTGATGGTGAAATGTCCAATTTGCCCTCCATTTCATTTGCCTATAAATAGAAAGCTAAGATTGGTCTTTTGTGAGTTTTTCAAATTGCCAACCTAGATTTTGAGAGAGAGAGAAAGAGCTAGACTCAACCAAAAAAATCTACCTTGAAGCTTTGCTTAAGAGTTTTTCAAGATTACCTAAGAGTTCTTAAGGTAATATTCCTTAATTCCAATTCTATCTCTTTTGGTGTTCTTTTAGTATGGAGAATCATAAGTGGGTGGTGTATGTCTTGTATGGTGGAATTAGAATGACTTACCATAGATTCAATCTCTATAAGTCATGAGATCATAAAAATCATAAGGGTTGATATAGTTTTAAATCATGGAAATATTGATTGTAGAGATTGATTGTTGATAAACAATTGAACTCCATCAATACGTAAATATGTGCATCTTACTTGGTTAGGATATAGATATGAAGTCCATGGAGTATTCCATGTGATTTGGCTTAGAGAACATTAGTAACGAAGTTATGGCAAATTTCACGGAAATAGACGTTAAACGTCGAAAACGTTAGAATTCTGGATTGATAGTCAAAAGTTGTCGTGAGACTTGAAAATGTTTTTTTTCAATGTCAACACATGAGATGGGTATTTAAGAGTCGTGGACTCAAGAATCGTCGGATTTTGTCTGAGAACGAAGAAAACGAGCATTGAACGCTCATTAACGTTTACGAATGTTTAGAAAATGAACTCAATAGTGAATTTTGAGTTAACTGATTCAAAAGTGTCGAATTCTTATATAAACGCGTAGAGTATGTCATTTATGACATGTAGGCTTTTGAACGGACCAAATCAAACTTATAACGAAGAAGTTATGGCTCCGAGAAATTCACCAAATTTTTGTCTGTTGGAAAAATTCGCATCGAGGTCCCGCACCGCATGACGCCTTGACAAGATGCTTTAAATATCGCACTATAGTTAATTCAGATAAAGTGTAATTGGTTACTAGAAAGTGGTGCTACAAAGTCTCGTAGACCGGGACACTGGTATCGCTAATTCAGCGGCGCATACCAGGTCTTACATAGTAATGTCACTGCCATGGCGTGGGTGGGAGGTAATTGTTGAATGGCCTAGGTTTTGAACTTCAATTGTTCAGAGACCTATAAGAGTAGAGTCTATGCACTTCATAAGTGTATTAAAACTATTCCTATACTACCTATACTAAGGTATATGGTATTGAAACTTAGGAATTGAATGCATGTTAGTAAGTTATAAATGAAGAACACAAAGTGTCATCAATGAACCCTAGTCGGGAAACAATGTTGGTATTTCGCCAATGATGATAGAGTCCGGTTAATAACGTAAGATTGTTAATAAGCTGGGATGAAGGGGTAATAAGTCGAATTGACTTTATTAAATAAAATAAAGTTAACTAAGACATAAAAGAGAAAGAAGTTGGTAGAAACAATGTGAGTAATTGTTTGATAGCTAATTACAATGTGCTATGTGAATATATCATGTAGATTCTGTAAAGGCTGTGGTCAGTCGATTAAGTAATTTGAAGACGCTGAAAGGCAAGTTTTCTTAACGCTTAAAGTTAGTCAAGTTTTATGTGATTCATTTAAATTTGAATTGCGACTAATTTTAAAGAAAGGGTTGATGCCGATTTAACTCTATTGCCAGACTACTCATAAGATATAGATTAATTGATATTCATATCTTTCTATATAGAAATGTTAACGCTATCCTATGCCAAGTAATTGGTACGGATGTGAAGGTAAGGTTTGTCTATGAACAAACAAAAGTATTTTTCATCGATTATTCGATGAGCACGCGAGTTTGCCAAATGTTAAACGTAAATACGTTTAACGAATGAGTGTTGATCAACATAGAGTACTATAGGCTGATCACCTAGAAGTGCTCGTAAGTAATGCGGATGTACATCTTTAGTGCTGTGATATCCTTTTCAAGTATGAAAACAGAAATCTACTATTCATGGTCTATCGATCGGTTCAGAATTCCTAATCTACTCTATACTTTGGGAATTGATGTTATGAAATGTTAAAGTATTATTGTTTCGTAATACTTCATAACTATTTGTTCAGTTATATATGAATTGTTATAGAATTCACGAATGTGGTATTACTGTTGTCCTTTGACAAACTTGCTGAGCTTGTTATGCTCACTTCTTGCATGAATTATATGATTGCAGTTAAGGAGGAACGTACTAAGAATGCTAAGAGAGATAAGGGCAAAGCTAAGATGGATACTCAGCCATCGTATAATAGATTAGTATGTTTGTATGTATTATATATTATGAACAACGAACTATGTAATCGGTTTATGAACCTGGGAAGGATTATACTTTGATTTTAATAAGAAGATAGTAATCACATTCATTATGTTGTATTTCAATGGAATGATTGTATAGTTATGAGAACCGTGTAGCAACATATGTCGGGTTGGAAGATACCCAAATTTGGTGGCTTCACAAGTGCCTTCTTAAATAAGATTCAATAATCCAAAAATATTATGCAATACCGTGTGCTACTGTGCAACCATGCGTATTACTGTATTTTAACAACCAAGTATTCCAACAATGTTAACGGTAACAACTACACTGTTATTTATAAAAACTTAAACTTGTTGTTTTCTTCCTCTGACCGTTTTTCATTATGGGGCCCACAAATAGTTGCGCCGTCGTACGAATATTCGCCGACAATAAGAATATTCCACGACTAAATGAATATTCCCGAACAACAATGTATATTTTATAACCACTTGTTTATTTTGAAAAATTTACACATTTTACCCATACCTAACCACACTAATCAAATCCACCCCTTACTATTTCAAAATAATTAATAAAGGAAATTCAATTTTATTTATAAAAAGTTGGGGTCTTACAGACAAGGGCCGCTTTCAATAGCTATTATCATAGGCTTTCCGAAACCCCCCTCTAGTGGAATACCAATGACTTACATGTAGACCCACAGTTTAGTATCTGAATTCGGGATTTCAGGCCTTTGTCGCTTAATCGCGTAACACCTTTTTTCTTGATTTGACTTTTCAGCTTCTGGGACCTCCGTTATAACTTAAATTTGATCAAGCCGGAAGGGGTAGGGACAACCCTGGGTAGCCACGAGTTGACCCACGGCTACTGCGGGTTGACCCGCGGCCACCCGTGGGTTATATAATCCCTCCCATCTCTTTCATAAGTCATTTTGTAGTTGAAGCCACATAGAAAATCCAAGATTTCTTCTTCAAATTTACTGAGTTAGGGCTTCTTTCTGCAAAATCCATCACCGTATACTCGTTCTGCAGTATCCTGGTAACGTTTACATGTTTTATTTCTTGTTTTGACCATTGGAATGTGAGATATCATAAAAATGCTTCTAAACTAATAGTAGTGAATATGCATGCTCATATGACTTGATAAAAATTATTCAACACAGTAAATGTTAATCTTTTACCATGCTAAACGTATTGATGTGTAAAAAATTAACTTTTGAAACAGTCAATTGGCACCTTTTTTGCTACTTTTTTCATCTTATTTGAGGACAAATGAGCAATGGTTTTGAAGTAAAGCACATCTGGTAATTATGTTACCATGATGGATTTAATTTTGATGCATAAAAGATGTTCATAAATTTGAGTTGGTGTGCTAGTGAATGGCCACCTAGTCATGCCTAAGTGCATGTAGACAGTCCATTTTACAAAGGAAACTCTGGCAAAAATATTTCACTAGTCTGAGTATTGAATGAACATAAATTTTTAACTCTACTACAGACGTATCTTAAAGCAATATATGCATTCCTGAAGCTATGTTTTGAATTTAATGAGCTTCAATTTAGCATTTACCTCACCTTTCTGAGGTGTTTTAGAGAATTTTATCCAGATTATGGATCCAGACCAGACGAGTAGGTCTCGTATGGCATCTTCAGGTGTGAGGAGGAAAGCTTCAGATGTTCATCCGCCTCGCCTAGCCCGAAAGCCTCGTTGATTGACTGAGTCAGTTATTCGTCCTATCTGGTTGAAAGACCAGATGTCAAGGATGAGGAGGAGGACGTTCCCATTGCGGATCATGCTCCTTCTTCCTCCATTCCTCGCAAGGAGCTTCTAGCTATTAATGTGACGATTCCAGATCTTCTGGATGATTTGAGTCATCACCCCACAATATATCTTCAAGTGAATGAGGTAATAGCCGTTTCCATCTTCCTTTTCCAATTTTTGGGGGTAAGGGCTTTGATCTTGATTTGCAATTTGATGCAGGTTCTCGGCTTTATGCATCCCAGAGGGAACTAGTTTAGCATACATTCTTTGTACCAGACTCTCCATGTAAAAACCCAAAACCCTAATAAGACTCGTATGTGTAAAATCCTGTTATATAAATAAAATTTCTCCATTCTGAATGTGTTATGTGTTAATATATACTTTGTTTGACAAATTTTACCAAATAAAATTTTGTCCGAAAAACGTCGTGCTTGACACCTCGTGCTTAATTTTTTATTTTTTTTCCGTAATCGAACTTTTCGGTAAAATTATTTTGACAAGTTGCTTTGTCGTGCTTACACTGACAAAATGCTTTGTCGTGCTTATTAGGATTAGTGAGAATTTTAGGTTAACAACCCTAGATTAACAAACCCTAACCCTAATTAGCAAAATCCTAACCCTAATTTATAAACTAAACCCTAATTAGCTAATTAAACCCTAATTAGCTTATGTTAACACCTAATCCTGGTTAGTAACTTCAATTAGCTACTAATTAACATTACTTAACAATTCTAATAATTAGAAACAAAACCCTAATCAAGATTAGTGATGATTAAAGCCTAATTAAGCTACTAAACAAACCTACCTAGCTCACAAGTAGGTTAGGAGTCACCATTGTAAGTCCCTAGGTTACACATGACATGCTTGTAACTCCCAAGCGTGACAATAGCCATCAGATCAGATATTTGTAGAGGCAAGTTGCACAAAAATGACCAAAAAGCCATGTTGAAAAATTCTATAAATAGGAACCTTAGGGCTAAGCAAACTCACAAAATTTCTAAGCCTAGATACACTTATAAACTTACCAAATCAAGCCTGGGTGATAGCAGCAACAATATCAGAAGCTAGAATCGAAAATCATTCAAGAAAAGGTACAAACCCTAGTTCATAATTAGCTCTTTAATCCTATGTTAGATTTGTTGTTTAGATGTTTAGAATTATGTATTAGTATGTTAGAAAGTATGTTAGATTGGTAGAACGCATTTTCATAACATCTAGATGCCTTAAATAAGTGTTTTAAGAAATCTTGAAATTTTGAAAACTAAGTCTGACAGTCGAATGTCAGGGCCTATAGATTCATATGTGTTTGTGTTTTAGTCTGTTAATTGTTTGGTATTTGTAGCCTATTAGTAGGTCTTTAATTTGGAAAAGAAAACAGGTTCATTTGAACCATAGATTTCAAGTTATAAGCAGTCAAAGTGGGTTGACCGTTCACGAATTACAGTTTTTTGGGTTACCCATAAAACTCAAGAATATTCGAACCGGCTACTTTGACCAATCTGTTTAATCGTCTTCTGTTTGTTATTTTTGTAAGTTTTTGTTATAGATTAATACCCTGTTATATATACTATATATCTATGATCTTAAATTGAACAAAAAGCGTAGAGGTTTTTGGAATTAATGGTCAAAATCAGATTGACCGAAGCTTGACCAAGTTTTTCGGATTTTCCGTAAAATCGAAGAACACGAAGAACATCGTTTGGCTGTACTTTGACCAGCATAATTAGAGACCTTATAGTTATGCTTTGTTCAAGTTAATGTTATATATATGTACCCTAACATATATACTACATGTTATAATAAACATCACACACATCTAATACACGAATCAAAGATATTCAAGCCACAAAACCGCCAGTTAATTGAGCCATGACTCATCGCTTCGGGTTGCCCGAAACTCAAGAAACGACTCTCGACAAATGACTTTGAGCCTCTATAACTTCTTGTTATATGTAGGTTAAAGCCTAAAATTTGTTTCATATCAGACTCTTGTGTGAGTACTACAACATCAACTCTTGACAAACCAAAAATCATTAGCAGTAGCCTTATAATTAGTGAATTGGTGGTCACTCGACCATGACCAAACTAACGCCTGAACTCAAGAACACCTACTGATGACACTTTACATCACTAAAGGGCTTTTAGTGACAAACAAAAATTATTTTTCTAAAAATAAATTATAAAAATTAGAAATAATTAATAAATAAATATAAAAGCAGCTTTTAAAATTATATTAAATAATTTTAATTAAATTACGATATTTTACATAAATTTAATAATTATTTTATTATATTTAGATATTATTAATAATTAATTTATTAATAAAGAAATCGAGAATAATTATTTATAAATACTAAATAATTATGGAAAAATATTATTATTGATATAAAAATTATAATAAATGAATATAAATTATTTAAAAATAATAATCAATGTTTTTGTAAAATTTTAAGTAAATATTAATTACTTATAAATAGAAATAAATGATTTAAAAATCATTTTAAAGATAAATAAATGTTTTAAATACTTTAAAATTTCTAAAAAGGTATTATAAAGGATAATTAAAATTTTTAAATAAAATTTAGTCCATTTATCAAAGGTACTTACCACCGAAAACTTAATTAGTTTAATCCGTTCATATGTAAATGATATAATTGAGTATTATTATAAATACTAACGTGTTAGAATTATATATATGAACATTCGTAGGTATTTTTAACGTTTGAATAACATAACTTGACTGATTTACGCTCAGGCAAGTTCTCTATCCTTAAATCTCTTATAAAGCAAAGTTTCTTAAACCCTGTTTCTTTATTAGACAAGATTTTTATCTTGATATGCTGTTGATATAATATACTACACCTACAATTGAATTACCTTCTTATTGTAAAGTTATTGCTCTAGCTTCAGCGTAACTAAGAAATGAATTGTTTATTCATATGATATTGTTTATTGAGCATAAACTGTCGTGTTAAACCAAATTATTTTGGTAAGACATCTTATACTGAAGTTGGGTATCCCGTAAGGGATTGAAATTTAGTCAATAATATATTGACATTTAGTGTATTTTGAGCACTAATAGGATGATATGCATACTCCTAAGATGTTGAATGGGCTGATCCCCTATCTCATATCTGAACAAAATTTCTAAGTGTGTGAGTGACAGAAATAAAGAAAAATTCCAGAAATGGTTGAAATAAATAGAAATCCAGAAATGGTAATAACTATCAGTCAAAATTTGAATTGTTATATTTCTTTAAATCCTATATTGTTATAAAATACAAAACTTGCTGAGCATGTCATAGCTCACCCTTGCAAATTATTCTCTTTGCAGTTTTAGATGGTAATCCTGGAACATCTGGAGTAGATAAAGGGAAGCGTCCATACATAGATTAGATTATATTCTTGTCTGTTTGAATACCTTGTAATAAGAACTCGTTATGAGAATCATGTAATCCAATCTTAATATTATGATATATATAACATCTTCTATTTCCGTAACCGTGTTTTCTTATATATATAGATGTAAAATTAGACTTCTTCGAATCTAGTTGAGATCCTTGGGAACTATTTATCTGAGTGAGGGTATTAATAGCATGGACTGTTCATGTTGTTATTGATACTCTAGATTTTGGATTGATTATTACTATCGATACGATAGTATAAATTCATTTGGCATAGACATTACATCTGGGTGAGGGTATTAGTAATATGGACTGTTCATGTTATTACTGATACTCTGAATTTCGGATAAATAGACTCTAGTCACAGATACAGTTCATATATCCAAGTGAGGGTATCCAAACACAGTAATAGTTCTCTTGAGAATTTACATCTGTTATGGGATACTGTGAATTTTGGATCTATGGGAATTATATCTGATAGTCCCTCTATTTAATGTAATCTTATAATTAGATACCATGGGTGTATAGATTTAAAAGCATTATGTTGATTTACTGTAAACACCATATTAGATACCGTGGGAGTATAAATATGGGGGTGTTACAATTTTAGTATCAGAGCTTTAAGGCTATAGATATAAGGAAGAGAAATCTTAGTATATAGTCTTCGAGTCCGTAAAAATTTAAAAGTATATATAAAATATAAAATATAAAATTAAAATTATTATGTTGTGTAAAATTTTATACTAGTATTTAAGGAGTTTTCTTTTATAGATGGCCAACTCCAATGCTGAGGAAATGGTAATAGCCAATAATCCACAACAAATAGAGTCATACATAGCCAGTGATGAAGAAGATGAGGAATTGCTTCATAATAAACAACTGTTAGATGCTGAGGAAGAGGAAGATCTAGTGGCAGGACAATTAATGAGAATTGATGAGCATGATGAGGCAATGGCATCACTGTTGAAGACAACAGAATATGAAGGTAATAAGATGAGGTTTAGGGCTGATATAGATGAGGGAATGCTACAACATGAGAGGGGACATAGTCAACGACTAAAAGTACAACTGCACCATGCACAGAGGGGCAGAAAAGAAATTCAATCAAGGCTTCTTAAAACATCTCTGGGTGTTCGAGATACTTTTAACGATTTGCAGCGCCGTGTAGTTTGATATCCAGTAGAGGAGAAGAAAATATATTATCTCATCGACTGATCTGTGGTTTGTCACATGATTCAGGATTCTTTTGATGATATCAATGAATTCTAGAGAGTAACATAAGTGGTTGAATGTTTTATATTAGTACAATAAAGAAGCATTCAAAGTTTGTAATGTAATCAGTACTTTGTAAGATAGTAGTATTTTCAATTATGAAGTTGTTGTGTAATACCATTGTGATATATAAAATAAAAAATATGTTGTGTTACTCAAATTCTTATGTGAATTTTATTGGTTTATATAGAATCATGCCACCAACCAGAAGACCCCAAAGAGAAATGAATGATGATAATTCTACCCAGCAGTTAGTAGACCTTATGCTAGGAGTTATAAATAGACACACGTGAAACAAAAACACAACTTTTAAAGACTTTAAATTAGTTGGACCACCTGAGTGTAAAGGTACATCAGAACCTGTAGATGCACAAATTTGGATTTCTGAGATAGAGAAATTTTTCCTAGTAACCAATGTTAATAATAACCAAAAGATAACTTTTGCAACCTCTTTCTTGAAGGGTGAGGCTAATTATTGGTGGGAATCAACCAAAGGTCGGGTAGAAACTGAAATTATTCCTTGGGATAGATTCAAAGAGTTATTCTTTGAAAACTATTTTTCCCAATCCCTGAAAGACCGAATGGAAATAAAATTTCTGGACTTGAAATAAGGAGATCTTACTGTAACCCACTATACAACTAAGTTTAATGAATTGTCCAGGTTTGCTCCTCATCAAGTAACCACTGAACTTAGAAAGACTCGTAGGTTTCAGGAAGGTTTAAAACCTCAGATTCAGAGTAAATTGTCAATACTTCAAATAAAAACTTTCCCTGAAATATTAGAGAAGGCCACTATAGTCGAAATTGAGAATGAAAGTCTTGCTAAGTTTCATCAGGACAAGAGAAGTCAGAATAAAAAAGGAAAAATTAGGACAGAACCCAGTTCAGGTGGGTTTAATAACAAACGTAAATGGGATAATTCTTTTTCTAACAACCCAAGGAAAAAGATAGGAAATACTAATAACAACTTTAGTAATAATATTATTAAACCTTGTCCTAATTGTGGTAAGAAACATAGAGGAGAATGCCTTCATAACAAATGTTTTAATTGTGGATAGTCGGGACATTTTTATCCACAGTGTCCTCTTTCAAGGAAAAATAAATATTTTAATTGTGGTTCATTGGACATTTTTCAAAGAACTGTCCCAAACCTAAGAATCAAGGAGGAAAAGGGGTTAGAATATAAGAGAATAATCAATCAACAGTAGCTGCTGTTGGGGTTCAGAATTGACCTACTGCGAGAACATTTAATATGTCGGTGAGGGATGCTGTTGCTTCATAGGACGTGGTGACAGGTATCATCCTTATCAACACTTTAAATGCATATGTGTTATTCGATTCTGGTGCTACATGTTCGTTTGTGTCTAGAAATTTCTCTGCAAAGTTGAATATGCCTTGTGAAAATTTAGATGAACCATTTTGCGTAGAAATTGCTAATAATGAAAGAATTCCGGTTAAGACCATATACAGAAACTGTAGTGTGGTAATAAAATGACATAATTTTAAGGTAGATTTGATACCAATTCAGTTGGGAGAATTTGATGTAATTCTAGGAATGGATTGGTTAGTTAATCATAACGCGATGATTGATTGTCATCAAAAACATATAAATCTTTTGACTACTTCAAAGTCAAAGGTAGTGTTAAACGGTAGTTGTTCACCTAAGCAATCTCGATGTTTGACTATAGTTCAGGCAGAAAGATTACTTAGAAAGGGTTGTTTAGGATATTTGGCCTATATAGTTGATACTCGACAGGAAGGAGTAAAAAAAAGATCAAATACCTATAGTTAAGGATTTTCCCGATGTATTTCCGGATGACTTACCAGGTTTGCCTCCAGATAGGAAAATTGAGTTCGCTATCGATCTTGAAGACTAGAACGACACCGCTTTCTAAGGCACCGCATGTAATGGCACCTATAAACCGAAAGAGTTACTTATATAATTACAGGAACTCTTAGATAAAAATTATATACAACCTAATGTTTCACCCTGGGGAGCACCAGTTTTATTTGTAAAGAAGAAGGATGGAACTATGAGACTATGTATAGACTATAGGGAGCTAAATAAGTTAACTATTAAAAATAAATATCCTTTACCAAGAATTGATGATTTGTTTGACCAATTAAAAGGGTTGAACATTTTTCAAAAATTGACCTTAGAACAAAGTTATCATCAATTAAATGTAAGAAAGGAGGATGTCTTAAAAGCTTGCGTTTCAGGACACTTATGGACATTATAAGTTTCTTGTAATGTCTTTTGGATTAACAAATGCACAAACAACATTTATGGATTTAATGAATCGAGTGTTTAAACCATGCTTGGACAAATTTGTTGTAGTGTTTATCGACGATATTCGGTATACTCGAAAACACGGAAGAGCATCTTGAACACTTGAGAGTCGCTTTTGGAGATATTACGAAAGGAACGACTTTATGCAAAGTTTTCAAAGTGTGAATTCTGGTTGAAGAGAGTTCAATTTTTAGGTCACATAATTGATAAGAATGGAATATCTGTAGATCCAGCTAAGATCGAAACGGTTGTGAATTGGGAACAACCAAAAACTCCAACAGAAGTACGAAGTTTTCTCAGTTTAGCGGGTTATTACCGTCGGTTTATAAAAGATTTTTTAGAAACCCAATTAACTAATTTAACTCGAAAGACAGTGAAATACGTCTGGACAGATAAATGTGAGGAAAGATTCCAAGAGTTGAAAAAGCGACTGAGCATGGCTCCAGTGTTATCCTTACCAGATGATACAAGAGGCCTTGTAGTATATAGTGACGCATCACATAGAGGTTTAGGGTGTGTGTTGATGCAACATGGGAAACTGATAGCTTATACATCACGACAACTCAAAGATTATGAGAAGAGGTATCCTACTCATGACCTAGAGTTAGCAGCGGTAGTTTTTTCTCTAAAAATTTGGAGACATTATTTGTACGGGGAGAAGTGCGAGATATATACAGATCATAAAAGTCTAAAATATATTTTTACAGAAAAGGAATTAAATTTAAGACAGAGACGATGGTTAGAACTGATAAAAGATTTTGACTGTGAAATCTTATATCATCCTGGTAAAGCCAATGTTGTAGCTGATGCGTTAAGTAGAAAGAATCAGGAAAAATTGAATGTATTAACCACCAATGATAGGTTAATAAAAGATTTTGAAAATTTAGAAATTGAGGTGGAATGTCCAACTACCTGTACCCAAAAATTATATATTTTAGAAGGAGTTTCATCTCTTCTTAATAAAGTTAAAGAGATATAGGAGAAGGATAAAGAATGTCAGAAGTTTAAATCTAATTCAACTCATGACAAGTATAATAAATTTAGAATAGTTACAGATGGAATAATAAGATATGAAAATAGAATCTGGGTTCCGTTAGACCGAGCTTTAAAAGATGAAATTTTGAATGAAGCTCATAATTCTAAATTTGCCATACATCCTGGCAGTACAAAAATGTATACGGATTTAAGTCGACACTTTTGGTGGTCGAACATGAAAAGAGAAATAGCTGAATGGGTAAGCAAATGTCTCACGTATCAAAGGGTTAAGGCTGAGCATTAAAAGTCGAGTGGTTTACTTCAACCCTTACCAATTCTTGAGTGGAAGTGGGAACATATAACTATGGATTTTGTTGTTGGTCTTCCAACTACACAAAAGGGCCATAATGCCATATGGGTAATAGTTGACCATTTAACAAAATTAGGTCACTTTTTACCTATTATGATTACTCATAACCTAGATCACCTTGCCAAACTGTACATCAATGAAATTATCTCTAGGCATGGAGTACCTGTTTCCATAGTATCAGATCGAGATCCAAGATTTACTTCTAATTTTTGGAAAATCCTTTAGAAACACTTAGGAACACAATTAAGATTGAGTACATCTTATCATCTTATCATCCTCAGACTGATGGACAGAGTGAGAGAACCATACAAACATTAGAGGATATGCTGAGAACTTGTATTATAGACTTCAAGGGAAGTTGGGAAGATCAGTTACCCTTAGTCGAATTTGCCTATAACAATAGTTATCATGCTAGCATAGGTATGCCACCTTATGAAGCTTTATATGGGTGTAAATGTAAAACACCTTTATGTTGGGATGTAGTCGGGGAAAGACAAATCTTAGGACCTGAGATAATTCAACAAACAACTGAAACTATTAGAATTATTCGTCAACGATCGCAAGCATCTCAAGATCGACAAAGAAAATTTGCCGATCCACATCGTCAACAAAAAAACTTTAACGTACGAAGTCACGTATTCTTGAAAGTATCTCCTTGGAAAGACAAGATACGTTTTTGCAATAAAGGAAAATTAAGTCTTAGATTCATTGAACCTTTTGAAATGTTGAGGAGGGTGAGTGAAGTTGCTTATGAAATAGCACTACCTCCTGAGTTGAATCATATTCATAATGTGTTTCATGTGTCTGTATTACGACCATATAAACCTAATTATAAACACATTATACAATATGAGCCAATCCAAATAGAAAAAGATCTTTCTTATGTAGAAGAACCTGTGTAGATTGTCGACGTCGGGATTTTTGAATGTCCCTTTTCGTTACTTGTTCTTTGGTATTCTCATGTTAATGTGAGATTTGTTTGAAAAAATAAGTGAAAAAGGTCCGACATGTATAATGTCGACGATTTGACTTTAAGAGTCGCTGGTGGGTGTATTAATCTGGTTGCAACGCGAATTGAAAAGGTTTGCACATCGACCGGTGATTTGACAATCGCTAGACAGGTCCGTGAAACTGAGATTCATTTTGGGTCCAGGGGCTTGATTATGCGGAAGGAAGGTGTTAGGCACCCCATGACATTCGTGTTACCACGGTGACCGCCACTCTTCAAAGAAATTGTTATATGAATGTGTGTGTTTGTGTGTGTGTGTGGATCAATGTGCAGTTATTTGAAATTAGTGCGAGGCCTCGTTCACACCTATATACAAAGGGTTTGAATTTATTGAAAAATTCAGTTTTAACCACGATATAGCAATAACGTTTTGTAAAAGAGGTTTTTCAAACCCTGTGCTTAATAGGAATTGAGACCTTTTCATACTTTCATTTTATTATTAAATGTTCGGCTTGTTTGCTTTTATTTTCGAGATGCGAAGCATTCTCGAGTAAATAATATACAGCAGTTCTGAACTCCTTATGGGCATGACAGCCATCCAAGGAAATTCAGACACTGTAAAATAATGTACAGGCTGCTTACAAATAAAAAATCTCCATCATGGGAACCGAATCTAGATTCAGTAAACTGAACCTGTGATCACATGATTCCTAGGCTCACATGATACTGCAATTTGTATGGAAAACAGTAAGCAGTTATATATATATAAAAGCTATAAATATATCTATATATAAGCATGATCAACCGCCACGAAGTAAACTCCAGGTGGGACATAATGTAAATAAAGCTATAAATCGTATCAATCGCCACTTAAGTAAACTCCAAAAGTGCAGATTTTAATATAAATAAAGTCGTAAAAGGCCACGAAGTTAACTCTGTGGCTTAGCGAAATGTAAATATATATATATATATATATATATATATATATATATATATATATATATATATATATATATAAAAGCATTAAAACGCATTGGATGTGAATCTGTGCTCATCTGATATGTCCGATAACAATTATATATATGTATATATATATATATATAAGCGATTAAACGATACTTTGGATGTAAATCCGTGCTCATCGATATGTCTCGACAATGCTTATATATATATATATATATATATATATATATATATATATATATATATATATATATATATATAAAAGAAATTAAACGCACTGCAGATATAAAATCTAGGCTCATCGTATGTAGTTCGACTACGTTTTATATATATATAAGTATATATATATGAAAGTAATTAAACGCCGCATCAAGTCTCAGGCTCAATCGAGGCATAAATCGATAATGTTAGTCCATATATATATATATATATATATAAGTATATATTTACCGACAGAAATGAAAACCACGGACCGAAGTCCGGGCAAACGCACACAACACGACTCTTAATGTGTATAACAGTGTGTGCTAATATGATAAGAAGGCTTTATAGAATATAAGAAGGCTTACAGTGGGCTGCCAAAGTAGACTTCTATGACTTTAAATGGATAAACACTCAGCTCCCGCCGGATAAAAGATAGCTATACGTGAGCTAACTAGTGTTTAAAGATGAGGAAACACTCAAAAGATGTGTATGTAGAGTAAAATGGACAGGGCTTTCTCGCCTTTTTCCTTCTCTCTATTCTTTTCAAATGGTTGACCCCAAGGCTTATATATATAGACGGATAGCCACAGGTACATCTACGACTGCCGTAGTTATACCAGCGACTGGTCGTGATACATCCGAGCCTCGCGAGTCCCGTCGTCTTGTAGCACGTGCACTCATGCACTGTAATGTTTGCTCAAACTTGCAGAACTTCAATCTGAGCATCCGAACGAGGTATATCTGACCTTCTTTGGACCGCTTGTGTCGAGAGTTACGTAATGACATGGATTAGAGGCTGTACAAAGTTAGAAAGAGGGGTCTATGCCCATGGTCTTCAAGCTTCAAATTCTATCCAAAGTACTGTCACACGTAATAGTCACTCAGGATTGTCAATCCTCGGTTCTTGTGGGACATTGTTGGATGTATGTATGTATGAAGTGTTGAGATGACGTGCCATTGTCGAAGGAACAAGATGATGTTTGACTCCTCACCGGGGTTATCACCGGTTTGAGTTAAAAGTAGACGTTGCTCAGGGTTACAGCTGAGATTGGACTACTTGTTGGTATGTCGCAATATCATCTTGCTGAGATGGTAAGATGACGTTGTGACTCCTCACCAGGGTTATCGTCGGTTTAAGCAGAAAGCAGACGTTGCTTAGGGTTACATGTGAGATAGGATTGCTGCTTGTTTGTATGCCTCACTATCATCCGTGGGTGTTCCTGTCTGCCCATTTGTTAACTCCGGGTCTGAGGTGTGTGTGCCTTGATAGGATGTCTGGGGTTGAAGCTGATTGCATTTGTTTGAAACAAGCATTTTCGAGGTTATCGCCAGAACTGAATGACATCTCTTGGGGCTATCACCAAGGATGGGGTTGCTACTCCCAGTGTTATCTCTGGGACTGGAACTGAGCGTCGTGGTGTTATTGTCGAGACGTAATCGCCCTCTCTTCGGTGTTGTTCTTAGATCTTTTTGATCTGCATATCTTGGGGTTATCTCCGAGATTGGAAATGACATTCCCGGTGTGTGTTTTGGGGTTAGGACTAATGTTCTCGGTTTGTGTTCCTGGTTGGAACTGAACTTCTAGTAGTATCCAGAATGGAACTGAACTTTCGGTAGTATTCGAGAATGGATGTAAGTCGCCTTCCGTGGTTATCTCCGAAGATTTAATCGCCTCCCGTAATGTTAGTAATAGGAGTGCGAGAAAATTTCGAAAGTGTTCATAGATGCCCCTCTTTATCATATTCATGAAATGCAAGGCATGGATATGATAAAGAATACTAGACACTTGAAATGCAAGCAAGATAAACATGATGCTATATGCAGTAACATGATGCAAATGCATGTAGAATGCATGAATGATTGTCAGGTAATCCTGTTAGGATGACAATCAATGATGGCTTGGACATGCAATCCAAGTCTCCAAGGATGTTGATGTTGGGGTTATCACCAAAGTCTTGAATCCTAGACACTGGCTTATATTCCATGGAGGCACCTCTTGTGTGTAAGAGATCTGTGGGGATAAAGCTTCGTCTGTTTGAGGATGTGTATAACACAATCCCTCATTTTGTCGGAGTTACTGCCAACAGTTTTGTTGATGTCAGGGCTGCCCGACCTTCGTTGATGTGTGTATCACCGGATAAATCCCTGCTGGGCATATTGTCAAGGCTGCTTGACCTTCATTGATGTATGAGTCAATGGTAACATTGCTTTGTGACCCCCGCCAGGGAAGGTTGCTTCGATGGGTTTACTTGCCACCGGCTAACATAACGTCAAGGCTGCTTGACCTTCATTGATGTGTGTATCAATGGTTGCATTGTGTTGTAACCCCCGCCGGGGATATGCAGAAGTTTGAAGGATGTGCGTTGTGACCCCCATCGGGGATACGTAGATGTTGATAACATCGGCGTTGTAACCCCCGCCGGGGAAGGTTTAATATATCGTGGTTTTGCGTTATAACCCCCGTCGGGGAAGGTTTAATATATCGTGGTTTTGTGTTGTAACCCCCGCCAGGGATGTTTAGGGTTGTGAGCCTGCAAATGATGGCATCAGACCTTTGTGGGGTATTGCCGAGCATGATTTGTGAAAGCTGAGCTCATTGGTATAGTATACCCTGCATTCAGGCGAATACACCTGAGACGATGGGAGTTTAACTCTGATCGACGAGAAACCAGGATTTCAGGTTATTCCGCTCAATCGCGTAGCACTTTTATTCCTGATTTGGCCTTTTCAGCTTGTGAGACCTTCTTTGCAACTCTAACTGGAGCGAGCCGAAGGTTTGGGGCCCATGGAGGGGTGCTGCAGGTGTACTTGCAGGAGCCATAAGTTAGCTCATGGCCAACCGTGTACTATGTATAAAGTGGTTTGGTTGCTTTATAAGTCATTTTCAAGTCTTGCAGTGAAGGAAATTCGAGAGCTCTTCTTCAGATCTGCTGAGTTCGGGCAACTTTTTGCATATTCTTCCACCGTACAAGCGTTCTTCACTGTCCTGGTAGCACACGCATGTATTTTTTTTTCCAATTTCTGTCCGTTAGAAAATGACTTATTGCATGAAATGCATTTAGACACATAGTAGTGAATATGTATGCTGATATGACTTGATAAAAAAATTCAACATAGCAAATGTTAATATTAAACCATGTTGAACATAATGATGTGAAAAAATTTGACTTTTGAAACAGTCAAATTGGCCCCTTTTACTGTCATTTCTTATCTTATCTAAGGACAAATGAGTAAAGGTAGACAAGCAAAATAATCCTGGTAATTAGACTACACTTACAGATTTTTTACTGCAATGTATTAATGCATATAGGATGTATATGATCGCAGTATGTGTGTGCTTTACTAAATGGCCACCTAGTCATGCCTATGTGCATGTGGATAGTCCCATTTACAAAGGGGTCTATGGAAAAATTTTCCCAAAATGTAGGTATTGGGTAGTCATGCATTTTTAACTCTACTGTAGATGTATGTTAAAATAATGCATGCATGCATGTAATCATAGAATGCATTTTGAAAAGACTTTAGGTAAGAAATTACCACACCCTTTTTGAGGTGATTTGGAGACTTGTTGTCCAAATATCATGGATCCGGATCAGCCGAGTAGTTCCCACAGGACCACTTTTGATCAACCTCAGCGTCGTTCTGTTAGACAGCCTCGTTGTTTGGCAGAGGCGGTGATACGTCCTATTCGGGTTGAAGTGCTGAATGTCGAGGACGAGGAGGAGGATGCACCGATCGAGGTTCCTGCTCCTGTTGTATGTGTTCCCCGTAGGGAATTGCTAGGTATTCAATTGGCGAACCCAGATCTTCTAGGTGACTTGATTAGGCATCCTTCAGTATACCTGCACGCAAACGAGGTATGAAGTTAGATCTTTAATCTTCCTTATTTCCTATTGATGAGGAGTCAAGGAGTCTGATGTTGATCTGCATTTGATGTAGGTTCCCGGCTTCACACCGCCTCGAGGGAACTAGTTTAGCATCCACTCTATGTATCAGGCCTTGCATGATGACTATAGAGCGATAAATCCATGGGCCGGGATTTGGGAGGTTCTTCTCCATTCTACCTCGTCATTGCCCTGGGTTACCTCGTGGCATTGTATAATGGTGGTTTCACTAGACTCAGTCACTCCATTTTCTGGACTGCAAGGTGATGATGACGCTGATGGATTGGCGGTTTATCACAGGTATGGAGTTTGGAGGGGAGTCTGTGCCTTGCACGACAGATATCACCCCTACTGCCGTCAGATCCTTGTTGGGAGTTTCGGCGGAGGCGCTCAAGGGCAGGACTGTTCGTACAGGTCCTTTGAGCGTAGATGCTATGAGCGGGTTGTTAAGTGAGCCCATACCCAATGATGTGAAAGTCAGGGATCGTACTCTTCAGCTATTGTTCCTGATGATCATTAGGGGCTGCTTCATAGTAGATAATTCCTCTACGGTGTCCTTCGCTTTGATCAGCGCCACTCGACACGTGGACCGTATAGGAGAGTATGATTGGGGTTCCTACACCTTTGCCTACTTCCTCAGGGGAATGCGCATGCGATCTCAAGGTTTGACCGAAATATGGTTAGGATTCTACCCATTTCTGCTGGTGAGTGTTTCTCTTATCTTTTCTCATGTATAGGTTAAGAGTGTTGACTGGCAGCAGATGTTTGCCTTTGTGTTGGCAATTTTGGGCCTATGAGAGGCTTCCCTGTTTGCGTCCTGTGAGCGTGTTAGGTTTAGATACCTATCCACGAGGACGATGATGGCATCATTCCATACTGGCGGAGGTCCCATTCTTTGAGGGTTTCACTCATTGTCGCTTCTGCTTGGAGTTGTTGATGTAGATGTCATTATATGGATTCCCTACTCTGGAGAGCATTTGGGAGTTGTTTTTGAGAATGGGTACCTGACTGGAGTAGAGTACGTCATTTCCACCCGCAAGATTCTTCTCTTTATAGATGGAGGATGGGAGATCTATTTAGGAGAGCGTGCTATTAGGAGCACTACAGGAGAGATCTGTATGCCGATATTACCTCCTCCCAGGCGTTATTAGCCTATTTCGCAGTCACCCATCATTGACATCCCATTGATGGGGATTGACGGTTTTACATTGTCAAAAGGCCCCTGTTCTCCGGAGATGTTCCAAAGATTGGTGGATCCTAAATGACGATTGGAGCTCGGACCGCCACACACGGTTTATGGGTGATATGGTTCTAGGATCCGTGATGATGACGGATTTGCTAGCTTGTAATACCCAATAAAATAAAAATAAAATATTTAAGCTTTAAAATATTTAATTGGGCTTTCCTTATGTTTGGTTCAGGTTCTATTTAATTAATGTGGACCATAATAAGTAAAGGATTGTATTAATTTGGGCTTTTAAATTAATTGGGTCTAATTTATAATTGTGTAATTTTAAATCCTAATAAAAAAAATTAATAATTAATAAAACATATTAATTAATTAATAAACCAAAACCCTAACTGCTTTATTATATCTATGCGAATCAATTGAAGGAAAAGAAAAAGAGATCTCAGCCGCAGCTAAAAAAGAGAAAACTGGTAAGTTAATATTACTCTTTTCAATTGAATGAGAATATCTCCTTATTTGGTATTGTTAGAACATTTAAAGTTGTATAAGTGAGTCTCTTATGAAATCAAGGAGCATGTGGATTTGAAAGCGTAATTGCTTTATATATATATATATATATATATATATATATATATATATATATATATATATATTATAACCCGATTTCCTAATTCATTATATTTATAAATCAGAGATTAGTATATCTATATATATATATATATATATAAACTGCAGAAGTTAACTTGATTTATATATATATATATATATATATATCCGTTGTGGCAAATTCAATACGTATAATATATATATATATTAGATACGGAAATTAAAAAAAAAGGGGATAGTAATAAATAAAATTTTAATATTGCTATTATAATTAAAATACATCTTTTGAGTACAAACTGAATATAATATCTTAAAATTATTGAATTTATGAAAATATAATTTGTATGAGTTCATAATTTAATTAACAGTAATATATTTTATTTTGATAATTAGATCGGATTGAGGGAGTTTAGCGGGTGATATTTGGATTCGGAGAATTATTTTGGTACTATATTAAGGTACGGATTCCGTACTTTTTCAGCGATATTCCTTTAAATTTAATTCGTTCGTTTTGTACTCGTTTAGAAATTTGGTATTGCCTCTCGGGATTATTCCTTGTTGTCAAAATTATCGAGATAGTTTCGTTTTAGCGTTGATATTTGAATTCTTATTTGTACTCTTTGAACTAGTTAATCGTGTCAATATGTTTTGGAGACTTTATTCGTTTGTACCATTGTTCGTATATTTTCGTTCACATTCAGAGTTATTTTGATCGTTGATATCTTGTAATAATTGGGTATGTTTGTATTTGATAATTCGATTTCATTTGAATATGGTCATGTAAGCCTTGTGATTTGAACCCCTTTTGGCTTATATTTTGTAGTTTGATCATTAGGGTATACTTGAGCTAACCACTTGTGGGGGTACCACAGGCATGTCCTCTTGACACAAGGGCATGACACCTTCCGTGGCGGTGTGATCAGTCCATGG
Source organism: Panax ginseng (assembly GCA_020205605.1). Taxonomy (NCBI): domain Eukaryota; kingdom Viridiplantae; phylum Streptophyta; class Magnoliopsida; order Apiales; family Araliaceae; genus Panax; species Panax ginseng. The sequence continues at coordinate 74,827,114 of CM035131.1, read as the reverse complement.
CGTATCCTTTTGTATGCTCGGAGTATGAGCTTTGGCCATTTGATATATTTGTTTAGGATATATATGGGTCGACCCAGTATTTGATTTGTTTCAATTTGTTTAGCGGATTAGTGACGTATGTGTCGTGCGTACTATCCGATTTGATTTATATACATCATGGTACCGATGTATTTTGTTAGCCTTTGGCTATTTGTATTTGAGCTCAGTATGAAATTGTTATCTTACAACCATTTGATTCAGCCTTATTTGTTTGGGATTCTTTTGGATATAATTATTCGATTGACAGTGTTAGACATTTGAAAATGGACTCTCAAATTTTGATCTATTCGTAATTCGTTTGTAATTCACATGTGTTCATTCATTTAACTCTTTTAGATTCATTACTTATTGTAATATATTTATTCATCATCATATCTGTACTGAGCAATTGGCTAACGCTGTGTTCTTTTTTTGGCAGGTAATCATGGGTGATCAGGATATGTGGGATGAGAGCTACCTTTGATCCAAATGAGTAGATTAGTTTTTGAGAATTATTATTAGACTTGATTTTCCTAAGATTTTGTAATTGGATGTTTTGGGGTCTATTTTAACATTTATTTCTTATTAGTAGAGACTATGTAAATGTGGAGTTCCTTTTATTTAAATTGGAGTATGTGACATTTGGTATTAAATTTTATTGGAGACATTTTGAGGTTTATTAGAGGTTTGTATTTATTATGCTTGTGCGTGACATTCCTTTTCTTTTTTGGGAGAGGGGGTATTACATAGTTGGTATCAGAGCTTAGGTTATGATCTTGTAGATTTCCTTTTAGGCTTGACCTGTGAGTTATGGGTAGACTATTGGGTAGTTATAAGATTTTATTATAGAGTTGTATTGCGTTTGATTTTCATTTTACATAAATTTGGCCTTGATTATTTATTTTGATCTGTTTGTTCTCGTCTGTTTGATTTTGTATCATAGATGGCTCGTAGGTCTTCGAGAATTGCTGGGAGGCAGGGTAATAATGGTAGGAGGGTCGAGGCGGCCCTGTGTTGAGGTCATAACCAAGGTGGAAACGATGGGAATCAGGGTAATGCGACAATAACCCCGGCTATGGTTGAAACAATGGTGAATGAGGCGATTCTGCAGTAGTAGCACATCGCTTATGCAGGTATTCCGCAGATGCAAGGAAATCAGCATGCAAATGGCATGGGGGATGATGCTGAGATACTACAACATGAGTAGAATGTTCCTCCCGAGGATCAAGTGGGTCAGCATGTGCAGCCGTTGTATGTGTTATTAGAGAGGTTCATTAAGTAGAAGCCCAACTCTTTTCATTTTGCTCCAACTCCAATTGATGCAGAGAACTGGATCGCCCACTTGGAGAAGATTTTTGATGTTATTGGGTGTACCGAAAATCAGAAGGTGAGATTAGCAGTATATAAGCTAGAGGATGATGCTTTCCGATGGTGGAAATCGTCAAGGCTACATGGGAGATGGATTTATGGATGGACTCATATGGAGCGGTTTTGTGACCTTTTCTATCAGCAGTATTTCCCAAACGCTGATAGGGATGCATACATCAGGGAATTTGTGTCCATTCGACAGAAGGATGATGAGACTATTAATGATTTCATAGCGAGGTTTACTTAGATTGGTCGGGTTTTTGTGTTCAATGGGGACACCGCACAACAAAGTAAAAGTTTAAATGGGCTTTGAAATATGAGTATAGGAGATCGATCATCCATACCATATTTACAGATGTATCACAGGTGGCCAATGCAGCTAAGAGTGTGGAAATGGAGCACAAGGACTTTTGAGCTTCAAAATCAGAAGGAAGTCGAAAGAGAGATAGAGATGACCAGTAAGGGAAAGGAATGGGGAAGTTTGGCAGAAATTAGAAAAGAAGGAAAAATAATTGGAGTGAACCTCCATCGGGTCAGCGATTTAATCCTCGAAGGGATTTTGCTTACCCAATGCAGCAGGGTGGTCGTGGAGGTCAGCAACAGGGTCAGTGGAAAGCTGGATGGCAGTATCAAAATAGGGGATTTCAACAGAACAGGGGTTTCCATCAAACAGAATGTGGGTCAGCACCGCCAACATGGTCAAATTCAGGGGCGGTATCCAGGACCGGCAGGTCGGGGCAATCCGAACCTTTTTCCACATCCACCTGGTCCATGTGCTACTTGTGGTGGGTATCATGCTTGTAGGGCGTGCTATAGAGAGACATGCGCTTGTTTCTTATGTGGACAAATGGGACATAGAGCAAGGAACTACCCAGTTCAGTGCGGTAATGTGGGAGGCGGTAATGCTGGTAATGGTGGTCAGCGCAACACCGGTGGGTGAGTATTTGCATTGACAGCTAATCAGGCGGCCCAAGCACCAGGTACTATTTTAGGCATTCTTCTTGTAGAAAATCGTGAGGCATCAGTTTTGTTTGACACTGGATCTACACACTCTAGTGTTGCATTTTCATTTGTTCGTCATCTTGGAGTGTCTTCTTAAATATTAAATCCTCATTTGTCTATTGCTACATTCCGATGGGGAATTTCGTGATTATTTCGAGCACTTTCATGAAAGTGTCCTTTGAAGTTAGGTAGGAGAGTGTACGTAGCTAACTTACTTCCGATGGTGATGCATGATTTTGATATTATCTTGGGTATGGATTGGCTGAGTAAGCATTGAGCCACTATTGATTGTCAGGCGAGGAAATTTATTTTTGGACCCTTAGACACTCCAGAATTTGAGTTTCAATGTTCAAAGCCAAATGGTGTTGTAAAGTTGATCTCAGCTTTAAAGGCGAGCAAAATGATTGCTAAGGGGCGTGATTGTTCTTTGGCTTATGTGAAGGATACCTCAAGGGATGAGCCCCAACTTGATGACTATCCAATTGTGCGAGAATTTCCTGAGGTATTTCCTAAGGATCTGCCAGGATTGCCACCGCCAAGGGAAGTTGAGTTTACTATTGAGCTCATTCTTGGAGCGGAACCTATCTCTAAGGCAGCCTATAGAATGGCTCCATTAGAGTAACAGGAGTTGAAGGAACAATTGCAGGAGTTGTTAGATCGTGGATTCATTAGACTGAGTGTATCACCATGGGGTGCTCCAGTCTTGTTTGTGAAGAAGAAGGATGGATCTATGAGATTGTGTATAGATTATAGGGAACTAAATCGGATCACTATCAGGACTAGATATCCTTTGCCATGGATAGATGACCTTTTTGATCAGTCCAAGGGGCAAAGTTCTTCTCAAAGATAGATTTGAGGTTGGGGTACCATCAGTTGAGGGTGAGGGAAGAAGACATTCCAAAAATAGCTTTTCGTACTCGGTATGGGCACTATGAGTTTTTAGTGATGTCTTTTGGGTTGATTAATGCTCCGGCAATGTTTATGTATATGATGAATCGGGTTTTTAGTGAGTATTTGGACCAATTTGTCATTGTCTTCATTGATGACATTTTGGTGTATTCCAAGTCTAAGGAGGAGCATGAAGAGCATCTTTGTACTGTTTTGATGGGTCTGCAGAAGAATAAGTTATATGCTAAGTTCTCCAAATGCCAGTTTTGGTTAGAACATGTAGCATTTTTGGGACATGTTGTGTCTGCTGAAGGTATTAAGGTGGATCCTGTGGCCAAGACCTACCACGGTAACTGAAGTAAGGAGTTTCTTGGGTTTGGCAGGGTACTACAGGTGATTTGTGGAAGGTTTCTCTTTGTTAGCTTTGCCGTTAACTCAGTTGATGAAGAAAGGCATAAAGTTTGTGTGGAATGAGGAACGTGAGAAAAGTTTTGAGGAACTGAAGAAGAGGCTTCAGGTTCGGCCCAAAGGCTTACATTTACCGTCAAAGCGTGGAGGTTATCGATTTGATGATGCTTTCAAGAAGGGATTAGGGTGTGTTTTGATGCAAAATGGTAAGGTAATTGTTTATGCTTCTAGACAACTTAAACCTGATGAGGTGAATTATGCTACCTATGACTTGGAGTTAGCAGCAGTTATTTTTGCCCTAAAGATTTGGAGACACTATCTATATGGAGAGACTTGTGACATTTTCACCGACCACAAGAGCCTTCAATATATTTTTACTCAAAAGGAGCTTAACATGAGACAAAGGCATTGGTTGGAGCTTCTTAAGGATTATGATGCTAGGATTCAGTATCACCCCGGTAAGGCTAATGTGGTTGCAGATGCTCTTAGTCGAAAAAGTTCAGGGAGTGTAGCTGCCTTGGTTACACAACCTCAACTTATCTCGGATATGGAATGTGTGGGTTTGGAGCTATATGCTAGAGGTTCTGATGGGTTGGTAGCAAGTATGAGGGTGGAACCTTCTCTTATTTTGCGTATTAAAGAAGCCCAAAAGGATGATGTAGAGTTGTGGGCTGTAGCGCAAAATATGGATGAGTGTAGGCAGCCAGAGTTTTGCATTGATGAGCAAGGTGTGATATGGTTTGGTAAACGTTTATGTGTTCCAGTGGATCCAATGATTCGTGAGGCAGTGTTGACTGAAGCTCATAGTTTGCCATTTTCTATTCATCCGGGGTCTACAAAGATGTATAAGGATTTGAAGGAGAATTTCTGGTGGAGTGGAATGAAAAGGGATGTAGCTGAATTTGTGAGTAAATGTCTTACTTGTCAACAAGTGAAAATAGAGCATCAGCGGCCTGGTGGTTTATTGCAACAGTTAGAGATTCCCGTGTGGAAATGGGATGACATTTCGATGGACTTTGTGATTAGATTACCGAGAACTCTTAAAAAGAATGATGCTATTTGGGTGGTAGTGGATCGTTTGACCAAATCGGCGCATTTTCTGGCTATTCGTGAGAGTTTTTTGGTGAATAAGTTAGCAGATATTTTTCAACGTGAGATTGTTAGGCTTCGTGTGACTCTAGTTTCTATTATTTTGGATCGGGATCCGCGGTTTACTTCTCGATTTTGGAAAGGATTTCAATGAGCTTGGGGAACGCGACTTAACTATAGTACAACTTTTCACCCGCAGACAGATGGACAATCAGAGAGAACTATTCAGACATTAGAAGACATGTTGCAATCTTGTGCTTTAGAATGGATAGGGAACTGGGATGATTATTTTAGTTTGGTGGAGTTCGCATATAATAATAGTTGGCAAGCTAGTATTGATATGGCCCCTTTTGAAGCATTATATGGTAAGAAGTGTCGAGCTTCGACTTGTTGGGATGAGGTTGGAGAAAGGGTAATAGAAGGACCCGATTTGGTTAGGATTACTACGGAGAAAGTATTAGTGGCTAAAGAAAAGTTGAAAGAAGCTAGATCGCGGCAAAAGAGTTATGCTGATATTCATAGGAGGGCTCTTGAATTCACGCCTGGTGAAAACGTGTTTTTGAAAGTTTCTCCATGGAAAGGTGTTCGAAGGTATGGTTTGAAATGGAAGCTTAGTCCGCATTTCATTGGCCCTTTTGAAGTCTTTGAGAGAGTTGGAGAAGTGGCATATCGGGTGGCTTTGCCTCCACAATTATCTCATATGCATAATATCTTTCATGTTTCGGTGTTAAGGAAATATAACTATCATCCACTTCATGTTGTGCAATACCATTTACATAAGATTCAAGAAGATCTTACTTGTGAGGAAGAAGCCGAGGCGATTCTAGATCGTCAATAACGAATTATGAGGAGGAAGACAATTCCTTTTGTTAAAGTCTTGTGGAAAAACCATTCAGAGCAAGAAGCTACTTGGGAGATGGAGGAGTCTATTCGAGTGGAATATCCACATCTTTTTAAAAATTAGGTACGTTCTGTTCTTTTGATTCCGGGGACAGAATCCTTTTTAAGGGGAAGGTGATGTAATACCCAATAAAATAAAAATAAAATATTTAAGTAAGCTTTAAAATATTTAATTGGGCTTTCCTTATGTTTGGGTTAGATTCTATTTAATTACTGTGGACCATAATAAGTAAAGGATTGTATTAATTTGGGTTTTTAAATTAATTGGGTCTAATTTATAATTGTGTAATTTTAAATCCTAATAAAAAAAATTAATAATTAATAAAACATATTAATTAATAAATAAACCAAAACCCTAACTGCTTTATTATATCTATGCGAATCAATTCAAGGAAAAGAAAAAGAGAACTCAACCGCAGCTAAAAAGGAGAAAACTGGTTAGTTATTGTATTATGCATATGTATGTATGTACAGAGATATTCAACATTGACCCCTGGATGGTCTTATGACAGGGCCCGTACAGATGTCTTCTTCGACAGTTAGTCGTATTGATCATACCCCACCATTTGTGGTGGTAGCTGGTATGCGCTCATGGTATGATAGTATATCACCATCAGATATGGTGATCGTAGATGATTTTTCATGCAAGATACTATGACCCTCGATGATGTTTGAGTTCCCACAAGATTTATAGAGGGTATCTTTGAAAGCAATCGGGTATCGGAGAGGTAGGTGTTAGATTTGGGACCTAGGAGTCGACTCTACTTTGGAGGAGTATGACGGCGGTTGGACGACATCGCTAATCGATGACCTTGCGTGCATATGGCTATTGGAGACATGAGCATACAGTTCATGACCCTCACCGGATTTAGACGTAGAGTGGTCCAGGACGAGATTACATCCGGCCACGTGATATCCCAGCATTTCCTGTTTGACAAGTTTGGCTCTGAGGACAGCTATGCATGACATTCCGGGGATTTCACCACACCAGAGGATCATTGGCGTTCGGCCAAAGTAGATGTACTGCTTCTATGCATATTGTCATACGTCTTCATGTCGCGGTACATGGATGAGCTGGATATCAAAGATCATTATGGCGATGAGAGCTCTCGTGGAGGGTCGTACCATTTTACCGATGATTATCGCGAGAGACACCGAGGTCGACCTACATCGGCCGCACTTATCCGTGCAGGAGTGTTTACCTGCATTTAGCTTTAGTCATGTCAGACGTGTGGTTTATGTCACACTTGAGACCGATTAGCACATTTAGATCAATAGGGGTTTTGTTTCACCCATGATATAGCCATGTCGTACTCCTTTCAGCCTGCGGAGTGTACAGATGCTGCATCATGGTCAGTTTTTCTAGCTGGGATTAGGGATCCGTTTGCCATATTGCCATGTTCAGGGCTTAGTTCACCCTACATCTTCATTACTCATGCTCCGGGCATGGATTATCTCCCTCTGGCTGGATTGAGGGACATGATTACTTACCACCCATTGGTTGTGATGTGTCAGTTTGACTAGTTTCAGGATTTTCATTCTTATGAGGGGGGTGAGTGAGTCAGTGCCGCGTCACAATCGATTTATCGATGGAGGACAAATCCGGGTTCAGATACTGTTGGGATTAGCGAGAGAAAGTCGGCCGAGTTTTCGTCGTCATCATCCAGGTTGTTCTGCAGAGTATTCGCATGGATGGAGACAAAGATCGTGATCGGCCGCGACAAAGTATCCACAAAGGTGGGATTGATTCTGACGATGAGGAGCCTATAGAAGAGGCTGTTATTCCCATCGATTACTTGACTGTTGGGCTGCCAGCATTTGTAAAGGATTCTCCCACCCCGAGTGCCACTGTTACTCAGTATTCGGCACAAAATTTGGAGCAGAGCTTACATCTGATAACCTATGATAGAGATCAGGCTAGGGCCGCGATGTTAACAGCTCTTGATGAGAGAGATACCGCTCTGTTAGAGAGGGATGAGGCTAGATCAGCCAGGGATGCATTGATTACGGAGCGGGATGCCGCCTTATCTGCTAGGGATGTGGCCATTGCAGATAGTACTTCCGTTAGATCCTAGATGATCGCTGGCCTTGCCGAGCATGAGTGCTTACATTGATGAGCACTATGCCACCATCTGATTAGCCTCTGATCTGCTAGCTCATGTAGATACCCTAGGGCAGGAGCTTGCAGTGCTTCCTCCGTCGTCAGAGAGGGATGCTTTGTTAGATCTGATAGTCCGCATACACACAGATCTGTAGATAGCTTTGTATTTTCCTGCACAGACTAGCTTAGCCATTTTGTCATGTACAGCACAAATGTATATATCAAACAGTATTATGTATGGCAAGGAAATATATTTTGATTCACTTCCCTTTTAGTTATGTCTTGATACTTGCTTGATGTTTGCATGTTTCTTCAGGGCCTTGTGATCTTGATGCATTTGGAACTTATCCTTTGTTGACTTATGTCACACTCCATGTTTTGATGATGAATCAATTATTTCTCTAATCATTGCTATATTATTTCAGGAAAAGATATGGAACTTCAGAAAACGTCAAGGAAGAAATACAAAGTCAAGACATCTTTGGAGAAAGAAAAGCATATTCGCAAACTTTGAGTCCTAGGATTATATGTAAGATCTTAGCATTTATTGCTTTCCAAAATAAGGCTCTAGGACATGCATTGCATACATGCCAATAATTGTTGACACATGATAAATTACCTAGCACTAAACATACATGATCATTATAGGCTCCCGCTCGCTAAAGATACAAACGATGATTGGTAGAGCAAGAAGGATGATTAATTAACGTAAGTCATGCAAACAGATACATCATTCACGCCCCATAATTCTAGTAATTCACTCGAGCGAAATTAATATGTGGTTAGATTTGGACATCGGCCAGCAGGTATAAAAGGTAAGTATAAATCAATGACATTATAAGATACATATCTTCATTCACGCTGCACAGATCATGCTCACAAATTAAACATCTCAATTTTAGAAAATGAATTAAGGTAATCGGTCACGTATGCGTGAATCACCAGATGTCGCAGAGATCATGGGTCATCATGATCTAGGGATCTAATTAGGTCGATCTTAACTATCCAATAACACATTGAGAAATATGGCACTTGCTATATATATACATGACAACTTAAAGTGATTGACCTCCGGATTGATTGGGTGAGCCTTGACAGCATGATATCACAGTTTATGCAAAACATACATTACGCAATATATATCAATCAATTCAGACTGCAAGATTGTTGCAAATTAATTGTCTAACAAATATATCGCAGTATCAAAAATTGTGCAATGGATATATTTCTTAGGATGTCTATATAACCAAAAATTGTTAAGTGTTAAGAAACACGAACGAAAAACATACACCTAGAAATATAGCATACAAGCCACAAAATTGTTTTCATTGAGATAGACATCAACTGTATTGAGAATAAGGTTGTTGCTTCGAAAACACTGGTAATATTTATCATGCATATCATTTCATACTAGAGCCTTAAATTGGTGAGTAATTTATTTCTTGATCATTAGACCTCTAGTGTGTATTTTTCATTTCTTGTTTAAGTCAAAATTACATAGAAGTCTTTGTCTCGAAGTGAGAACTTTTTACAGTCAAGCTTAAGGAAAGCATAGGTGCTTGGGAGTGCATAGGTGCCCAGGGAACACATGTGTTCGAATTATTGAAACTTGTATTGTAATTGGAAGAATTTAATAAAAGTGAGTCTCCAATACTAGTTGGTATTGGACGTGGACTAGGCTACTATTCTAGAGGGTAGTAGTTGAACCACGTAAAAAATTCCGGTGTTGGTGTGATTGTCTTCTGTGACTCTATATCATTTTTTATCCAGCTGCCTGCATAAGTAAAAACAGTTAACACAATAATATCCTGACTTGGTAATCCAGCTTGCTGCTTTTAAAAGGAAAAATTGGACATAATTTGTGCCTACACTTATTCAAGCCCCCCTTCTAAGTGTACCTAGTTAAATTTCATTTGGTATCAGAGCTTGACTCTACTTATCTTGGTCTTAAAGGTGACTTGTAGGGAAAGATTCTGACATGGCACAACTTGAAAGCACTCACCATGAAGGACAATCAACAAACCGACCTCCACTACTCTTTGGAACTGAGAACTATAACTTATGGAAATTTCGGATGAGGATATATCTAAAGCGAGACCCATGGGAATGGTGGGTGGTAGAGAATGGACCGGTAATCCCAAGGAAAGATGATGGTACTCCAAAAACTCTACTTGAGATGGACTCAACAGAAACTTACATGGTGTCATATGATTCAAAGGCAATGAACACTCTCCTTAGTGGCATGGTGCAATCTGAAATAGATAAAGTTTAAATCGTGTAACACATCAAAGGAGATTTGGGACACCTTAGTTGTAAGTCATGAAGGAACGTCGAAAGTAAGAGAAGTCAAGCTAAGTATGCTCATGTATGACTACGAATTGTTCAAACTGGAAAAATAGGAAACGATCAAAATGGCTCAAGCTCGATTTACAGTCGTAATCGATAAATTCCTTAAAGCTGCTCGACAAGACAATTCCACAAAGCGAAATCAATCGTAAGCTACTTCGGGCTATGCCCAAAAGGTTTGCATCTAAAATTACCACTCTTCAAGACTCCATCAATATCTCTTCTATGGATACATTAACTCTCTTTGGTGAACTAGAAGAATATGAACATCAATTGAAAATATATGATGACGAGGAAGAAGTTCCTCGAAAGAAAGTATTAGCTCTAAATGTAGGAATTGAAGAAGAACTCGAAAACAACTCGGATGATGAGATAGCCATGATATCAAGGAGACTTAAGGGGCTACTTCAAAGGAAGAATCAAAGGAAAAATGCTTTTAACACAAACAAATACAAAACCAAGCTAACCGAGGAAACATGTTTCGAGTGTGGACGACCAGGTCATTTCAAAAAGGATTGCTTCCAACTCAAAAACAAAGGAAAGCAAGGTAACAAGGAGATCAAAAAGCACAAAGCGTTTCTAACATGGAGTGATGATGAAGAATCCGAAGTGGAAATAGATACAAATGATGAACTAGCTCAAATATGCTTCATGGGAATTGAAGGTGAATCTAGTGAGGTAACTCTTTCTAATAGTATTGTTTTGAAACAAGAAAATGAAAAATTAAAAGAAAAAAACATGTACTTAAAATATCTAGTAAACACTCTAATGAGCGAAGTGGAGACACTCATAGATGAAAAGAAAGATTTTGAAAAATCTACACACACGAACGAGGAAAAGATTTTATCAGTAAAGAATGACTATTTAGAAAATTTCAATAAAGTTTTGTTCAACAAGATTAAACATCTAAATAACGAAGTTGAAAAATTAAAAAATGAGATAGAAATGAGAGATGTGTGCATTGATGCATTTGGGGATGAATCTAGTAATAAAACTTCTCTAACTAATGACCTACAAAAGGAAATAGAGTCTTTAAAAATAACTCTAGCTAAATTTGTTCACGGGGAAGAGAACTTAAATGTTATGTTGGGAAAACAAAGACCCAGTTACGATAAACAAGGCATAGGTTATAATCCAACTCATAGGAAAGAAGTTGAAATGCTAAAATCTAAATCATCATTCAAATTGAATTATTGCACGCCTTTTACGTCTTGCAAAAACTGTGGCATTAAAGGACACCTAGAAATAAACTGTTTAAGAAAGGAAAATTTAAGGAAAACTAGATGGATTAAGAAATGTGATTTGATGTCAACTAACACAAGTGGACCCAAAAAGATATGGGTACCAAAAATATAAATTGTAATTCTCTCATACAGGTTTGTCTCAAAACCAAAGTATCTTCTCAAAAGTGGATCCTTGATAGCGGATGTTCACGTCACATGACGGGAGATAAATCTAAGTTCGTGGAACTAAATGTCAAAAAGAAAAATGGAAATGTTACATTCGGTGATAATCGGTCATGCGAAATAATCGGGAAAGGAAAAATCGATAATGGTAAGGTTAACATTAATAATGTCCATCTTGTTAACGGTTTAGAATTCAATCTTATCAGTGTAAGTCAACTAATGGATAATGGACATCAAGTAAAATTTGAAAAAGATAGATGTACAATTTCACATGGTACTAACAATGTTGCTCTAGTTGCCCAAAGGGAAGGGAATATATATATTCTTGATTTTGAGAAACAGGAAAGAATTATGTCTTGCAACCATTCAAGATGAAGAAAATATATGGCATAGAAGGATGGGGCATGTTCATATGAACCTAATCAAGAAATTGTCGTCAAAGAACTTGGTAAGAGGACTACCCAAAATGAATTTCAAAAAAAAAGGAATATGCGAACCTTGTCAACTTGGAAAACAAGTAAGAACGTCATTCACAGCCAAAAACATGGTATCAACTTCTTCTCCTTTACAATTGCTTCACCTTGATTTATTTGGACCTGAAAGGCATGCTAGTCTAAACGAAAAATTCTATGCTTTTGTAATAGTCGACGATTTCTCTAGATATACATGGGTACTATTCCTTAGAACAAAAGATAAGGCATTTAAGGAGTTTGAAAAACTGATTAAAAATTTGGAGATCAAATATAGTCTTAATCTTATTAGAATCAGAAGTGACCACGGTACCGAATTTCAAAAAGACTTTATTACATTCTGTAATCAAAAAGGAATATCCCATGAATTTTTAGCACCTAGAACTCCACAACAAAATGGAGTGGTAGAAAGGAAGAATCGAACACTGCAAGAAATAGCTAGAACTCTAATTCAAGAAAACAAACTTCCTAAGAAATTTTGGGCCGAAGCTGTGAACACAGCGTGTTATGTGCTAAATAGAGTATTGATTCGTCCAATTATTCTAAAAACACCGTATGAATTGTTAAACAATCGGCTTCCTAACATAAGCTATTTCAAAGTGTTTGGATCTAAATGCTTTATTCTTAACACTAATGGAAATTTAGGTATGTTTGATGCTAGATCATATACAGGAATATTCATTGGCTACTCATAAAATAGTAGAGCATATCAGATTTATAATGTGCAAAAGATGTGTATCAAGGAGTCCATACATATTAAATTTAACGAATCTAACCATGATATGCCAAAAGAAAAAGAAGAAGATGCAGGAGAATTAGAAAATGCTGCCAATCCAGCCTACCAGATAAAGCAAAATAGCAAGATCATGACATCAATCCAGGAAGAGGAAATAAAAGAGCAGCAGGGCTAGACTCCATCCAGCAAGCTGAATATGAAAATTAGGAGCATATCTAGCCAGCTGAAATGGATGAACAACAAGACCACATTTCTGAATCTACTAAAGAAGTCATACATGATATTCTACTTCCAAAGTCAGCAAGATATATCAAAAACCATCCACCTAAGAACATCATTGGAAACATAAACGACAAAGTTATGACAAGAAGAAAAGCATAAAATATGTGTGCTTTCTCAGCATTTTTGTCCCAAATCGAACCAAAGAACGCCAAAGAAGCCATACTAGATGAAAGCTGGCTTCTAGCTATGCAAGAAGAGCTACAGAAATTTGAAAGATGTCAGGTATGGGAATTGATGCCTGCTCCAAAAGGTGTGACCATTATCGGAACTAAATGGGTCTTCAAAAACAAGCTTGACGAATACAAAACAATTACAAGAAACAAAGCAAGATTAGTTGCTCAAGGATACAACCAACAAGAAGGAATAGACTATGAAGAAACATTTTCTCCAGTAGCTCGCTTGGAGTCTATTCATATTCTACTAGCATTTGCTTGTTTCAAAAAGTTCAAGCTACACCAAATGGACGTCAAAAGTGCCTTCCTCAACGGATACATAAATGAAGAAGTATATGTAAAATAGCTACTTGGATTTGAGAATGACAAGTTCCCGCATTACGTATACAAACTCAAGAAGGCACTCTGTGGACTCAAACAAGCCCCAAGGGCTTGGTACAAAAGATTAAGTAAGTATCTCTTATCAAATGGGTTCATACGAGGTAAAATCGACTCCACTATGTTTATTAAACGTCAAAACAAGGATATTATTAGTGAATAAATATATGTAGACGATATAATATTTGGTGCTACTAATAATTTCCTTTGTGAGTGGTTTTCCAAATGCATGCACAAGGAGTTTAACATGAGTTTGATGGGAGAGCTTAACTACTTTCTAGGCCTTCAAATTAAGCAAAATCACGAAGGAATATTCATTCATCAAACCAAGTATACAAAAGAGTTACTAAAGAGATTCGGGTTTGATAATTCAAATTCAAAGACCACACCAATGAGTACCTCAATAAAACTCACAGCAGATGAAAAAGTTATGGACGTAGAGGTAACAAAATACAGAGGTATGATTGGATCCCTACTTTACTTAACTGCTTCTAGACCTGATATAATGTACAGTGTGTGTCTATGTGCTCGGTTTCAGGCCAAACCCAAAGAATCCCACTTACAGGCTGTTAAACGAATTTTAAAATATTTGAGTGGTACGACAAATTTAGGATTGTTCTACCCAAAATGCGACAATTTCGATTTAATGGGCTCTTCAGATCTCGACTATACGAGTTGTCAACAGATGTAAAAAGCACAAGTGGTGCGTGACGTTCTTGGGACAAAGTCTTATCTCATGGCATAAAGAAGAAACAAACATCGGTTGCTTCTATCCACAACAGAGGAGAATATTTAGCATCGGGAAGTCTTTGTTCCCAAATCTTGTGGATGCGCCAAACATTATGCGACTTTGATATTACTTCATGAAAGTGTGCCCATATACTGTGATAATACCAGCACCATAGACATTTCAAAAAATCCAGTATTACATTCCCGCACAAAACACATAGAAGTACGTCATCATTTCCTTAGAGACAATTTATCAAAAGGCTTAATAAGATTGATTTTCATCCCCACTGAACACCAATTAGCAGATATCTTTACAAAACCTCTAGGAGAAGAACGATTCAAGAACTCTCTACAAATGAGAACTCCTGGATGAGTCTAATCTGAGATATGAACCGACTATGCAAGCTAGACATACTACCAAACAGATCTACACTCACCATAATTATTTACCGTCCAAATCCGGCCGATTCTCCTTCCCAAGGACGCTTCACCACTTCCCATATCTAAGACAACATGTTCTATACATAAGGCAAGAAAGCATCTTTCTCTCTCTCTCCTGGACTTCTCAATCCCTTCCATCCTCTCAACCTGGCCACAATCCCTCTCGCTACAATGAGAACATGATGAGGAAAACAACTTCGTGATGAATCGGAAGACGAAGTCTCGCCCCCTTCTCCACCATCTCAACCACCGGTTCCTAGAAAACTAAAACAAAGGCCGTCATCTGTCATGATCGTCTCCGGTGGCTCCACCCCTGCCAAATCCGAAGCCAGTCTCCCATCCCCACCTCCAGTCGGTACCTCTGCCGGTCACAAAAGCTGCAAGTTCAACAATCCTTCACTGGGCTCCCCTCATATACTAGTAACACCACCCTCTGTCTCCCTACATGATGTGCCTGATGATTTTTTCAGAGGACATAATTTTGAACTGCGTTTTAGAACTTCTATCTGTCAAAAGTCTTTTGTCTATGAAAAATCCATAGATATGTTTTACTATCCAAACTCACCCCTACACCGTCTTTTTGAGTCATGTGTAGTCTATCCTCTTTAAGCACTCCTCCTTGACGCTTTATCCAAAATTAGTCCAAAGAAGCTTTTATACAAATCTTGAGAACAATGGTGATTGCTACACCTCCTTTGTGAAAGGAAATCTGCTTTTTACAAACTGACCATGGACTTAGGTAGTATTCTCGTCCATCCCTTACACACTGGATCGCCTTTACTCTCAAAGGACCAATCTCTACTCCTCTATCTCCCTTAGTCCAGTTTCGCATTGTGTTGGATGACCCAACAGTCTAATCTGTCACTCTTCCAAAAACCATCGAAGTGTCTCCCCTGTCCACCGTCCTTCACAAACTGTTACGCTACAATCTCCTTCCTCATTTAGGCGACGGAGCAGACTTTACGTATCAAGACTTAGTCCTCATGGAATTAATAATAACTGGCCAGCCTTTCAACTTCTCCCTCATGATGCTCAAACACATGATTCATTGCGTTAAACAATCCAAAAAATGTCTGCCCTATAGTTGTTTCCTTACTAAACTCTTCCAAATCCCACTTGATGATGAAGGTTGTATTCACTTGACTAATTCCATAGACTCAAATTATCTCAAAGGGGCTCATCTCACTCTGCGTAAAGGAAAATTCATTCGTCTGGTTCCCGATACACCTAAACCCATGCCTACTACATCCCTGTCCCCTACCCCTGAGATTTTGACTCTCCTTCACACCATAGTAGACAATCAAGCCCAAATCAGTTCTGATGTCAAAGACATCCAACTCCTCTCTCCATCCTTGAAAAAGGAAAACTTCCAATTCGTTGTGATGATCTCCAGAACATGTTTCACAATGTCGAAGATGAATTTATTGATCTCCAAGATGGTTTCGAGCTGCACACCAGGGCAATGGTTGAAGTCCTCCAACGCAAGATGAATTGCAACGCCTGTCAGCTGAGCACTAAACTCAAGTTCATCAGCAACCAAGTTGGAGCTCTGGGTTGATTTACTGAGCGACGCATTTGAACGATTCGAGTGAGGGCGCAAGCGGACCAAGTCCAAGACGTCTCACCCGAGTGGCCCCAATGCAATTGGATGGCTGAATATCAAGGTCACTTTCTGGATCTGCCATTACCTCCTCCTACCTTCATTGCTCTACCCCCCAGATTTGCTAATACCATGTCTCTGGAAGAAATCATGCATCGCCGACTTCACCGTCCCTACTTCACAGCTCGCGAGGTCAATCATGTTAACCTTGAGGAGGACGATGCTTAGGTTCTCCTTTCTTCGTTTGGCCCTTCTTTTTGATGGATGCCAAAGGGGGAGAAGACTTCTGGTGTTAACCCCCTGCCCTGCCCCCAAAGATAATTGTTTTTTTTGATTAAAGACTATGGGTTAATATTTTTTGTGCTGTCAAAACTATGGTTTTAAACTTTTTATTTGATGAATGTTGGATGCTTCTCGTTACTATAGTTTTATGATTCTACTTAACATGTTGAGGCCTAACCAGTATTTGCAGGGTTGATCAAAATACTACACATATGAAGTACATGGTATGCATGAACTAAGGGGGAGCTATAACTCTCCTGAAGTGGTGCATAGTCTTAGGGGGAGCTATATTTATTGTGTTGTCATCATCAAAAAGGGGGAGAATGTTGACTTATGTCACACTCCATGTTTTGATGATGACTCGATTATTTCTCTAATCAGTGCTATATTATTTCAGGAAAAGATATGGAACTTCAGAAAACGTCAATACTCCATGTTTAGCATTTATTGCTTTCCAAAATAAGGCTCTAGGACATGCATTGCATACATGCCAATAATTGTTGACACATGATAAATTACCTAGCACTAAACATACATGATCATTATAGGCTCCCGCTCGCTAAAGATACAAAGGATGATTGGTAGAGCAAGAAGGATGATTAATTAAAGTAGGTCATGCAAACAGATACATCATTCACGCCCCATAATTCTAGTAATTCACTCGGGCGAAATTAATATGTGGTTAGATTTGGACATCGGCCAGCAGGTATAAAAGGTAAGTATAAACCAATGACATTATAAGATACGTATCTTCATTCACGCTACACAGATCATGCTCACAAATTAAACATCTCAATTTTAGAAAATGAATTAAGGTAACTGGTCATGTGCGTGAATCACCAGATGCTGCAGAGATCATGGGTCATGATCTAGGGGATCTAATTGGCTGATCTTAACGGTCCAATAACACATTGAGAAATATGGCACTTGCTATATATATACATGACAACTTAAAGTGATTGACCTCCGGATTGATTGGGTGAGCCTTGACAGCATGATATCACAGTTTATGGAAAACATACATTACACAATATATATCAATCAATTCAGACTACAAGATTGTTGCAAATTAATTGTCTAACAAATATATCGCAGTATCAAAAATTGTGCAACGGATATATTTCTTAGGATGTCTATATAACCAGAAATTGTTAAGTGTTAAGAAACACGAACGAAAAACATACACCTAGAAATATAACATACAAGCCACGAAATTGTTTCATTGAGATAAACATCAACTGTATTGAGAATAAGGTTACTGCTTCGAAAACACTCTGGTAATATTTATCATACATATCATTTCATACTAGAGCCTTAAGTTGGTGAGTAATTTATTGCTTGATCATTAGACCTCTAGTGTGTATTTTTCATTTCTTGTCTCAGTCAAAATTACATAGAAGTTTTTGTCTCGAAGTGATAACTTTTTACAGTCAAGTTTAAGGAAAGCATAGGTGCTTGGGAGTGAATAGGTGCACAGGGAACACAGGTGTTCGAATTATTGAAACTTGTATTGTAATTGGAAGAATTTAATAAAAGTGAGTCTCCAATACTAGTTTGTATTGGACGTGGACTAGGCTACTATTCTATAGGGTAGTAGTTGAACCACGTAAAAAATTCCGGTGTTGGTGTGATTGTCTTCTGTGACTCTATATCATTTTTTATCCGGCTGCCTGCATAAGTAAAAACAGTTAACTCAATAATATCCTGACTTGGTAATACAGCTTGCTGCATTTAAAAGGAAAAATTGGACATAATTTGTGCCTACACTTATTCAACCCCCCCCCCATTTCTAAGTGTACCTAGTTAAATTTCATCCTTGATAAATGGACATTAAGACGTCGCAAGATCTCTCAGAACGGATCATTGATTTTTGTAAATCCCTACCATCTTTGGTGTCTTGGGACTGCTATCTGTATGGAAAAGTGGAGAGGAGAATGGTTTCTTCCTCTCTGAGATTGATCGCACCACAGATGGTCGCCAGTACCTCTATTTATAAGAAACCTAGTTAATTCCATCTCTTATGGGTTGGTATTGCTCTTTGAGGCACGATCGCAACTTAGATGGTCACTGAATCTTCTATTTGTGAGAAGAGGTTGGGTAATTCCACCCCTTTGATCTAAAACCGATGAAATATGGCGAATTGAAGGTTGATCCCAGTACCGTGTGACAAGAATGTTGTTCTAGTAGGGGTTAGACTGAACCATAAATGGATGCCTACGTACTCCTATTGAAGAGGAGATCAAGTCTGCGTAGTTCAAACCTGGTGTAAGAGGTTCAACGTTGCATGTGAAAGGCAGATGGGTGTAGAAATGTTTTTGTTGTTTTTGTATAGAAAGGGCAAAAATGTTTTTGTTGTTTTTCTTTATTGCGACCGGGCCATATAGAATATAGTTGCCTACGTACCCCCGGTATTAGGGAGATCAGGTCGACGCAATTCGCCCCTCAGGACGAATTGAAGGAGAAGAGAAGTCGGAATACCATGTGCAGGCTATACTGCGAGGAGAAAAAAGTTTGATCCCATAATGGGGACAAACTGCAGGTGTGAAAAAGTTTGATCCCGTCTTCAGGATAAACTGCAAGTGTAGAAAAGTTTAATCCCGTCTTCAGGATAAACTGTAGGCGTAGAAAAGTTTAATCCCGTCTTCAGGATAAACTGCAAGCGTGAAAGGTTTAATCCCGTCTTCAGGATAACCAAAATTGTGAAAGGTTTGAAATGACGTGATACCAGGCTGCTAGTTTGAAGTGTATATTTCCCTGAGGGGCAGAAGAGTTATTCAAAAAGGAAAGGGTTCAAAACTGGAATGACTGGTGATTTGATGATCAAAACTAGGATGTTTGTTTGACGGTAACTTCAGACATAGTACCATTTCACGGTGTCCGAGTTGATAAGCTGTGGAAATTTATCGCTGTCCCTTTCCTGCATTCTGAGAGTACCTCCTGTCAATACTTCCTTGACAACAAACGGGCCTTCCCAGTTAGGAGCAAATTTTCCCTTAGATTAATCTTGGTTGTCAGTGATCTTCTTCAAAACCAAGTCATGTTGTTTGAATTTTTTTAGTTGGACCTTTTTATTGTAGGATCGTTCGATCCTTTGCGGATATAACTGACCATTGAAGATAGCCATGGATCGCCTTTCGTCTATTAGAGACAATTGGTGATATCTGTCTTGTACCCATTGGTCTTCATCCAACTGACCATCCATCAATACTCTGAGGGATTCCATTTCCACTTCTATGGGGAGCACTACTTCCATCCCATAGACTAGTGAGTAGGGGGTTGCCCCAGTGGAAGTTTGCATGGAAGTTCTGTAGGCTAATAAAGTCAGAGGCAAGAGGTCATGTGACAACCCCAAATCCGGGTCCCAAATCACCACAGATTCGGTTCAATCATTCTATCACTATTGCGAAAGATATAAACATAAATTGTTTATACAGTACACTTTACACACTATTCCCCAAAATCGAGTAACCTTAACTTATACACAAATCATAAACTATCTAACATATACCATTATTATCCAACAATACTATTACAAACTAACTGCACATTTTATCCCAAGCTGAACTTGGCATTAACCTTTTCCTGTATCCGAACGCATTCGCCTTATCTGCAATGTTTATCATGATATAGCAAGGGTGAGCATGAAAGTTGCCCAACAAGTTTAAATACAATTTAAGGATATATCATGATTGAAAGAATCTGAATAATAAGCTGGCTATAATTCATGAATATAATTCAGAACTAGCACGAATAAAACTTTTAACTGAACAAGTATTGAACATGAAGAAATATATCTGGACCAACTGGTAATGAAGGTGATCAGCCTTTCATACCAGACTTATACATGCAATATGTACAGAGTACAATTATCCATGGCAATCAGCAATGATTAACCATAAGCATATCTGAATGAAACAACTCTTAGTAGAGTTAAGTAAAACTTGCCTGAACCGTTGATTACCACTACGCAATTTATAACGCTTTATCTAAAGTCCTAATATTAGTAATATAGATCTCCAATATTAGAATAATATCGTCACAATATAATACTATTATATATATATATATATATATATATATATATATATACATAGAATAACCTAAACACATAACACATAATCCTATCAGTCTATAATACACATAAGACTTGACATCAAATCAAACTATTTAAGTCTGAATTGAAACCGACACAATTCTATCATCTCGACGGTCTAGTCGGATAAATATTGAGTTTAAGTTCAATTAAACTCTGCCTAAACACTAAAAAATATATTAGATAATCATATTATTAGTCAAAATAATTTTCATAGACTTGTACTAATTTTCAGATAATTAATATCATTTATCAAAATTTTCAATCACTTATATCGTATTTAAATGAATTAAATACCACATAATTCCTTAATCATTAATATTTATTTATTATTAAATATTAATGAAAATCATAACATAATATTATAATATAATTATAATTTATCAAAGTATTTTAATACTTAAAATTAAAATCATATAAACACTTAAATCCAATACGATAACCGATATTAATATTAAAATATTAATATTTTCATGATAAAATATAAAAAGTTATACTTTATAACTTAAAATATTTTTATAACACTTCAATTATTTTCATATAATTTTTAAAGCATTAATTTTATTTTTCCATAATTTATTTAATATATTTATTAAATAAATTAATTACAATTAATAATAAATTATTAATAAAATTCATCACAAAATATTAAAAGTTATCAAAAATAACTTAAAATATTTTCTAACACCATAATATAATTTTTCATGATTTTTCATGAATTAAAATCATTTTAAAATAATTTATTTAATATATTTAATATAATAAATAAATACCTTTTATATTCCAAAAATATTAAATATTTTTGAAATATACCCAAAATTAATTAAAAACTATTTTTCAGGCTTTAAAATAATTTTTCATAATTTATTATATATATTTTTTAATTAAAAACTATTTATTTCTATTTATTTATTTAATTTATTCATTTTTTAAGTAAACTATCGCTAAAAGGTACCATAGGCGACAAAACCGTCGCTAATGGTGTTCTTGGGATGTTCTTGAGCCTGCCCAGATCTTCATGTCAGTCATCGTGGGGCTTACTTTGACCACTGATAAATTTGTGATCTTCATGTTTTTGGGTTAAAATTTGGGTTAATGTTGTAGTACTGATATAGTACTACAACTCTACATAATTTCCATGTCCAATACACATCCTAGCAGCAAGATTAAAGCTTCAGAACCTCTTGTCAGACACGTTCTTGAATTTCTGGGCTGCCCAGAAATTCAAACAGTGCCAAAGGTGCTACTTTGAATCCTTGTAGTTTGCATCCTGGGTCTATTTTGTATGATCTAACGGTTCATATATGTAGATCACATATCATAGTACAACAACTAATAATCGTATCAACTTATCAACATTAAAACAATAAGATCTAGGTCGGTCAAACTAGGCCTCAACAACTGTTCTTGAACATTTCTGGAAAACCCAGAAATGTTCTTGAGCGAGCTTTCGATCAATGGTGGTTTGACCACCAATAGTTTTGATTCTTAGCAGAAGATCGAGTAAGATAATGGCTTGGAAATGTAGATCTCATGTCGACTACAACCTTAAAGCAACAACATGACCAAAGAACTAATTGAAGCAAGATTCAAGGCCTGAAAAATCATTAGAAAATTTGGGTTCGTTACCGAAGCAGATTTCGTGAACGGTCAACGGGTTTTGACCAACAATAACTCTCGATCTACACCAGATATGGACTTGATTCGAGTTTCAGAGTAAAGATCACATAACATACTACCAATACAAACAGTTAAAACACAAAAACAAATAACATACACCGATCTATGAGGTCTGACATTTGACTGTAAGACACTAATTTTCCAGATTTCCAGATTTAAGAAATCTTCAATTTCGAGAATCAAAATGATATGGATCTAAGTTTTATCGACCCAAATCATCAAATGACACCCTCTAACACATCTAGAAAAAAATAATTACATCTTCAAACATCAGATCTAAGGATTTCTAAGTTAGGGTTTTTATACCTTTTAAGCTTTGATTCAAGAACTGATCCTTGATAATCTGATCTTGGCATGTTATTACATGATCTTGGATTTGATTTACACTCCCTCTCACTCTATAATTTCGGATTTAGAGAGAGAAGAGCTTAGGAGAAAAAAATGAAATGAAAGTGAGCCTTTTCTCTCCTTTTAATCCATATAAATGATAGGATACAATGTATCTAGCAAGTTAAATGGCAGATATAGACTAAATTAGTCAAATGGCTAGGCTAGGTTTTGGTGAACAACTCACCTAGAGTCAAAACCTATATACCAACTTCATAAAATAAAATACAAAAGGGCATTATAGTCATTTCCATACCATTTTATTTCTAGATTGGTCATTTGATACAAACCCTTAGGGTTTAGGGTTTAACCCTTAGGGTTTAGGTTTTAGCCCTAAAGATTTTAGCAAATTAAAATTCTAAGATTTTCTAATTAAATTTTAATATAGAAAATCATGATTTCTAAGTTATAATTAGGGCTTCCTAATTATATTATAATTTCCTAATTACATTAGGACTTAAACAAATTAGGATTAATATTTTCCTAATTAATATTGCTAATTTAGCAATTAAATCCACAATTGTACATTAGGGTTTCTGACGGAACAATTAGGGTTTAAAATTTGAAAATAGGGTTTGCTAATTAATTAAGTTTTACCCTAATTAATATAATAATTAATAGTACTTAAGCATTATAATTATCCTTGAAATTCCCAGATTAGGGTTTCAAATTCCCAGAATCTGAAATTAGGGTTTTTAGATCTGGTATTAGGGTTTTCTAATGGTCAATTAGGGTTTCATGTAATTCATTAGAGTTTTCCCTAATTAAATTATAATTTATTAACATTTAAACCTTATACCAGTATTTGCATTCCCAATCTAGGGTTTTAAATTTTTGAATTAGGGTTTTAAATTCCCGCAACTGAACTTAGGGTTTCAAGAACCGGTTTCTAGGGTTTCTCACCAATCATTAGGATTTTCTAATTTAACGTTGACGTTCTTAATATATATACATAGGGTTTGACACTGATAAAATTTATCTGGTCAACCCTTGACCCTTAACCACATTCTAAACACATACATAACCATAAACACAGAACATATTCCCATATACACTTAATCCTGAAAAATTCACCTAAATCCTTCACAGAATTTTAAAATCTTCAAAATTCCTTCCCAAAAATATCAAACGCATACACTTATTTTACATTCAGGTTCATTATTTGACCTTAAATCATTCATTTAAGATTTTAATAAAATTTCTAAATTTCGGGTCGTCACGAAGTGTCAAAGCCATCCTTTGTGATGGCGGACATTTTTCTCGCATGATCTTTTGATGTTTTTATTAGTTGTTTAATAGCACCATTCATCTTTGGAGACGATGAGATGACCGGAGTTAAGGCGTTTGATGTGGAATTTTCGCATAACTCCTCCATCATTTTGTTGTTGAGGTTCTTAGCATTGTATAACCACAATGACCAATCGGTTCTCCATATCGACAAACAACATTGTTTCTGATGAAAGCAATGATAACTTCTTTAGTAACCCTGGGGAAGGATGCTGCTTCTACCCATTTGGTGAAGTAGTCGATAATAGTGAATATTAATCGATGTCCATTACTGGCTTTGGGCTCGATGGGCCCGATCACGTCCATTCCCCACATTGAGAAGGGCCATGGCGAACTCATATGTGGAGTTCCTTGGAGGGGCGTGGATAGCATTCCCATGAATCGGCATTGATAGCGACTCTTGATGTGATCATCACGATCGACTTTGAGTGTAAGCCAATAATGCTTATTTGCTCGAGGATCTTTCGACAAGTAGGGGTCGCTTCATGTAAGGGCGGATACTCCACCATGGATCTCATCCATGAGTCTCTGAGCTTGGTCTTTATCTAGACATCTGAGGAGACCTAATCCAGCATCTCTTTTGTAGAGTGCATATCCGCTCAGGTAGAATTTCATAGCAAGACGATGAATCCGCCTCTTCTCAGTTAGGCTCGCCTTAGCGGGTGTAGATCCATCTCGTAGATACTCCTTGATGTGCTGATACCAAGGGTTGTGGTTGGGAGGTAGCTCATCCGATACTTCTCCAATGTAATTCCCATATACTGGGGCTTTTTGCATAGAAAACGTGATGTTTGGCATGTTTTCTTTGTCAAGTATGTAAACCAAGGAGGCCAACGTTGCTAATGCATCTGCAAAATCATTCCTGTTCCAAGGAATGTGTAAAGAGGAGATTTCTTCGAACTCCAAAGCCATCTGTAAAACTTGTCGATGGTAAGGCAGCAAATGTAATTCTTTGGCTTGATAGATTCATGTGGATTGTCTGATTACCAATTCTGAATCCCCAAAGACAGTTAACCGCCTGATACCCATTGAACGGGCAAGTTTTAGCCCCACGACATGACCTTCATACTCACAATTTGTGTTGTTGGTCAGCCGACAAACCGCAATTGAGCGGTGACGGGATCTGCTCCCCATACCGGATATTAAAACTTCTCGACTCGAGCCTTACGTGTTAATGACTTCATCAAAATACATTCTCGCACTTGCGGGATGTATCGTGATCGATGTTGTATTTGAATTATCATTACTCCTTCGTCGGGAAGTATGTTTCTAAGGGTTTGTAATCCCTACTTGAGTGCAGCGTGACGATTGATCCGCAATTCCTTGACCTTTGATAGACTTTTGCATCACATAGACGATGTCAAATTGTTGTAGGATCAACTGCCATCTGGACAGTCGATAATTCAGTATGCACTTACTGAACACATACTTGAGAGGATCCATTCGGGATATGAGATGGGTTGTGTGACCATGGAGGTAATGTTGTAATCTCATGGAAGCCCATGCTAAAGCACAACAAGACTTCTCAATCAGAGTGTACTTGTGTTCACTGATGCTGAATCTTTTGCTGAGGTAATAGATTGCTCGTTCTTGGCCTCTATTGTCTTTTTGCCCTAGTATACAGCCCATGGCATTGTCATTTATGGATAGGTACATAAACAGGGGAACATCATCCCTGGGAGGTACCAAAACAAGAGCGTTAATCAGTTGCTCTTTGATTGTGAGGAAGGCTTTCTGACACTCATCATTCCATTTCATGGAGGAGTTCTTCCTTAACAACTTGAAGATTGGCTCAAATGTTGCTGTGAGTTGAGAAATGAATCTGCTAATGAAGTTGATCCTTCCCAAAAATCGCCGTATTTCCTTCTCTGTCTAAGGAATGGGCATTTCCTTGATGGCCTGGATTTTGGTAGGATCCAATTCAATCCTTTGTGGTGATTCAGAAACCTATCAACTTGCTTCGACTTAACACCAAAGGCGACTTGGCGGGATTCAACTTCAAGTCAGATTTTACGCAACTGTTGAAAAGTTTTGTGAGATGGTCTAAGTGGTCATCCTCCTTCCGGGATTTGACAATGATGTCATCCACGTAGATCTCTATCTCCTTGTGCATTAAATCATTGAAAAGAGCCATCATAACTCGCTGATAAGTTGCCCCGGCGTTGATGAGGCCGAATGACAATCATCTGTAGCAAAAGGTTACCCAAGGCGTGATGAAAGCAGTTTTCTCATGATCTTCCTCAATGACCATAATTTGATGGTACCCCGCAAAGCAATCAGCAAAGGAGTACATGTCGTATTTAGCAATATTGTCAATAAGAATGTGGATAAAGGGAACGGGAAAGCTATCTTTAAGGCAAGCTTTGTTCAAATCCTGGTAATCCACGTAGACTCGCACCTTTCCCCATGGTTTAGGCACGGGAACAATGTTGGATATCCACTCGAATATGTAGACACCATGATGATGCCAGCTTGAAATTGTTTCACAATTTCTTCTTTCACCTTTAAACTCCACTCAGGTTTCAATCGCCTGAGTTTTTGCCTAACTAGCTTGAATCCTTCTTTAATGGGAAGGCGATGAAGAACAATGTCCATGGACAAACCCACCATGTCTTCATGAGACCATGCAAACACATCCTGGAATTGGGTTAACAGTGCAACCGTGTCATTCAGTTGATTTGTAGTAAGGTCTGAACCAATCTGGATTAGCTTAGGGTTGTCTAAGGTTCCGAGATTGAAAGGAGTGGTTTGATCAAGATTGGGTTTGGGTTTATCTACGACCCATTCCTTAATCTCTTGAGTTGTCTCAATGTCCTCTTGGATGTCCATCAAGTCTGAGTCCAACTTTGCATCAAAGTTACAGCCCTTGTGGAGAGAAGGCACCTTATCAGTAAGTACATGCACATCTAAATTCAGAGTCCTGAAACAAAAGATGCTTTCACTTAATATATGCAACTGTTCGATCATACAAAAGTGTTAGCATGTACTTGATTAAATAACTGCTAGTACTGTAAAGGAAAGTAAGCAATTAAAGTAATCTATAGGGTAGAGGGATTTTCTGCCCATTTTACCCTCGTCGACCAATGCATGGAGTGCTACTCCAATTGTCGAGGGAAAAGTCCTGATAGACTGCAGTGATGGAAGAATCGTCATTATTCTCCTTCTCCTGAATGTTAACCATGACATCTGGGCAATCATCATCTGGGGTGTATCTGTTTGTATGTTCATCATGAACAATGATGCAAATACCTGCTATCATCAAGGCAAGGTCATGTTTACGTTTTCGTTCCTTTTCTTCTTCCTCGGGATCAGGAATCAGCACCTCTTTTGCTTTGATTGGTACTAGTTTCAGAAACAACATAGCCACAACATGGGCTGGAACCTTTACTGGAGATTGCATTAACTCATGGGGTAAAGGTATAGAAAATCACCGTGCGACGGAAGCTTGAGAAACCTGCTTGTGCTTATGAGGATTCCTGTGAATGGAACTGGCAGGATAGCCTAGTCTGGCTGTTCTGATTTGATTGGTTATTAGGATAGGGTGCTTAATACCCTGCTTATCTTTACCAAGCCCTTGTCCAGGTTGATGACCCAATAACATCATTTCTTTAGTTCTTGAAACATAACCTCGATGTAAATCTTGGAGTGCAGAAGTGGCGCCCAATAGAATGGTATTGCGTGTTACTCACTTCTAGAGTATGGAAACTGGCCGGTTCAACTTCTGAATTAAAGCTGATAATTGGTAGAGCTCTTTGTTCAGGACAATCTGGCTCAGCATTGACAGTGACTAGACTGTTATTGATAATGTATTTGAGTTGTTGATATAGCGTGGAGGGAACAGCTCCAGCCATGTGTATCCATGGTCTCCCCAAGAGCAGGTTGTATCCCGAGTCTATCTTGAGGACGTGGAAGGATACATTGAATGTATTTGGACCAATCTCAATTGGCAATTCAATCTTTCCAACGAAATTTAACCGGGATCCATCAAAAGCTCTGATGATCGTATGGCTGATTTGGATCCGCTTGAGATTGATATTCATCATTACCAAGGTGGCATAAGGACAAATATTTAGAGATGAACCTCCATCTATCAATACTCCTGCTAGCATGTACCCGAAAGACAAAACTATAATATGCAATGGCTTGCAATGACCGGTCCCTTCGGGCGGTATGTCATCATCAGTGAAGGATATCACATTGTTGTTGAAAATGTGATCAACCAAATGTTGAAAATTTTCCACATCCACTTATTTTGGTAAGTAGGCTTCTTCTAAAACCTTCAATAAGATCTTCCGTCGATCCTCGAAAGAGAAAACCAAATCCAGTATTGAAATCTGGTGTGGAGCTTCTCGCAAGCTTAAAACCACTTTGGCTTCATTGTGGACAATAGTATGGAGGAATTTTTCAATCTTCTCCACGGGCAAATTCCGCTTTGCTTTGGAAGTACGTTTGACAACCCATTGAGGAAGGTACAGTGGATTTTCCTCGATTAATCGAAAGATAGTATGAGGCGTGGATCCTTGACTTCTCCATAATTCCATGGAGCGTTGTGTAAGCTAACAATGGATATTGTGGTCTGCAAGATAAAGAAATTGGCTCTGGTGTGGCCACTTTCAAAGGATTGTCAGCTCCTTTGAGTTGAATTGGTTGTATGGGAAATACATTGACAGTCTCATCATTCACTTCAGATATAATTGCTATTGATCCCTTCTATTTGGTAGGATATGCATTCCCACCCTTGAGTTGTACATTGTAATCATCTGCTATTTGCAGGACACCGCTATCAATAAGATTCTGAATGAGATGGTGGAGTGCCCAGCATTCTTCTGTACTGTGACCGCGAGAATGTGAATGATATTGACACATTTCATCAGGATTAAACCGCCCTGAGATTGCGTATACGTCACGATAATTGAAGGATTATGATAAGGTTTATCTTACTTGTGATCTATAATTGGCAGCTGTAGTATTTGCCTTGAAGATATGGAGGCATTATCTATATGGTGAGAAGTGTGAGATATACATGGACCACAAAAGTCTGAAATATATCTTCACACAGAAGGAGTTGAACATGAGACAGAGAAGGTGGTTAGAGTTGATAAAAGATTACGACTGTGATATTTTTTATCATCTGGGGAAGGCAAATGTAGTAGCCGATGCGCTAAGTAGGAAGGCTAGAGAGAAACTGTCAATGTTAACAACTCAGAATGAGTTGATAACAAACGATGGCGTAATGGAGTTAGAAGTTGTTACCTAGGAGAAAAGGGGAAATGTTATTTTCTATGGAAACCCAACTGACCATAATGGAACGGGTTAGGGGAGTACAATTGAGTAACGAGGAATGTAAGCAGATACATAAGAGGATAGAAGATGAAGAGCAGACTAAGTATAACCTCGATAAGGAGGGATTACTTCGTTTAGAAGGAAGAATTTGGGTTCCGAATGATCCCGAATTAAAGGAGGAAATAATGATGGAGGCTCATAGTTCGAGGTACTCGATACATCCTGGTAGTACGAAGATGTATCAAGACCTTCGTCAGAACATTTGGTGGCCGAATATGAAAAGGGAGATAATAGAATATGTTAGTAGGTGCTTAACTTGTCAAAAAGTTAAGGCTGAACACCAACGACCGAGTGGGTTGTTGCAACCGTTAGAAATTCCAGTGGAAATGGGAGCATATCACAATGGATTTTGTGATGGGACTTCAACAACAAGAAAAGGATACGATGCTATTTTGGGTGATAGTGGATCGATTGGACGAATTGGGCTCATTTTTTACCAATAGGAGTTAGGTATAACCTAGATCAGTTAGCTAAGCTGTATGTCAAGGAAATTATTTCCAGACATGGAGTACCTATTTTGATAGTGTCAGATCGTGATCCACGATTCACATCGAACTTTTGGAGGAGTTTGCAAGAGCAAATGGGAACGCAGTTAAGATTGAGTACGACGTATCATCCTCAGACGGATGGTTAGAGTGAAAGGACAATTCAAACGCTTGAAGATATGTTAAGATCTTGCGTTATGGATTTCAAAGGGAGTTGGGACGAATATCTACCGTTGGTGGAATTTTCGTACAACAATAGTTTTCACGCTAGTATTGGCATGCCGCCATACGAAGCGTTGTATGGAAGGAAGTGCCGAACTCCATTATGTTGGAATGAGGTGGGTGAACGTGGGATGTTGGGACCTGAGATGGTACAGCAGACGGCGGACATGGTGAAGATAATACGTACTCGATTAGTTGCTGCTCAAGATAGGCAGAAGAAGTATGCGGATCCTCACAGAGAAAAGAGAGAATTCGATGTAGGATCGTTTCTTTTTCTAAAAGTATCACCTTGGAAGGGGAAGATACGTTTTGGGAAGAAAGGGAAGTTAAGTCCAAGGTTTGTAGGGTTTCGGAGGCGGTGGTGTCGTCGGTTTCGGAGGCGGTTGAGACATAGGAGGTGGGGACGTTTGTGGCGGCCATTGTTGATCAAGGTGTTGGAAGGATATATAGAAGCTTTACCGGAAAAAAGGAGGTAGCGCTAAAGGAGGAAGGTTGTAGAGGAAGCTTGAATGATTTGAAAACTCGATCTGGAAATGTGGCGGTTAATTTTGGGTGTGGGAATCTTTTTTAAGTGACCGACCCTTTATCTTCGCACGTTTTTCCATATGCGGCGCAATGAGTGGACTGATGAAGATGGTGGGGTCCAACAATAAGTGTTGGGTAAGGAACTGATGTGTCCGGCTTTGGATTTCGTGTTTTCTCATTTATTATTTAATTATTGGGCTTTAAATTTTGCACTCATTCATTAAATGTCCCATTGTAACAAAAGAGTGGCGGCAATATTGGGACATAATTAATTGGGTCATGTTGGAGGTGGGCCATAGTCCATGTGGAGGAAGTGTCCCCACAAAGGGATCTATTTTGGACAGTGAGAAAATTTTAAGGAATTTAAGATTCTTAACTGCATTTAATTTTTAATTCCTAAGGAAAGAGTCAGGATAATGTTCGACTTCCTTTCTTTCAAAAGATTCTCTTCTATCCCATTATGGTATCCACCATAATGAAGAATTTTATTCCAATTCGGGAACGGGCTTGAAAAAGGAGGTTTGATCACTATAAATACAAGGCTATACCTAATTCCCAGGTATTTGATTTCTTTTTAAGCACTAAAGCACCAAGTCTCCATTATTAACCTGTTTTCAGTCTGTACTTATTCTCACATCGGAGCTATCTCCTGACGGCCTAAGTCATCAAGCTCTGCGTGTGATTTCGTTTCTATGCAAGATTGGACGCGTCATTGGTGATTGGGCGCGTGGATGACAGGGCTGATAAAGTGAAGCCAACAATTGTGAACATATTATGCTCAAATAAATGCAAATATGGATAGTTGGATACCTGGACCGAGCATTTCCAGAGAAAGAAATACACAGGATTTCATTGTTACATGTTCATGTGTGGCCCAATCAAGCAACAGGAGGCCTGAAGCCTGCCCCCCTTGCTCATCCTCCGAGTCCAGGCAGATCCTGGTGATTGGGAATGGTGGAACGCGTGTATATTTTATTCTACAATGGAGCTATATATGCATTCTAAAAGCACAGACACTTCTAAGGAGGAGTCATATTGAAATGCTCCTATCATGGATGAAGATTTGGTCATCATACAATTCTTTTGATAAATTTGGAAGGAAAGGGAACATATCAGAGGATCTTCTTAGGTTACTTATGTCTTAAGTAACTTAATAGCAATGCAAGTATATTCATGGTTTATGCATCTGTATTCTGTACAAAGGTTCATAATATGTGCACATATACAGTTGCTTTAGTGACGATGCCGTTATTTGAGATTATGCAAGCTATTGGCCTCAGATAGTAATTATAACAGCTCTAAGAAATGGAGATGTTCATCATAATTTTCACCTTGTTGCCAGATGTCCAACCTATCATCAACAACTGTTGGTACAACTTGATCTGTTGAAGTTAACACATCGGCTTCAGGATAACGTGCAAAATATGGAAGCGGATTCTGATCAAGGAACACAATGGGTGATGAAAGGAACATAGCAACAATGGAAAATATAGATAAATAAATGAGTAAGAGTTAATTTAATAAAACAAGAGACAATGAATAAGGAAACAGTCCCATTAAGGCTGTAACAAATATCACCTTCAGATATAGATGGAGATCAACAATCAACAATTGTACCAAAAATGTAAATAACAAGAAGAGCTGAAAGAAAAAATGTTCAGAAAAATGAAAGTGCACAACGAAAAAATGAAGTATTGCCACAATCTTCTTAATTATCTAGTGCTGAAGTTTTTAATGCATCAAAAACAGATTCTCCAGCTGTTACACGAATTCTGCATATTAAGTTTCTTAAGGAAGTAATTCCATATTTGCTGCTTGTCTTCTTTTTTTAATTTACGCTTTTTTCATAAGCATCGCGTCTCACAAGCAGATATGGTGTCAAGAAAGCAAGAGAATATGAAATTGATAAAAACTTTAAGGAAGCTCACTCAAGATAGTGAACATCAAAAAAAAAATTAAGAACTATTCCATCATTTAGTAGTGGTTCGCATCTATCCCTACTTGTTCACAGTAAAAGATGTAAAGCTAAAAAAAATTATTTTGCAAAATCTGGATAAGCATAAATAATGCTCAGTACGCAGGAGTATAAACATTAGAAACAATCACGCAATAGTAAGCATGAAGGGACTACCTTAAGCCAGACCATGTCTGTATCGCACATCAGTAGCTCATACCCATATGGTAGGATAGCATCTATCAGAATAACTTTTTCTCTCCCCATCTTGTGGAATGTTGGAGAACCCCATCCAACATCTACTGTACTCATATGGCTACCCATATCAAAAACTGGTACACCTTTCCAATACAAAGCCTCTAACAGTTTTGTGTCCATTGCTCCTACAACAAAAATTCAATTTCCATAAGTTGTAAAACTATGGTATGATTTGGTAATTTTTCTTGACTTCAACAATGTATGTATTGCTGATGTATGTAAGACTTACCAACAAGAAGATTGTCAACACCTAAATCTGTCAGGTGTTTAACCCAGGTCAGGATAAAATCCATGAAGGCATAGTTACCGAAGGTCACTATTATAATGTTATCTTTAACCCTTTCTTGTACAAGTTCTTTTCTTAGTCGGAAGCCCTTCAGAGGTGGCATTTTGGAACCAGATGGGGGTACCTCCCAAACAGGTTTCAACGTGTTTTGTTGAGGTTGGGGCCTCGGTGCCAACATAACATCTACTTCTGTTAGGTGAGACTTATTGAGTTTCTGATCCAAGAGAGGAGAATCTGCAAACACACACAAAAATTAATACTCGGTCCCATAGTTATAGGCTGATTTCTTTTGGCACATAGTTTAAGAAAATCAGTTTAAGTGGCAATTTTAACAAAAAATTTCCACATATACCCCTTAATATGGAATTAATGAATAAGTTAATTACTCCTTACTTATCACACTGAAACTCTCAACTTAATTGATCAACGTGTACTGACCATTAAAATAGAACTTTAACCAAAGATGAATTTTTAATCTACATAAACTTTCAACCAATCACAAAACGTTTATGTTATTCCAAATTCATTTATTTAGCCTAAAAAGTTGAATTCTTTTATTGAAAATACAACAACATTAAATGTGATGATAACAATAATGACATTGAATGTTGTTTCTTCAAAAAAAAAAGTAATGGTTGAATATTTATTATAAGGGCATAAAAGTAAAACAATGAACCAACTAAATTTTATAAATAGTAAGTAGCCTATATATTGGGACATACCAAAATGGAAAATCAGCCTATAACTATGGGACGGAGGGAGTAATATCCAGATGAGAGAGAAACCATGAAAAAAGAAATGAAGAGAGGGAGGAGTGGAGTGAGAGAAAGAGAACAAATAGGATCTTATTTTAGTAAGTCGTTTCTTCATCAAAAATCAGAACGGAACTATTGCGAAATAATTATTGCTTATTATCTCCCTGAAACTGCACCTTTGTAAGTAAATATTGTTCAATGTAATGTCCCAATGTGTGAGGAATTTCTGAAGATTACAGCAATATCTCAAATCAAATATTGATGATTAATAACAAAATATGTCAAGCAATTTAAAGTATTCCTTTACTCCTTTGAGCAACCACTCATTCCAAAGTAGAATTCATATTTCACCAAGGCAATGCAAGTCTTTTCGCAACTGAAGACCAGTTGACCTGTTGAATGGGTAATCATATAAGCAGTATACTAAGTTTTCTAAAACTTTTGGCAATGGAACACACTAAGCTGACGTCGACAATCTGACACTCATCTCCCAGTCGAACCAAACAAGCCCTGTGCCTCTGCCTCCGTATAAATCCGTGTATTAGGCAACCATTTCACGCAGTTTGCGGGCACTTGACTCAGCCGCCAGCACCCAACAGCGTCTTGACCCCTATTCAATTTTGGGCCCATAAAAGGCAATCCTAAAGGCCACTATGAATCTGATAGTTGACCTTCGAACTATATTTATGCAAAATTGCTCCTTTCAATGATATGAGAACAAATTAAAACATCTTGTCATCCAAGATCCCCCATACAATCAAATTAAAGATAAAAGAGTATGAAGCAAATAGAATAAAACAAAAACCTACCACCTGAGCATAGACATTGCAACCCCATGAGTCTGAAACAAGCAAAAATAATAACTTCATGACATTTCTAAATTCATTTTTCCCAAACTATGACAGAAAAGCACATATGTACAAAGTTTCATTTTACTACACCATATATAACATTTGCAAAACAAAATCCTCCACTACTTCAAATGTACAAT
This sequence comes from Panax ginseng, assembly GCA_020205605.1. Classification (NCBI taxonomy): domain Eukaryota; kingdom Viridiplantae; phylum Streptophyta; class Magnoliopsida; order Apiales; family Araliaceae; genus Panax; species Panax ginseng. The sequence continues at coordinate 74,792,231 of CM035131.1, read as the reverse complement.
TTCATTCAATATTTAATTATTTATACCTAGTCTACATTTGTTTGCAGAAATGCTAGACATGATAGGATTATGTGTACTAATTTAACACCAACTATTTTATCTCGGATTAGTCCATTATTTAATCAATAGACTATTTGTTATAATTTATAATGACGTTTGATATCTCAAAAGGAATTATACAATAACACAATTCCACTTGTTATTATAATCCATCATCAAATGGCCTTGTAAATGATGACAAATAATCCATCGGATTAAATAACAGACTAATTATGGGATTAAAATCCTTAGTGGTTATAAATTAGTACAAATAGTCCAATTCACCCCTATTTTTGCAAACAAACTGGTGGTGTTTGATTGCATCTTAATAGTCCACCTTAATGCATGTTAACAACCCACATTTTGTATTAGAGATCATCTATCTGAATAATTAAAGAGACAAATATGAGTATAAACTTATTCAGAGGATTTCTTAATACAAAGATGTGGACGGTTAAAGATACATTAAGAGTTGGGCTATTAAGATGCATTAAGATGCAATCAAACACCACTTTAGTGAAAATTAACAATTAATTGAATTTAACAATTACAATTAATTGAATTTAACCAGACAAATAACATATCACAATTAATCGAATTTAGCCGGACAAATGTCAAAAAAAAATTACAATGAGGGAATATAGAGAGAGAGAAATGTACTGGAGGCAGATGGTAAGAGGCGCCAAGAGGAGGTGGAGTCAGGGGAGTAAATAGCTGAGAAGACACAGAAGGAAGAGAATAAGATGCCGATGAGAACTGTGGCGTAGATCGTCAGAAACAGTGGCTTGGAATTGGCAACTTCTTGAAACGGATTGTTCCAAGCCATAACCTACTCCTTTTCGTAATTCCCACAAATAATAAATTGTGGGTGTTTGAGAAAAATCAACTTTTTCCTATGATTATCATTGCAAATGCACAATTATGCGAAATGGGGTTCACAAGATTCTCTGATTTCTTTGTGTTTTTGCAGTGGTGAGACAGATGGGTGTAAATCGGAGTTTAGGAAGAAAAGCAAGCCCAAATTAAAGTCAACCATGGCTGGTTGTATTTTTCTGATTTTTTTGTTTTTCAAAATTTAGTAGATTATTATTTATTTACGCTCTGTTTAGTTTTAAAATGGACAGAAAAAAAAGAAATGAATGGAAAATTTAAATTTTCTTTCCAATTCTTATATTTCTGAGTTTTTTAATAAACGGAAAAGAAAAGAAATGGATAGAAAACTTGGCCACTTTTTTCTCATAGAAGTTTTCCAGTCAAATTAGCATAATTTGGACGGAAAAGAAATCAGAATAAGTAATATTTTTATAATTCTCATATTATCCTCAACTTTTAATATAATAAATTTTAAATTACAACTCATGTTCTCCATTTTAAATTTTCTATCCTTTTCCATTAAAAACTCAGAAACAACACAAAGGAAAACTTTAAGTTTTCTATTCTTTTCTTTTCTGTTCTAATTTAAGTTTTCTATTCTTTTCTTTTCTGTTCAAAACTCAAAAACAGAGTGTTAGGGGTGACTCGGTGGCTAAAGGTGTTTTTGAGCATTTTGGATAATAGTCTATGACGCGCCGTTTGACGGAATAATTCTAAAACTTTGGAATCGGAAACCAAAAAAAAAAATGAAAGTTCATTCATGCGTTTGTTTCTGACGTTACAGTAAGTTCATTTACTTATTTTAACTTATTGCGTTCTTTGTCCGGCTTATCCGTTCAATAACGCTATTGTAACTAGCGATATCACAATAGTGTCGTTACTAAACACAAACATGCGCGTTGTGGCGGAATTATTTAATTTTTTAATAATAAATATGTATATATAATTAATAAATTAAAATATAATAAGAAGATGGTAGATTATTGTACGATGATCATATTTTACACAGAAAAACGAATGAATATACCGGTTTGTAGGGGGTAGTGTTGAGAGTTTACCAGTTTGTGCATTACATCTTCTGCTTTGTTTCAAAGTATTTTTTGTAACAATTGTTTCAGACCTTTGAGTAATTTCTTTGTATTTTTCCAGGTATATTTACCGCATGAAAATGGAGCCACAATCAAATAGAAGATGGAGCCAATTATTTTTCAAGTTAAAGCAGTGGTGTTGATTTGTTAATATTCTAACCTTAATGTTTTGATGATGACTTGAGGTTTTTGTACTAAATTATTTATTGTAAAATTTTAGGAAATTGATAAGAGAATCATTGATAATTTGATCAAAGGCTTTGAAGACATCTGTGTCCTAAGAAATTAATATAAGGTCATTGCAAATATTTAATTTTTTTAATTCAAGGATCTAGGACATGTTATGTGTGCATTTAACATGTTTAGTATTTTATGCATGATTAAAGATGAAAAGTTTTAAAAATAAAATGCTAACTGATTTAATGTCCATTTTAAAGTCGTTAGTATTTACATATTACCATACTTACTAATCCTTGAAAATAGCTATCAGGAAGATGAAGGATTTATTATGAATGTGTATTTATATTTAATGTCATCTCTTTTAAAATGCACATATCTCGGTAATATGAGATAATAATTATTAATCCTTTACATGTATTGCGGAATTCACATATTATTTAGATATTGGGTTATTCAAATGGCAGTATATATATATATATGTGTGTGTGTGTGTGTGTTTCGTTGGTTATGCTCCAAAATTTATAGTTTTGACATAGTCTCATATCATCTATTTTGAAAATATTTTTTGTGTATATTAGTACATGTTGGCTTGGGTTTAGTAACTTGGTTGGAAAAAAGGGATGGGCTCTGCACATGAGGATGACTAAGGAATTGGGCTAGGCCAGGCTTGGTTCTTGGACTTTCAATCAGAAAACCTTAGTGCGTGTGTGCGCGCATTACGCCCGTGCAGGGGGGTGCTAATCTGGTGGATTATGCCTCGCGGGTGCACCCAGGTAGCCCACTATTTTGGTTAAATCCCTAACTTTTATTTTTTTTAATACCAAGCCTAATTGCCTAATTTAATACCCTAGCCGTTTCTGATTGTCCCTAACGTTATTTTTCCTCACCAACGTTCATAATTATTTCTTTCCAAGGTTAGCTTTACCGTTTTTTCCCAACGTTATATTTTGCAACGTTCTTCTTCTCTTCTCCTTATATAAACTGACTTTGTTCTTCAGAGAAAAATAATATATACAGTCTACAATCTGTTCTCCTTATCTTATCATTATTCATATACTCTGTTCATATATTCTATGCAATCCACAAAGACAGGTCCATAGTCTTCTTCTGCGAGTACACGCAATTGAAGGCTTTGCCGTTGAATCCTAGAGGGTGAACGCCGTGGAGCTCAATTTGTCATCAAGGTTTATAACCCGATGAGGCGAGAATCACTTTTTAGGACAGTAGCTTTGCTACGCCTCGGCTTTTTTCAATTACCAGATAAGTTGTTCCAATTTTATTCGTCGATTGGTCATGTTAATACTGCCACTGCTATATATATTCCAACAATCTAAAAAGTGATTTTATGGTTTATTAACAAGATGAAAACTGCTTTAGACCTTTCAAAAATTGAACGTTTTGATGGCTCTAATTTTAAGAGATGGTCTGAAGATATATTGTTCTATTTGGAAACCATGAATTTGGAATATGTGTTATATATGGATGCTCATTTTACTTCTGTTAATGATGTTACTCCTGTTACTATTGAAATGGTTGAAAAATCGGATTCTAATAAGTTTGCAAAAGAGGATTATGTTAAGGATAATCGTACATGTCGTAGATATTTGTTGCATAATTTGTCTAATTCGCTGTTTGAGATTTATTATCCGTGTGAAAATGCTAAGAAGATTTGGGAAGCTTTAAAATCTAAATATGCTGTTGAAAACTCTAGTCTTAAGAAATATGTTGCGGGGAAATTTCTAGATTTTAAGATGCAAGATGGAAAAACAGTTATATATCAAGTTCATACATACCAAACAATTATGGGGGAAGTTATTGGGGAAGGAATGAAAATATGTGAGAATTTTCAAGCTGCTGTACTTATCAAAAAATTACTACCCTCATGTAAAAAGTTTATAAGATGAATCTTAAACATGAAACTAAAGATTTCACTATGCAGGAATTAGTGGCACACATCCATATTGAAAAACAAAACAGGGCCAAAGAAAGGGGAGACGTAGTTCCAAATCATACTATCAAAGCTAATCTCGTAGAATAAAAGCCACAATGGAAGAGCCAAAATTATCAGTCCAAAAACCACAAAGAGAAATTTCATAAATCAATGGGAAGAAAGGACAATATGTTCAAGAATTCCAATCAAATTCAGAAACCTTTCACTAAAGGTCCTTGCTTCGTATGTGGCAAACCTGTCCATATTGCTATGAAGTGTCATTTTCGCAAGGGGCAAGATAACAAAAATAATAACTCTCAGCCTAAGCCCCAAGCGAACTTAGTTGAATCCGATGATATTATTGTTGTTGTTGTCTCGGAAGTAAACCTTGTTGACAACTTCACGGAATGGGTAGTAGATACCGGGGCCACTAGACACATTTGCACGAATAGAGACGTAATTCTCAACTACAAAAATGTGACTAATGGAGAAAAGGTTTTTATGGGGGATTCTCGAGCCACCAACGTTGCGGGAAAAGGAAAAGTCTTACTAAAATTAACTTCTGGGAAAATAATTGCTTTACAAGATGTACTTCATGTGCCCGATATTCGTAGAAATCTTGTGTCCGGGTCTTTGTTGAACAAAGCTGGGATTAAACTTGTGTTTGAATCTGATAAGCTTGTACTTACTCGTAATAGGGAATTTGTTGGAAAAGATTTTTGTAATGAGGTTAATTTTTACTTGATGCTTCTGCTGAATTGAATAATAAGAATGCTTCTTTTGCTTATATTGTTGAAGCTTTAGATATGTGGCATGCTAGATTAGGACATGTAAACGTGGCTTCTATTAAAAAATTGAAACAACTTAAACTTATACCTAATCTTGCAAATATCGAGTTTAATAAATGTGAAATTTGTGTAGAAGCAAAACATGCTAAGAAACCTTTTAAAAGTGTTGAAAGACAAACTGAACTACTTGAGTTAATTCACAGTGATCTAGCTGATTTTAAAAATACTATGAGTAGAGGTGGGAAGAAATATTATATTTCTTTTGTAGATGTTATGTCTAGATATACTTGTATTTATCTTCTTTCCTCTAAAGATGAAGCAAAAGAAATGTTTATTAAATATAAAGCAGAAGTTGAAAATCAGTTAGAAAGAAAAATTAAAAGACTTAGATCTGATCGTGGAGGTGAATATGATTCGGGAAGTCTTAAAAAATTTTGTGAACTAAATGGAATAATACATGAAACTTCTCCTCTTTATTCTCCACAGTCTAATGGAGTCGCAGAAAGGAAAAATAGAACACTTAAATATATGATGAATGCTATGTTAATTAGTTTTGGTTTACCTTCTAATATGTGGGGAGAAGCTTGCCTTTCTGCAAATCATATTTTAAATAGAGTTCCACATAAAAAGATAGACTCTACACCATATCATTTATGGAAGAAACATGCACCTAATTTGGGGTATCTTAAAGTGTGGGGATGTCTAGCTAAAGTAGCTATATCTGAATTTAAAAGAATAAAATTGGACCTAAAATAATAGATTACATTTTTATTGGATATGCTTCTAATAGTGTTGCTTATAGATTTTTGGTAATTAAAGATGCAACTAACAATTATCAAAATAATTCAATTTTGGAAACAAAGGATGCAAATTTTTTTGAAAATATATTTCCAATGAAAATAAGAGATGAGGGCAATCCTTCTTCAAGTGAACATCTTAAAAGAAAAGATAAAGAACCTGTACATGCATCTACTAGAAGTAAGAGACAAAATTTTGAGAAAACTTTTGGTCTAGATTTTATAACTGCTTTTATAACTGAAGATGACCCTAAAACTTATGAATAAGCAATGAAATCAATTGATGCAAATTTTTGGAAGGATGCTATTAATAGTGAACTAGATTCTATTATGTCTAACCATACATGGGAACTAATTAATTTGCCTAGAGGATGTAAACCTATTGGATGTAAATGGATGTTTAAAAAGAAGTTAAAAGTTGATGGGTCTATTGATAAATTTAAGGCAAGACTTGTAGCAAAAGGGTTTACTCAAAATGAAAGTTTTGATTATTTTGACACTTACTCACTAGTAACTAAATTAGCAACTATAAGAATTTTAATTGCTTTGGCTTCTATTTATAAATTGATAATTCACCAAATGGACGTTAAAACTGCTTTTTTGAATAGAGTGTTAAATGAAGAAATATATATGTGTTAACTTGAAGGGTTTATTATTCCAGACGAAGAAAAAAAAGTGTGTAGACTTGTAAAATCTGTGTATGGTTTAAAAGAAGCACCAAAACATTGGAATGACAAATTTAATAAAACTCTCTTGTCTAATAATTTTGTGACAAATGAATCTGATAGTTGTGTTTATAGTAGATTCAATGTAAATGTGGTGTGATTATTTTTTTATATGTGGATGACTTACTAATATTTGGTACTGATGAGAAAGTTGTGAAAACTACTAAAGATTTTTTATCTTCTAAATTTGACATGAAAGATTTAGGAGAAGCGGATTTGATTCTTGGCATGAAAATAAATAAACATGCAAATGGTTTAGTTTTATCACAGTCTCATTATGTAGAAAATATTCTTAAGAAATTTAATTTCTTTAATGAAGAGCCATTAGGAACCCCTTATGACTCTAGTGTGCATTTAAGGAAAAACAAGGGGAATGATATTACACAAATTGAATATGCTAGAATCATTGGTAGTGTAATGTATTTAATGAACTGTACTCGGCCTGATATTGCATATGCTATTAGTAAACTTAGCAGGTATACACATAATCTTCACAAGATCATTGGAATGCATTGTCACGACCAATGAGGTATTTTAAAGGAACAATTAATGTAGGTGTACATTTCACTGGTCATCCTAGTGTTTTAGAAGGATATTGTGATGCTAATTGGGTATCTGATAATGATGAGACAAACTCCACTAGTGGTTATGTCTTTACTTTAGGTGGAGTTATTTCTTGGAAATCTGCTAAACAAACTTATACTGCTAGATCTACTATGGAATCTAAATTTATTGCTTTAGAATTGGCAGGTATAGAAGCAGAGTGGATAAGGAATTTATTGGCTGATATACCGTTGTGGTCTAAGCCAATTCCTTCTATTTCTTTGCATTATAATTCTCAAGCAGCTATTGGCATGGCAATGAATCACATTTATAATAGAAAACAGAGACATATTCGCTTGAGGCGTAATATTGTACGAGGACTGATCAGTAACGGGGTTATTTCCATGGAATTTGTGACGTCTAAAAAGAACCTAGCGGATCCCCTCACTAAGGGATTGCGTAAAAAGATAGTCCAAAAAGCATCCAGAGGGATGAGACTATTGCTAACATTTTGAGTAAATAATATGTGATGGAAACCCAACCCATGTGATTGGAGATCCCATGAATTGGGTTCAATGGGTAACAACAAGTTATGTAATTATTTAATTAAAGCACTACAATTATTTATATTTCTCCCTCTTTGTATGTGGTGTTTACTGACAAATTGTGATAGGATGAATCATTTAGATTCTTAATGAAACTCATAGCCCTAAAGGGTGGTGTATGTCAGTTTACACTTGATGGGTTCACCTATATAAAGGTGGAGGTGTAGGCCGCTTCATATGAGAGTCTTTGGTAAACTCTCTGGAGCCTTTATGAAAATCTGGGAGATGGCGCATGGCCTAGAACGTGCCTAACCGCGAACTTGTGTGGATTCAGGATTTTTAGATATGTGTGCAAGTTCAATTGATTGTATCATAGATAATGGGTTCAAGAATATAGTTCACCTATAATCTACAATTATGAGTGTGACATCCCCAAAATAGGTCCAATCCACCCAACCCATTCTGAGTCGCCAAAAACATGGTACAAACACAACTACAACTTCATTAATACAATTGTCGTACAAAATACGACAACACATATACTGTGAGTTTTAATACCAACTGTGACTCTCATCCCTTTACTTGGATAGCACCTCACATTGATACATTACATAAAGGTACAATCAATAACTATTTTAGAAATTAAAATCTTTGGAAAATGCTCAAGGAAACCTTCGTACATGGGAGACCATACATCTAAGTTATAATAGATATCATATGACTCGAGAATTATCCTTGGTTGACCCAATAGACCCCAAAGAAAAATGAGAAGATTGTTATCATGTTCTTTCCAATGGTGAGTCTTCTCTTGACATATAATTATCTCCATTGTCTCCAATTGAGAATTATATTTCAACCAAACTCCAAGATTATATAGGTAGTGCTCGTAGATATAATCAACAAGTACATGTGCACAACCCTGTCTTATGATAATACGAAGTCGTCTGTCATTAGACATCTTGTATGATAGTGGCAAAACATCCTTCCAAAGTTAGGTTCACCTCACCCTATTCGGTTCACCAAAATCAACGGTCAAAATGACGTATAAAATACGACGCACTTATTTAAAATTCTCGATAAAATTATTTCCATACTATTTTAGGGGAAACCTCAACAACTATAGACCACCGTTCTATTCCTCTATTACCCCCGCTCGACCCAGTTACACTCTTATTACCTGAAAGGAATTGTGAAGCAAAAGGGTGAGCGCAACTAGCCTAGTAAAGAATATCTTGATTAAAGATAATTAAATTATCAATAGCCTTCGTCAGTAATAAATCAGAGATTTAGAACATATGGTAGATGGTAAAACTTTTCAACCATAGTTGCAACGGAACGAGCAATCCATTAGAAGAGTCAAATAAACCATAAAGTCTATTATCTTCTCCATGTTAAAAGTCCACCAATAATGTTTTAACCCTGTAATATCAGTCAACAGTTCCTGTCCACAATCACGTGAATAACTCATAATCATAATTGTAGTTCTAAATTCCTCTTCTCATCTAGGACGAAGATAATTTTTATCACCTGTCTTTACCTGAAACATCAAAGATCATGGTTATACCAAATCACAGTTCCTGTTCATAATTATACTAATAAATTCATCTTTGCACTACGAGCCAAAGATATTCGTCAACAGTTCATCTTTGCACTACAAACCAAAGATATTCAACAACAGGACATCTTTACACTACGGGCCAAAGATATTCAACAACAGGTCATCTTTGCACTATGGGCCAAAGATATTCATTAACAATTCATCTTTGCACTACAGGCCAAAGATATTCAACAACAGGTCATCTTTGCACTACGGGCAAAAGATATTAATATCTCAAAGAAATATATAATTATTTTCAGAATTTATATAAACAATAATTATAACCATGTTGATCAATTCACCTTTACACTTAAGATAAAGATATTCAATTATAAATTCAATGGTCATGATCATACCAGTCAATAATTCATCTTTGCACTACTGGACAAAGAGAACCCATAGTCACGATTATACCAATAATCTACCCATCTTTAAACTCTAGTGAAAGAGAAATTTTATCACCAGGGTTATAAAAATGTTATATATGATAATAAAAATAATATGATCAAAACATGGATTTAATTTCAAGAGTAAGATTCATAAATCAACAATAATTTGGTCAGAAAAAGAAACCAATTTTGTCGTGAATAGTACCCCATGAATAGTAACTCATGAATAATAACTCGTGAATAGTAACTCGTGAATAGTAACTTATGAATAGTAATTCATGAATAGTAACCCGTATTCGTACATAGTACCGTATACGTAAATAATATCGTATGCGTAAATAGTACCATATACATGAATAGTGCTGTATGCGTGAATAGTATCGTATACATGAATAGTAATCCCGACACGGAAAAGGTAAAAATTTCCCAATAAAATTCATACCAATATTTTGGTATAATGATTTTGAAAGAAATAATATCATTTACAAAGAAAATAACATCCCTTACTATCCCTTACCTCAAAAGAACAGTACTTCTGACCGGAATATCAGATGAAATGTTGAAAGAAACTTGCACTGAATAGCAACTCTCAAAGTATCTAAATACTCACAAAAATACGCTCGATAATATAGAGAGAGAAAACTTATGTTTCTGCTGTGATTTTCAATTCTAACTAAGCACCCTATTTATAGGAAAATGCTAGAACGCCAAAGGAGACTAAATTAATAAAATATTAATTTTTTATTACCAATTCTCACGCACGCCATACTTGAAATCAAACTTTGAAATTCAGCAAATTCAAGAGATAAAAGGACAAGTGGGTCCCACCTTCTAGAAATCTCCACCAAAATCATTTATAAAAATAATTTCTGAATCAGTCACCTCTTATAATTTCATAACAAATCATACGTTAATGTTTAACTGTTTAAAATTTGTGGACATATACTCAACTTATATATGTATAACATATCCAAAAATCACAACGATCCAAAGGTCGGATTAAAAATTATAACTCACGCAATGTAGCTTAAGAACACTGATTTTTCGGACTATGAGTCCTTTGGACCAGTTTCATTCAAATAGTAACCACGAAAAATCTACAAAGGTTTTTTGGGTGATTCAAATTTCTACGTTTAGCTTACTTCCAGGGCTTTCTTTTGATATATGGCTCATCTCCTAACTCATTATACACAAAGAGTTATGAATTTTACAAAATCAAGTAATAAACTAATTTTCTAAAAATTTCCAAATTTCGTTTTTCATTTGATTTTTAATACCTTCATTCCGACAAAATACTAATAAAATACCTCAACATTAATTCCTTCATTTATATCCACATAAAATAAATATTTCCTTATCAATAATTAATTATTCACAAATAATATTACAGAATCACAATAATGATAACCAGGTCGTTCCAAGGAAAGAAGGGGGCTTTCCGATAAGGATTTCTCTCATCGGCGGCGCAATTAGATGACCAAACCCCTTTCTGAGATGTAACTTCCTTAGACATTGCCAATAATGATATCTAATAATATTATTCAATTAATATGAATTATTGATCCGATAATGGAAAATCATTGCAAGGCAAGTTGACAATTATTGAAACAACAATAACATAAAATATCAACGTAGCAATTATTGAATCAATAAAATAAAATATTGAACAAGAATTATCGTAATATGCTTATTTAGTAGTGCCTTCTTATGTAAGAATCAATAATCCAATAATATTGTGCAATATCGTGTGCTACTGTGCAACCACACACATTACTGTTTTTTAACCACCAGGTATTCCAACAGTGTTAACGGTAACAACTACGCCGTTATTTATAAAAACTCAAACTTGTCATTTTCCTCATCCGACAGTTATTCTGTTATGGGACCCATAAATGGTTGCGCCGTCATACAAATATTCCCCAACAATAGGAATATTCGACGACCAAACGAATATTCCCCGACAACAATGAATATTTTATAACCACTTGCTTATTTTGAAAAATTTATATATATCACCCTTAATTTTAAACTTTTATCAATTTAACTATTTACTAAATAGAAAAATTGAATACTTTTATTTCATAAAATTCGGGGTCTTACAATGAGCTTGTTCCACTAAGTGTCGATTCAAACCCACAAGGTATCGATGTTATGTATCTAAAATCCATTTCCCTTCTCACTTCCTTTTAATTTTTCTCTCTTTGATAATTTTAGATCATGTGGGGGATTGTTGGTTATGCTCCAAAAATTTATAGTTTTGACATAGTCCCATATCATCTATTTTGAAAACATTCTTTGTGTATATTAGTACATGTTGGCTTGGGTTTAGTAACTTGGTTGGGAAAAAAGGATGGGCTCGCGCACATGAGGACGGCTAAGGAATTGGGCTAGGCCAGGCTTCGTTCTTGGACTTTCAATCAAAAAACCTTAGTGCGTGTGTGCGCGCATTACGCTCGCGCAGGGGGGGTGCTGATCTGGTGGACTATGCCTCGCGGGTGCACCCAGGTAGCCCACTGTTTTGCTTAAATCCCTAACTTTTATTTCTTTTAATACCAAGCCTAATTGCCTAATTTAATACCCTAGCCGTTTCTGATTATCCCTAATGCTATTTTTTCTCTCCAACGTTCATAAACATTATTTTTTTCCAACGCTAGCTTTACCGTTTTTCCCAACGTTATATTTTGCAACGTTCTTCTTCTCTTCTCCTTATATAAATTGACTTTATTCTTTAGAGAAAAATAATATATATACAGTCTACAATCTGTTCTCCTTATCTTATTATTATTCATATACTCTATTCATATATTCTGGGCAATCCACAAAGACAGGTCCATAGTCTTCTTCTGCGAGTACACGCAATTGAAGGCTTTGCCGTTGAATCCTGGAGGGTGAATGCCGTGGAGCTCAACTGTACCGAAGGTTTCTAACTAGTGAGGGAGGAATCACTTTTTAGGACAGTAGCTTTGCTACGCCTCGGCTTTCTTCAATTACCAGATAAGTTGTTCCAATTTTATTCGTCGATTGGTCTTGTTAATACTGCCACTGCTATATATATTCCAACATGTGTGTGTGTGGCGGTTGTTAAGAGTCATGAATATTATCAATTAAGTGATTTGATTGCATAAACCTCGGCACTCACATATCATGATTATCCTGATTAGTTGGTTTAAGATATACTTGATTTTAATTAAGAAACTAACACTCTCAAGGGGATTAGTTTTGAAAGAGTCAGACTTGTTATATAAAAGATTTTGTCGGATCCGTTTTAAACTGATTATATTCCTTATCCGACTAAATTGGTTCTAACGGAATTAAATTGTCAATTGTTTACAACGGAACTACAATTGCAACGGTAATATTTTCTGGCTATAAATTCAACTGAGATATCAGTGCTAATATACAACACATGAATTAATTTTTGCACTATCATACTTGAAAAGTTATTCTATTATTGGTGCAAATATACAAGAAGTTGTGCAATTAATATTCAGATTATTATCCAACAAATTTTTGTGAGCTCTAAATTGGTGATATCTCTTTTTACTCTTTGATCAATGCATTCATTAGTTGAGCCTTGCATTGTTAAATTGCTTATTTGCTTTGATCATTAGACCTCTATATTTGTAATCTTATTTTTTAAACCAAGTGTTATCTAAAGGAATTTAATCTGGGTGGATTAAGGTTAGTTTACAAACAGGTTCAAGAAAGCATAGGTGCTTAAGGGGTGCATTGGAGCACAAGGAGCAAAAGTGCTCAAGTGAATTATTGTAATTCAAGATTTGATAGAATCTGTTTTGTAACAAGAGTCAATTTAAAGAAATAAAGTGAGTCTCCAATACTAGTTGGTATTGGACGTGGACTAGGCTATTATTATAGAGGGTAATAACTGAACCACGTAAAAATTCTTGGTGTTGATTTTATTACTTGCTTTACTTTAATTACTCATAAAAGTTAGTTAATTGTCTTAATAATTAAAATTTGAAAATTTGCATTATCGTAAGATAATTCATTGACACTGAGTATTTTCATTAAGTTATAAATTCAGTAAGATATTTTCATAAAATCAAAGAATCAATTCAGCAGGCCATATTAATTCAGCAAGCTTCATTCATTAATATAGTAGACTGAATTCAGTAGTTTGGTTTAAAGTTTAAAAATTGATCATAGTTTGTTCCCACACTTATTTAACCCCCCTTCTAAGTGTGTCTTATCTGAATTTCATTTGGTATCAGAGCTTGGCTCTACTAATCTTGGTCTTAAAGGTGACTTGTAAGGAAAGATTCTGACATGGCACAGTTTGGGAACAACAATCAAGAAGGTCAATCAACCAATAGACCTCCTCTGCAGCATGGAACAAAAAACTACAACTTCTGGAAATTTTGAATGAGGATCTACCTTAAAAGAGATCATTAATATAGTAGGCTGAATTCAGTAGTTTGGTTTAAAGTTTAAAAATTGGTCATAGTTTGTTCCCACACTTATTCAACCCCCCTTCTAAGTGTGTCTTATCTGAATTTCATTTGGTATCATAGCTTGCACTACTACAAAACAGTAAATAGATAACGCGGAAAAAACATTGTGGTTTCTGTCAGAAAAACATCGTGGTTACGGGTGTCATCTATTTGACACCCTTACACAACGTTTTTAAAACGTTGTAGTTAGACACATTATACAACGTTTTTAAGAAAAAAAACGTTGTAGATTTGTTTTCCATAAATTAGTAGATGCTTGAAAACGTTGTAGAAGGTATGATTCCACAACGTTTTCTGGCTAAAAATGTTATAGTTTAATATATCAGACAACATTTTTAAAATGTTGTAGATAAAAAAAGGTTGTAATTCACCTATATTACCAATGCACCTGCAATATGCTAATGCCATGATATATAGCTAAAAGTTCTAAATTCTCATTTAAATTTAAAGCCAAAATGTATCAACCATTCAAAATACATCCCAATAATACCATTCGTTTATAGTTTCAAATTACTACATCCACAATATCGATCCAAGTATGTAACTGCTATGAAAGAATGGGTATTCAAATATTTCCAATGAAAAGTAAAGAGATGTTCAATTTCATAAATACCAAGGATAGGCTCTGCTGCAGTTCATCCTTTATCTTCCTCATACGAATGAGTCACCGCTGGTGAATTTTGAGCGACTTCTGGTGAATTTTCTCTAGTTCTTTAGCAATACCAAAAACCTTTCTTTGGGTTTTCTCACTTTGTATGAGTTGGGAGTACACCTCGTGCTTTATATCACTCACGGTCCTTTTAAGTTCCATTACTTCATCAAGTTGCTCAACATGCTTAGCATACTTGGCACCAAACTTTCCGTTAGAGCCTCCTTAATTTCAAAAGGTGTTCTCCATAATTGAGTTTATTCGCCAAATCCATTGCGCTTCTCGATGATTATTAATGGCATTGACGTTGACAGATGTAAAGCTCAAAGAAAAGGCTTACTATCCCGAAAGAGAGGTGGAATATCGGAGGAAAAAACCCGAAAACAATTATAAGAAACCTAATACCTCATTATAATTAGAGTAATATATACAGTTGCATAAACATAATTGGAAAAGGAATATTTATGTAAACATATTGTATAAACTTGCAACAAAAATGACAAAAAGAAAGAAAGATGTATAAAATCTGCAGATTGAAGAATGAAAGGGATAGGGCTTGATTTGTGGAGTTCTTTTGTAAATAACTAATACGGAAAGAAAAAGATCACTAGAACAAAAAGGAGATAATATGGTTCATAATTAGAAAGATATAGATATGTCACACTATATGTTTGTAGAACAAGTGTTGCAGTGTGTCAACCATAGAACCAAGAGAAATAACAGAAGCTATTGCAGATCAAAAGAAGAAGATGATATTCAAGCAGGTGAAATTATCCGCACAATAAAATGTAAGCACACACATACCTGTGGATGGCATTTCCTTGGCGATGCGATGCAAATCAGATTACCCTTGTTATCACGTTCATTTAATATGGAATGATCATAAAACAATAACTCCTCTATAACAGAAGTATCCTGACCTTTTACGGCCATATGAAGTGCAACCTGACCTTTCTTATCTTTGATGGAAACAATTTCAGGATCTCTGTCTAGAAGTGCTTTCACCACACGAAGGCGGCCATATTGTTGCCTCTTTTTTTAGTTCTGATAAAAGAGCTCTAACTCATGAAAGCATACATGTGTCAACAAGTAATACAGAGTAAATAGAGTATCGATTCCACAGAGAAAGTTGTCAAATTTAAACTACTATACATCAATTAAATCACTATACTTATATGCTTAAACTAATGATTATAATTGGTGAATTACTCTAATTGCATATAACAACTAAAACAAGAATAATAACGGAATAAACCAAATCTGGAAATAATGGGATCCTAACTTCATTTAACACTTCATCTAATTACCACTATCATGCAAAAATTGTTCACATATCACCAGAAAGTAGCCAAGAGCACTAATAGAGTCATAGCCATTTTTCAATGTACTAAGACCTACTTACACAACATCCACAAATGATAGACTCCATGTAATCATCAATATAACCAAAATCACTATATGTCTATGTGAAATTGCAATCATACTGAATTTAAGCACAAACCCTTATTTTAACTCATACGGTGAAATAATATATGTCTATCTGGTTCACGAAATACACAAGCCATATAAAACAACCCCATATACGTATGCTATCATGATTACAATCCATACCTGCATGTTTATTGTCAATTCCATACAAGTACTGAAACGAATGGTGATCAAGCATTCATACATGCAAAACAATCATGATAGAAATTCCATATGATATGTAAAATAGCCCTAGTAATCAAGCATGCAATTAAACTACATATTAAAATCCGTTAGAATCCCATAATGGAGTTTAGTTCATGACTGAACCAAAAGCCATTATGGGATCAAAGCTAAACATGGTTAATAAGCAAACACTTGAAAGATGAAGGATAGAAATGATCAAACCCAATTACTAATTATAGACCAATATTAACGTTCAAATCCTCATATAAATCCAGCAAAATAATAATGATAATCCACAATGATAGAAAATCCCAAGAAGAATTGGAAGAATATGCGTTTTGGCTTCATTCTACGTTGGAATCTCCTTCAAGGTGTAAACCCTAGTTCCTACTATGAAAAATACGTGAAAAGTTAAAAAAGATATGTCTGACACCAGTCAGATATCGTTTTAATCAAATTACAACCCTTTTAATAAAAAATTAAAATAAAACAAATCAGGCATCGCGCGTGACAGCGCGCTCCCCCAGTGTAATCCTTGCACGAGCATGCGACTTGCAGTGTGTTATGTTGCTCAGCTGGGTGCTCGCGTGGGCGCGCGTCCCCAAGCTTGTCTTGCTGCGCGGCCGTGCGGCTTGCAGTCTGTGGATTCTGGTTCTGCTGTTGCAACTGATCTGTTCTGCTGCTCCTTCCTTTTTCCATCCATGCTTAGTCTTCTGCTCCACTTGATCCTCATGCCATGCATATCCCAGCTTGTGCCTCGCTTCATGCATCCATTAGCCTCGTGCCCTCTAATACCACCAAATTAGGCAAGTTTCTCGACTTTTTCACCAAAAGGAGTTTTAAGTAAATGCAATGCAAAATAACATAAAATGCAACTAAAAACACACTAAAATGTACTTGAGATGGGCATAGTTCGCGTGAATTGGTATTCAATAAGTAGGTATAAAACCCAATTATCAAATACCCCCAAACTTGAACTGTTGCTTGCCCTCAAGCAATGCATACTAATGAACAATGAAAATGCAGCTACAATACTATGCAACTAAGCTGTGATGCAAACTAGTCTCACATAGTTCCAGCTCTAACAGAATTTTAGTCCAAATTGCCTCAGTGAAGTATCCAGATTCAAGATTACCATTTCAAACCAAACTATAGGCATAATATCATACACTCAGATAATTCATATATGCTATAGAGATGCTATGTGTGTGTGTGTGGTGTTCACCAAAACTTAACTTAAGCAAATAATACACATGTTACATCGCTTAAAACAGAAAATTATAGTCTAAATCAAGACTCATGTATACTCATGCAACACAGACTGTTTTAACATATCAATACAAACTAAGGCTCAACAATGGGTTTAACTGCTTTAATGCTACTCACGAGGGCGATTTTCGCTCTTTCCCGCGGTGCTTATTACTATTTTTTTCTTTTTTTTTTCACATGACTGTGCAATGTCTTATTCCATTAGGCAACACTGCTACCCCTTAGCGAGCTTTCAACCAACGACTCCCAGACCATGAAAGACCTTAGGGCGCTAGGTGTAGAGATAATCCCCTCGGGCGTACTTACTCAAGTAGCCAGGGCCCCGAAATAAGACTAGCCACGTTACTGCTATTTGTTTTTTTTATACATAGCATACCCATGTTTTCCCAAAGTTTGAATGTCAATGCTTCATACAGTCTACAATCACTTTCCACATGCTTCTCTTTTTTAACACTACATTTTCTATCAAGCAATGCACACATACTTCTTATACCTACAAGTGATTGTGAACACATTCGTGCAAAACAAAAGCATTTAAACAGCAATATGAATTTCATCGTGTAAAACATTTTATCTCAGCTCATGTTATCCACAATACTCAAGAATCTTTCAAAATTCACTATCATCATTGGCTAGACAAAATTTCCATAAGCTAAACATTGTGAGACATGCAAACTAAAACATACTAGCACAAGCAATAATAAATAAAAATTAAAAATTTTCTGCAAACTTTTATCTAACACATAAACATGCAAAATTAAAACTAAACATGCAGAAACTAAATGAAACTATATGCAACTATACTACTACCCCAATACCCCCAAACTTATAATATTCAATGCCCCATTGAATGAAGGTAAAGGGTATAGAAAACTCCCCTAATAATCGGCTGTACCACCCTCCTCGGGTGGTGAATCTAGTGGTGGATATGGCACTGTTGTCCCGAACTGAGGCCACTCGAGCATTGTTCCCTGCTGTGTAAAAGCCTCGGTCAAGGCTCTCGTGAGACCTGTAGCAAACGTTCCAAAATTATCATACATGGCATGGCATCAACTTTTCGTTCTAACCTTCAAAGCTGGCGATCACCATGGGGAGCATGTGGTCGTGTCGACGGGACCGCCTCATCTGTCTGAGAGGGCTGCTGGGATGGCTCTGGGAGTGTGGGACGGAGAATAAATCCTCGTCCACGCGGGTGTGGTTCACCACTTTCCCAGTCCTCAAATTTTATAATGGTGGCATGAGTTATGTCTTGGCTCGGGTATTGCATTTGTTTGTTGCCCCAATTGCATCCCTGATGAGCACATAGCATGGCTACCACTGATGCATGTGGAATGCTCCCCGTGGTACTTCCCCTCAGATACTTCAAAATATTTTGATGAATCAAATGACCCACGTCAATATACTTGCCCGTAATTATACCCCACAAAATTATGGCCCTTTCCGCCGTGCTCTCATGCTAATGAGACGAGGGCAATAGCTTGGCACATATGAACAAATTCCATGCCTTGGCATATCGATTCAGTGCGGTTACTGGGAATATACGAGGCTGGTTCGTGCCGACTTTGTAAGTCCACTTCGTGCCTGGCACGCACAATTCAGTAATAACAAGCTCCAAGTCTGTTGCCATATGTGCCCCTGTGATCCAATTGGCAACCCCTGTTGGTGGTGTCTCGGTGAGTCTGAAAATGGTTTTGATGGTGGTGGGTCTGTAGTCTATCTCAACACCTCTAACCATAGCGATATCGTTCATGGTGACTTTGGCATTGGCGTAAAACTCTCGGACTATGCTCATCGGAATGGGCGTGGGAGTGGCAGTGAATCCAACCCATCCCCGTTCGCGAATCATGACACATAACTGACCATCTTGCCCCTCCAGTTTGAAACTGCGCTCCTTGACAAACGTCTTCACCACAATTCTGTAATACTCCTGCTGGGCTGCCAAATTCAGAAATTTGGTATGATCGACGATATCCTCCCCTTGACTGCCAGAGGAAGATGATGATGAGGAAGAAGAAGATCGTGCCCTCTTTGGACCCATTTGCAGTTAAGAGAGAACTAAAAATGATATGATTCATAATGACTAAGAGTGGTTGATGATAATGTCTCCAAACTCGTCGCTGCAATCCCAATCAAACCCTAGCTTTATAGCAGTGGATGAGAGCGTGGGGCTGAGCTTTGATCGTGGAGGTAATCGTGGGTATGTGCTGAGATTAATGGCTTTGATTTGTAACTGATAGAGAGGAAGATGAGGAAACGTGCATTTGTGGGGGAGAGCACTGTGATTGCGCTTCTGTTTTAATTTCAAATGAGAGTCCAACTGATCTCCATCACGTTTTTAAACTTAAAAATTTTTCAACGTCTGATGTCGCGCTCGGCTGGGCGAGGTTTTAATGGGTTGGTGGTAGCGGTGGCAAATCTGTTCAGCAGGCATCTGCATGTATGCGCGTTCATCAGTCATTGTAATCATCGCTACGACCGCACGATCCGATCGATACGCACCGCTAGCTTTTGTTCTTAGAATCTGCAAGATAGAAATGTATGCTCTCCAATACACCTGCAATAACATCAATAGACCTTATTAAAGCATGGTTTAATAAATAAAAATGAATGCCTATTCTGTCATCCTAATTTCAATGCAATGTACGAACATAATCTTCTGCGAGTCGACTACGATGAATAAGAATAAAAAGGTACTCATACTGTCCTAACAAGTAATGAAAATAAGCTAAACCAAACAACTTGAACTGAATAAATACTAAGTAGAGATGGAAACAATGGGTTGCCTCCCATCAAGCGCTAAGTTTTAGTCAATTAGCTTGACTGTCTCTGAATCTCATGGCTAAGATAGAATTGCGGTGACTTCTTGCCTGTCCACCTCACCCAGAAATTTAATGACTTCAGCTTTTGTCAATGGATTTACCTTCAACTCTGGATTTTCACCAAGTACACAACTCCATGGTTCATAGTTTACCAAATACTGAACTTCATCATTTAGACCTCGATCCACCAAATCAACCCGGAAACACTCTTCTTCATCTATTGGGAGCTTCATTGCTTTGAAGACATTAAAGGTAACCTCTTGATCATGTACACGCATTGTGAGTTCCCCTTTTTTCACGTCTATCAAAGTCCTTCCTGTGGCTAAGAATGGTCTCCCCAGTATGATCGGTATACTCTCGTCTTCCTCATAATCTAATATGATAAAGTCAGTCGGAAAGAAACTTGTCCACCTTAACCAACACATCTTTAACAATTTCCCGTGGATACGTGATGAATCTGTCAACTAGCTACAAAGAAATGTTTATCGGCCTTGGAGCCGGCAATCCCAACTGATTAAACACTGACAAGGGCATCTGATTAATACTTGCCCCAAGATCACATAAACACTTTTCGAAGTTTATCTTTCCGATCGATCGTGCGGGCGTGAAACCGCTCGGATCTTTCAACTTTGGAGGTAGTTTACGCTGAAGCACTGCACTGCATTCCTCTGTCAAGGTTACTGTCTCAAACTCATCTAGTCTTCTCTTCCTTGTCAATATACCCTTCATAAACTTTGCATAGCTTGGCATTTGTTCCAATGCCTCGGCGAACGGTATGTTGATCTGTAGCTTTTTAAATACCTCCAAGAACTTGCTGAAC
Source organism: Panax ginseng (assembly GCA_020205605.1). Taxonomy (NCBI): domain Eukaryota; kingdom Viridiplantae; phylum Streptophyta; class Magnoliopsida; order Apiales; family Araliaceae; genus Panax; species Panax ginseng. Next base: position 74,771,055 of record CM035131.1, on the reverse strand, counting down.
TGTTTATCTTCCCTCTGCTTATTTAATCTCTGCGGATACGGTACTTGCGGGTGAATTGGTGGTACTGTATTTTTAGGCTTCTTAACTGACCCTGCTTTATCTTTCTCTTCATGTTGTACCTCAGAATTTTCCAGATTTTCTTCATCAATAGTCACCTGCTCTGTCTCGCATGGCCGCGCGGCATCTTTAATACAAACAGGCGCAGGCGCGCGACTTGCAGTACCTGCAAGATCTTTCCCAGATCTCAATGTGATCGCTTGACACTGCTCCTTCCCGTCTCTTCTTGGATTTGTCTCTGTGTTACTTGGCAAAGAACCTTGGGGCCTGTTGTTAAGCATGCTCGCCATCTGCCCCATTTGAGTCTCCAAATTCTTGATAGCCACTGCTTGGCTTTTGATCATCACCTCCGTGTTTGCCATGTATTTCAACATCATCTCCTCCAATTCTGATTTCTTTTCTGGCTGTGGTGCAGCTGGAGTGTGATGTTGTTGTTGAGAAAATCCCGGTGGAAACGGTGGTTTTGATGGAAACGGTGGTTTTGATGGCGTATTTGAGATTTTTACGTGGTCAAACCGATTCTCGCCGATTTCCTTGGTTATTTGACCAACTAAAGTTTGGATGGTTTCGGTTGTTGGGGTGGTATGTGTTCTGAAACTATCCTTGATCTTTCCTGTAATTGCCCACATCATCGCATCGATTCGAAATGATAAAGACAATCGATCGTGGAGTGTGACCCTTACATGATCTCACATACGAAGGCAACTATTTTCGTCTTGCTTTCTGCCAAAGTATCTATTTTCTTTGCCATCGCTGCCATTTGTGCCGACAACTGGGTAATAATATCTTCCTCCAACACACCTGCAACTTTGGGCTGTGGCATCCGAGTTATAGGATTCTGTTAGAGTTTATGCCCTAGAGGCCAATTATTTGATATAATTGCTTAACGTTTTGATATTATATTTGATTGAATAAATGAATGATTTTATTATGGTTTTATTTACTGCGTTATATAAATGTTAACATAATAAAAAAAAATTCTTAGAATAGTGATACAAATTATATAGTTTCAAGTATGTGACTTGAACATGAGATTATATAATTACAATTAGTATCATTGTTCTTAAATGTCCTTAGTCGAGTATCATTGTTGATGGGACAACAATGATGCATTGAGACTAGTATGTGGATTGACTGATGACCAAATCTCATTGGTCATAAATATATGAGATATTAAGTTAATGCATAGGTACATGTTAGAGAACGATGTACTGGACAGACCCACCATGAGAATTCTATGTGGAGTATTATGCGAAGTGTCATTAGAAATTCTCATAGTGACAATGATGTAATGGTCCTCCGACCTGAAATCACTATATTACTACACGGGAATTTATGTACTTTGATATCATCAAATGTCACCTTTAATAGGGTGGACTATAAAGGTGATTATTGGGTACATCATGAATCGTGTGAGGAATATGAGTGATCTAGATGGAATTTAACCCTCCTATTTATTAGGGGTGATATCCATAGGCCTCTTGATTGAGTAAGACTATGAAATGCATGGCCATGCTCAAATAGTGATTTGTTTCATATTGTCTACTCATTGATCAAGAAAACTCAGATTAAATTATGAAGAGTATGACACATTCCATGACTCGAGTTTAATCTAGGATATTAAGGTTAAAACGATTAAATTAAAAGGTTGCATCGAATCATCGATCTTATTATTACTTGGGTAGTAGTGATGCATTACTAGATGCCGCTCACTGTTTATAATTTTATAATATGATTTTAAAATTATTGCCAACGTAATAATAACTTATGGTGGTCACACATAGAACATTATTAAAAGGGAATTAATTTAAATTATAAGGATTTAAATATATTAATATGATTAATATTATTTAAATCATTAATTTAAATTAAAAGGATAATTTGTATATATATATGTATATTAATTAAGTAAGACTTAATTAAGATATATATATATATATATATATATATATATATATATATAATTCGGATTTTATGAAATTAGGTTTTGATTTGATTAATTCCTTTTAACTAATATATATATGATATATAGCAGCTACTTAGGGTAACATCATAATTGAAAAACCCTAGCCGCTCTTAGAGAGAGACTAGAGATAAAACAGTTTCATAATCGTTCCTTTGGTGGCTAGTACTGCAAGTCCCTCTTATTGTAGAATCGTTCGACGGTTCATGCGGCGTTCGTGTGGATACCGTAGAGGCGCGGTTCTAATTGGATTGCATAAAGGATTCGAAGCTATTTTAGAATTTTTCCATAATCGGTATAATATCTAAACCACTGAATTAATTTTAGTTTCGCTTGGATCCTGTTTTGGGTTTCGAAATTGCTTTGATTTATTTTCTATTTCCTCTGCGTTTTTGTGCCGAAAACCCTTCAGATTCTGGTAATCATTAGCAGCCATAGTCTCGATAAGTATATAGGCCTCGTCATAGCTCTTTGCCCATAATTCCCCTCCTGCAGCTGCATCCATAATAGGTCTCGACTGCCATCCCAATCCATTGTAAAATGAGTTGATCACCATCCAATCTGGCATACCGTGATGCAGACACTTCCTCAGCATCTCTTTATATCTCTCCCATGCTTCATATAAGGACTCGCCTTGTTGTTGCTAAAACTGAGAGATAGTCGTCTTCATCTTTGCAGTCTTATCCATTGGGAAGAACTTGGCTAAGAATTTCTATTCTAAGTCCTCCCATGTAGTGATTGACCCTGACGGCAAAGAATGTAGCCAACTTCTCGCCTTATCCCTCAGTGAGAATGGGAATAGCCTTAGTCTGATAGCGTCCTCCGTCACACCGTTGTATCTGAATGTATCACAAATCTCGATGAAACTCAACAGATGTTCATTCGGATCATCCGTAGCAGCACCCCCAAACTGTACCGAATTTTACACCATCTGAATAGTGCCCAGTTTAATCTCAAAAGTATTAGCTGCTATCGCCGGTCTAACTATGCTAGACTGTAGTCCGTTTATATTTGGCATGTAATAGTCCCTTAGAGCCCGGTGCTCTTCTCTTTGTTCAATTCTCTGTTCTTCTGCCATACTAGCTATTGTACTTTCTAACTGAGCTTGCAAATTTCTCCGCACACTTGCTTTCCAACCTCTTCCGTTAATGTTATCCTGCGCTGGTGTTAATTATGAGTTGGATGATCTCGTGTGCATAAAAATCTACAAGTACCTGAAACCAAAAACAAAACAAAAATAGAAATGAGAAACGATCAGAATTGTCTAAGTCATACAATATAGCTTGAAACTGATGATAATTATTTAAATTAACTCCTTTCCCCGGCAACGGCACCAAAAACTTGTTGCCTCTTTTTCAGTTCTGATAAAAGATCTCTAACTCATACAAGCATACATGTGTCAACAAGTAATACAGAGTAAGTAGAGTATCGATCCCACAGAAAGTTGTCAAATTTAAACTACTATGCATCAATTAAATCACTATACTTATATGCTTAAACTAATGACTATAATTGGTGAATTACTCTAATTGCATATAACAACTAAAACAGGAATAATAACAGAATAAACCAAATCTGGAAATAATGGGATCCTAACTTTATTTAACACTTCATCTAATTACCACTATCATTCAAGAATTATTCACATATCACCGGAAAGTAGCCAAGAGCACTAATAGAGTCATAACCATTTTTAATGTACTAAGACCTACTTACACAACATCCACAAATGATAGACTGCATGTAATCATCAATATAACCAAAATCACTATACGTCTATGTGAAATTTTAATCATACTGAATTTAAGCACAAACCCTTATTTTAACTCATACGGTGAAACAGTATATGTCTATCTGGTTCACAAAATACTTAAGCCATATAAAACAGCCCCATATACGTATGCTATCATGATTACAATCTATACCTGCATGTTCATTGTCAATTGCATACAAGTACTGAAACGAATGGTGATCAAGCATTCATACATGCAAAACAATCATGATAGAAATTCCATATGATATGTAAAATAGCCCTAGCAATCAAGCATGCAATTAAACTACATATTAAAATTCGTTAGAATTCCATAATGGAGTTTAGTTCATGACTGAACCAAAAGCCATTATGGGATCAAAGCTAAACATGGTTAATAAGCAAACACTTGAAAGATGAAGGATAGAAACGATCAAACCCAATTGCCGATTATAAACCAATATTAACGTTCAAATCCTCATATAAATCCAGCAAAATAATAATGATAATCCACAATGATAGAAAATCCCAAGAAGAATTGGAAGAATATGCGTTTTGGCTTCGTTCTACGTTGGAATCTCCTTCATGGTGTAAACCCTAGTTCATACTATGAAAAATACGTGAAAAGTTAAAAAGATATGTCTGACACCAGTCAGATATCGTTTTAATCAAATTACAACCCTTTTAATAAAAAATTAAAATAAAACAAATCAGCAGCTTCAGGCATCGCGTGCGGCTGCGCGCTCCCCCAGAGTAATCCTCGCGTGGGCGCGCGACTTGCAGTGTGTTATGTTGCTTAGCTTAGTGTGCATGGCGGCGCAGCGCCTCTAACCTTGTCTCGCCAGCGTGATCGAGCGGCTTGCGATCTCATGGATTCTAGTTCTCACAACAGAATCGATCTGATCTGTTCATTGCTCCTTCCTTTTTCCATCTATGCTTAGTCTTCTGCTCCACTTGATCCTCATGCCATGCATATCCCAGCTTGTGCCTCGCTTCATGCGTCCATTAGCCTCGTGCCCTCTAATACCACCAAATTAGGCCGTTTCCTGCACTTTTTCACCAAAAGGAGTTTTAAGTAAATGTAATGCAAAATAACATAAAATGCAACTAAAAACACACTAAAATGTACTTAAGATGGGCATAGTTCGTGTGAATTGGTATTCAATAAGTAGGTATAAAACCCACTTATCACATATCATACAACATTGTGCAATTAATGCAGTTTTCCCATTCTTCCGTACTATCCTTATCGACCTTACATCTGCATCTAATATGGCATTCAGTACCTCAAAATGGTCCTTTTCTGCAGCTGAATACATGGGGCTATTGTTTGAGGAATCACATGATTTACAAAGCTCAGGCAACATGCCCAAAAATTCCTTCACAATCCCAACATGCCCAAAAGTTCCTTCACAATCCCTATAAACAACAATAGGAACTAAAAAATTAGACAAGCAGAACATAACACTGAATAAGCCAGGGTTGAAGAGCACTAATTTAGTTATAGAAATGAATCTCTAACCAAAATGTCTTTTAGCAAACTCGAGATACGAGGATATCAAGGATGTTGAACTAAGAACATTTTGGCAACATCCCTTGCAAATATATGTTCCAGACAGCATGGAAAAATTTGGAGAGTGCTTAGAGACTGATCTTGAGCACACAAAAAGGGGGAGGCTACTGCAATTCACAGTTTTAAATCATCATGAAGTGACAGCATTACCTGTATAACAAGACTAACATCTGGATAATCTACTCCACGTGTTGAAACATCAGATGTCACCAAGATAAGACCCTTTGACTTCCGGAATTCATCAGAGATCTTGGTATAATTAATGTCATCATGTGTAGGTGACATATATTAGTCAAAGGATATAATTAATGCCTTGGTAAAATAGACTTTCAACAAAATTAGTAAGCAAATATAGCCTTACATAGAAAGATAAAAGTACCTTTGGTGTCTTAGGGGTATTACGAACCAAGATTTTCCGGAAAAGTACTGCACAACGACATGTTTGAGATGATCATGGAAGGGATTACATAGTGAGACATAAGGCTTGAAGGTAAGTTAATCTGCAAGATTTAAAATTTAATAAAATGGATAACAGTGTCCGATTTGTAAGATAGATTTATCCATAAAATGGTATACATACCTTGGTAAAGGAAACAAATGGAAATGATATACCAATAAAATAAAGCAAACACCATGCCCATAATGGTAAGTAAAAACAAGTCTTACACTATCATTTGATTTTTTAAACACCACTGCAAAAAAGAAAACTTATTAAGTTGGTATGCCAAATATTAGTATCCTTTATAAACTAGAACCCAACTTACAAAACCTTCACTAACTATCGTGAAAACTAAACTGGGTAGAAAAATCTCTTTACAAACCTGCGGTGTATGTTTCCCATTGTTGCTAAAGTTGCTCAATTCAAAAGGTCATGCTCTATGAACAAACCAATTCCTTGACAAGTTTTAAAGAGCATAGAGCATCCTTAAGTTTCAAGAAGAGTGAATCTTATATTTGCAAAATTCCTGTTAAACATAGCCACACAGAAGTAAATTAATGTAAGCCATAACAAGCAGTTCGCAAAATCTTTAACTTATTTTCTCACTTTACAAAAGAAGCAAAGAAAAATAACTTATTTCCTAAAATTGGGGTAACATTTGGTTCCAATATTAAAAATACTCAGCTACTTCATCAACCCACAAAACATACAATAAGGTCATGAATCCACACAAAAAAAAGTTTATGCTCAAAGAAGCAAAAGCTACTTTACATTTTGAGTAAAAACAAATGCTAAACAGGTTTTATAGTAAGTCAAGATGAAGTCGATTGAAAGTTCAAAACTTCCTTGGCCCTTAAGTAAAATGAGATCTTGCAAATACATAAATATAATAAAAATGAACCCTGGCCCCTCTACACACGAGAAACACATAAACAAATTAACAAAAAGATGAATCTATCAAAACACATTTATATCCATTTGTATACTCTAGTGAGCCTGAGAAAAAAATGTGATAATGATAAGCTTTTATCCATTTGTATACTTGTTTATTTCCAGTCCCTGTACTCCTAAAAGATGAATCTTTTAATGCTTTAATTACAATAAATTATAATTTTTCAAATAAAACACCATGAGAAAGAGAAATAACTGTATTGCTTATTGTGACAAACAAAAATCTAAGTTATCATTATTGGTTATGAAAAATAGTTGATCAGATACAATGCAATTGATCATTATGTCAAATCTAAACATTAAATCATGATCAAAAACAAACAAATCATGTTATTGTCTATGTAAAAATCAAAACCAAAATAAAAAAACAAATGAATATATCATAAAAAGAAACCTGCCAAAAGATAAACACACCCAAAGTCCCAAATCGGAGAACAACATTGTTAATACCTAGATGTAAGACCTCAAATTTTATGAAATAAAAGTATTCAATTTTTCTTATAATTATTATTCAGTAAATGGTTAAATTGATAAAAAGTTAAAGTTAAGGGTAATATATGAAAATTTTCAAAATATGCAAGTAGTTATAAAATACTCATTTCTGTCGGGGAATATTCGTTTGGTCGTAGAATATTCTTGCTGTCGGAGAATATTCGTACGGCGGCACATCCATTTGTGGACCCCATAACAGAATAGTTGTTGGATGAAGAAAATGACAAGTTTGAGTTTTTATAAATAACGGCATAGTTATTACTGAATTAACACTTTGTTGGAATACACGTGGTTAAAATACGAATACGCGTGGTTGCACAAAGAAGGCACATGTATTTTTGAATTATTGATTCTTACGTAAGAAGGCATTACTCAATAGTTGTTACAGTAATTACTGTTCAATAATTGGTTCAATAATTGCTGCGTTGATATTTTATATTATTGTTGTTTCAATAATTGTCACGGCATAGTATTTTGGATCAATAATTCATATTATTTGAATAATATTATTAGATAGCATTATTGGCAATGTCTAGAAAGTTCTGTCAAGGAGAGGTTTGGTCACCTAATTGCGTGCCAGTAAGGAGAAATCCTTATCGGAAAGCCCCCTCTTTCCTGAGAACTGCCTGGTTGTCATTGTTGTGATTCTGTAATATGATTTGTGAATAATTAATTATTGATAAGGAAATATTTATTTGATGCAGATATAAATGATGAATTTATTTATGTGGTTATATATGAAGGAATTAATGTTGAAGTGTTTTATCAGTATTTTGTCGGAATGGAGGCATTAAAAATCAAATCGGTGTTCTTAAAGCTATATTGCGTGAGTCATAAATTTTGATCCGACCGTTGGATCGCTGTGATTTTTGGATATGTTATACATATATAAGTTGAGTATATGTTCACAAATTTTGAACCGTTAAAAATGAATGTATGATTTGTTATGAATTTTAAGAGGTGGCTGGTTCAGAAATTGTTGAAGTTTTTGAATTTATCATTTTGGTAGAAAATTCTAGAATGCGTGGGCCCCACCTATGGTTGGTAAAGAAATGTGCTGAAATTCTAATTCAAATGTGGTGGGTGGCAATAGTAGCAGGTAAAGCCATCAGGTAGCAGGTCAAGTTTGCTTCGGCGGACTAAAATTTTCCTATAAATAGAGGGCTAAGTTAGAATTGAGAATCTAACCAGAAACATAAGCTTTCTCTCTTTCTCTCTTTCTCTCTCTATATTATCAAGCATATTTTGTGAGTATTTAGATACTTTAAGAGTTACTATTCAGTGCAAGGTTCCTTCGACTTTACATTCCGGTCAGAAATACTGCTCTTTCGAGGTAAGGGATTTTAAGGGTTATTATGTTTTTCAGTTTCGTACTTTTTTCGGACCTTCAAAAATTCTGGAAAAATTTGAAATGATAATTTGATGAGTTTTATTGATTGTGTCCAAAAATGGCAATTTTTGGATGTGTAGATTAAGAGTTATGGATTTTTTGAGAAAAAACTATTTTAAAAGTAAACCCTTATAACTCCTTGTGGTTAACTCCAAAATTGGTGAAATTTTTATTGGGAGTACATCTGTCTAATATCAGTACATCCTGTAAATTTTGGAATTTTTGGACAAAAGTACAATTTATGATAAATGTCTAAATATTCGGCAGTTTTAGCCACGTGAAAAATAGTAAATGAATTTTAAAAATTCCGAAAAAAATATATGTTCAATATGGGACTATATTATGCTAAGTCCCAGAAATGAAATATTTTTGGGACTGATTTGGTATATTTCATGAAAATGATCTAGTTATGAGTAAATGAGTTAAATATGTTATGTGAAGTAACAAAATTGAAAAATAAGATTTTATGGCTTGAGAATCCTATATATGGTATATGCAGATTTTTGATGAGGTTGTTGGTTATTGGTGATGAAATATTATGAGTTTGGCATTTTAGTATGATTAAATGCATTAATTAGTAAAGTGTAAACAATTTAAATAAATTGTTTATAAGTTTAAGAAATGATTAAGATATTGTGGTAATATTAATAATATTAGATTATGAGATTATTAAGTGATTTATAACATTTGGATTAAGGTGTTATGAAATCATTGATTCATGAATATTACTCTTGAAATTAAATGCAGTTTTTGATCATATTGTTTTTATTATCATATATAGCATTTTTATAATCCCAGTGATGAAATTTCTCTTTGACTTAAGTGTAATGATGGGTAGATTATTGGTATGATCGTGACTATGAGTTCTCTTTGGCCAGTAGTGCAAAGTTGAATCGTTGACTAGTATGATCATGACCATTGAATTTATAATTGAATATTTTTAGCTTAAGTGCAAAGGTGAATTGATCAACATGATTATAATTATGGTTTATATTAATTCTGAAATGATTATATGTTTCTTTGAGATATGAATATCTTTGGCCCGTAGTGCAAAGATGACTTGTTGATTGAATATCTTTGGCCAGTAGTGCAAAGATGAATTATTGATGAATATCTTTGGCCTGTAGTGCAAAGATGACATGTTGCTGAATATCTTTGGCATGTAGTGCAAAGATGGACTGTTAATGAATATCTTTGGCCCGTAGTGCAAAGATGAACTTATTAGTATGATTATGAACAGGCTGTGATTTGGTATAACCATGATATTTGATGTTTGAGGTAAAGACATGTGATGTAAATTATCTTCGTCCTAGATGAGAAGAGGAATTTAGAATCACAATTATGGTGGTTATGAGTTATTCATATGATTGTGGAAAGGCTGTTGATTGATGTTACTGAGGATAAAATATTGTTGGTGGACTTTTAATGTGGAGAAGATAATAGACTTTATAGTCTATTTGACTCTTCTAATGGATTGCTTCGTTCACCGCAACTATGGTTGAAAAGTTTTATCATCTACCATATGTTCTAAATCTACGATTTATTCTTCGATTTAAAGCTATTGATAATTTAATTATCTTTAGTCATGATATTCTTTATCGGGCTAGTTGTGCTCACCCTATTGCTTCACAATTCCTTTCGGGTAATAAGAGTGTAATGGGTCGGCCGGGGATAATGAGGGAATAGTGTGGTGGTCCGAGGATGTCAAAGTTTTTCAACACATTATAAAAGCGCATGACATACAATATATAATTGTATTGAGGACCTAAGATGTGTGTCGTATTTTATACGTCACTTAATAATTGATTTTGGTGAACAACAATAGGGTGATGAGGCAGACCTTGAAAGCGTCAAAAGTGCACCGCGCGTTATAATGAAGAGACGAAATCTTCTCGTGTCCCTTTGGAGACTTGAAATATTTCTTCATTGTACTTTATATGGCATGTAATAATTTGAGTATGAATATTGTCGTATTATATACGTTACAATATTTGTATTGAAACTCACAGTATATGTGTTGTTGTATTTTGCACGACAATTGTAGTTGTTTTCTGTACCATGTATTTGGCGACTCAGAATAGGTTGGATGAATTGGACCTATTTTGGGGGCATCACACTAGAGGCACTGGAGCTTTATAGAATCACCTGAGAATGAAGAGAAGAGAAGAGGGAGATCAGCACACAAACCACAATTCAACGATAAACACACCCAAAGTTAGAAATTGAAATTTTTTTTGGTAATACCTAGAGGCACTGGAGCTTTTGAGAATCACCAAAAGAAGAGGGAGATAAGCACACAACCCCCAATTCAACGATAAATACATACCCAAATTGGAGAACAAAATTGATAATACCGACCGGGATGTAGCGAAATTACTTGAAAATGAAAGAAGGGGTTTGGGTTAAAAATTTGCCCTTTTAGCATTTTAATGGGTTTTCAATAATATAGAAACAAAAAAAAATGGGGAAATAAGTAGTAATAAGAAACCTTAGAAATGATGAGAGACATACCTTGATGATCTTGACAATGTCGTCGTCACGAGCGAAGCGGAGGTCGGAATCGGGGAAGGAGTAGAGGTCAGAATTGGGGAAGGAGCGGAGGTCAAAATTAGGGAAGGAGCGGGGAAGGGAAGAGGAGGTCAGAATCGGGGAAGGAGCGGCGTTTCAGGAGTTCCAGAGGAGAAAACAACCAAAGAGCAGATAAAGAAGGAAAACTGAAAGAGGAGGAACGAAGAGAGGAAACTGAAGAGAGGGAACAAAAAATCGAAAGTGAGAGAAGGAAACTGAAGCTCTAAAACGAAAGTGTCGAGCACGTACAGAGACCAAACTTTTGAGCACAGAGAAAAAGAACGAAACTGACGAGCCTTGGAGAGAAAAAGAGTATATGTCTTTTAATTTTAAGTGTTCACTTGAGCTCCATTTTTCTTAGATAAAAAAAATGTTATCTAGTTAAAATCAAAGAAATGCCCTTTTAAATAGATAATGTTTTTTTTATATATATCTACAACGTTTTGTTTAAAAACGTTGTGAAAAAAAATACCACAATGTTTTTTATAAAAACGTTGTGGTTTAAGTGTTGTCTATTTACTACTTTGTACTAGTGTTGGCTCTACTTATCTTGGTCTTAAAGGTGACTTGTAAGGAAAGATTCTAACATGGCATAGTTTGGGAACAACAATCAAGAAGGTCAATCAACCAATAGACCTCCTCTGCTGCATGGAACAAAAAACTATAACTTCTGGAAATTTCGAATGAGGATCTACCTTAAAAGAGATCCTTGGGAATGGTGGGTTATGGAGAATGGACCGGTTATTCCAAGGAAAGATGACGGTACTCCAAAGACTTTGCTAGAGATGGACTTAACTGAGACTTTCATAGTTTCCTATGATTTAAGGGCTATGAACACATTACTTAGCAGCATGGTACAATCCGAGATCGATAAAGTTTCCTTATACAACACAGCTAAGGAAATTTGGGACACTCTAGTGGTGAGTCATAAAGGAACATCCAAGGTTCGAGAAGTTAAACTAAGCATGCTCATGCACAACTATGAAATGTTGAAGCTTGAGAAATATGAAACCATAAAGATGGCTCAAGCAAGGTTTCTAGTTCTCCTAAATTCTTTAAAGCTACTTGAAAAGTCCATTCCTCAAAGTGAGATTAACTGTAAGTTACTTCGGGCTATGCCTAAGAGGTTTGCTTCTAAAATTACTACTCTTCAAGATTCCTCTACCATTTCTACTATGGATACACTAACTCTTTTTGGTGAACTTGAGGAATATGAGCATCAGTTAAAAAGATATGATGATGAGGAGGAAAATCCTCGAAGAAAGGTTTTAGCTCTTAATGCAGGAAATGAAGAAGAGCTTGATGATGATTCGAATGAAGAGATAGTCATGATGACAAGGAGGCTCAAAGGACTACTACAAAGGAAGAATAAAAGGAAAAATACCTTCAACTCAAATAAAGCCAAAGAAAAGCAAATCGAGGAGACATGTTTTGAATGCGGACGTCCAAGGCACTTCAAGAAGGACTGCTTTCAACTAAAGAACAAAGGAAAAACGAGTTTCAAGGATAATAAAAGAAACAAGGCACTTGTCACTTGGAGTGATGAAGAGGAGTCCGAAGTTGAGGTTAATGTCAAGGATGAAATAGCTCAAGTATGCTTCATAGGAATAGAAGGTGAATTAAACGAGGTATCAAGTTATGAGTTTAATTCTTTGAAACAAGAAAATAAAAAATTAAAAGAAAAGAATACATATTTGAAAGACTTAGTAAATACATTAATGAGTGAGGTTGATTCTTTAATAGATGAAAAGAAAGATATTGAAAAAGAGTCTACATGTAAAGAAGAAAAGATTTTGGTTGCTAAGATTAATTATCTAGATAATTATATCAAAATACTTTTCAATAAGGTAAATTATTTGAATAATGAAGTCCAAAAATTAACTAATGAACTAAAAATGAGAGATGTATGTATTGATGCATTTAGTGATGAATCTCGTGTTAAAACCTTTCCTTATAATGAACTTCAAAAGGAAATAGATTCACTAAAATTATCTCTTGCTAAATTCGTTCAAGGTGAAAAAAGTTAAATGTCATAATAGGTAAACAAAGACCTAGTTTTGAAAGACAGGGAATTGGTTATAATTCTATGCATAAAAAGTGTGATATGAAAATGCAAAAATCAAAATCATGTTTTAGATTGAATTATTGTTCTCCTTTCACAACGTGTAGAAATTATGATATTAAAGGTCACTTGGACATAAACTGTTTTAAGAAAAATAAGTTTAAAAAAGTATGGGTTAAAAAGGATGATTTACGTGCAACTAACTTTAAAGGACCCAAAAAGATGTGGGTACCGAAAGGATGAATTATCTTTTCTTGACATATATGTCTCAAGACAAGGGTTCCATCTTAGAAATGGATTCTTGATAGTGGATGCTATCGTTACATGACTAGTGACAAATCAAAGTTCGTGGAACTAAAAATCAAGAAGAAAAATGGTACGGTTACATTTGGAGATAATCGAACTTGCGAAATAATCGGAAAAGGTAAAATAGGCAATGGTAAGGTCAATATTGATAATGTACATCTTGTTAGTGGACTTTAATTTAATCTTATAAGTGTTAGTAAATTAATGGATAATGGTCATCAAGTTAGTTTTGACAAAGAAAAATGTATAATTTCTCATGGTACTAACAATACTACTTTAGTTACACAAAAGGAAGGAAATATATATACTCTTGATTTTGAGCAACAGGAAGAAGAATTGTCTTGCATGTAAGACTCCAACTTTTTATAAATAAAATTGAATTTCCTCTATTTATTATTTTGAAATAGTAAGGGGTGGATTTGATTAATGTGGTTAGTTATGGGTAAAATGTGCAATTTTTTTTCAAAATAAGCAAGTGGTTATAAAATATTCATTGTTGTTGGAGAATATTCATTTGGTCGTGGAATATTCTTGTTATCAGAATATTATTAAATACTGCCAAGCAACCATTTGTGGGCCCCATAATGTAAAAACCATCGGATGAAAAAAAAAGACAAGTATGAGTTATTTTTATAATTAAAGGCGTAGTTATATCAAGTAATAATTGTTGGAATACGGGAGATTAAAGTACAAGAATGTCTGGCGTGGTTGCATAAAGAAAGACAAGGTATTGCACAATATTTTTGGATTATTGATTCTTACGTAAGAAAGGCACTACTCAATAATTGTTACAGTAATTACTGTTCAATATTTTATTTTATTGATTCAATAATTGCTACGTTGATATTTTATATTATTGTTGTTTCAATAATTATCATCGCATGAGATTTCCCATTATCGATCAATAATTCATATTATTTGAATAATATTATTAGATATCATTATTGGCAATGTCTAAGGAAGTTCTGTCTAGGAAAGGGGTTTGGTCACCTAATTGCGCGCCAGTAAGGAGAAATCCTTATCGGAAAGCCCTCTCTTTCCTAGGAACGACCTAGTTGTCAATATTGTGGTTCTGTAATATTATTTATGAATAATTAATTATTGATTTATATGATAAGAAAATATTTATTTTTTTATGTGGATATAAATGAAGGAATTAATGTTGAGGTGTTTTATCAGTATTTTGTCGAAATGGAGGTATTAAAAATTATCCGTATGTGAATTTCGGTCATTTTCCGTTTAGAATTTGGAAAAACTTTCTTCTACAAAGTTGTAGATAATTAAATTTTATATGGAATGGACATAAAATTTGTAGTTTTCTGATAAAAGGGCTAATTATTATGAATTATTGAAGTTTTGAAAATAAATGTTTTTTTTTCTTAAAACATGTGAATAAATGAGGGAGTCCTCATTTTAGATTTGAACTCCTTATTTTCAAAAGGAGTGCTGCATGTTTTCAAAATAATCATCCGTGGGTGCAAATTTTCAAAAGTGGTGTGCTACCACTTTCCTATAAATAGGCTACTTAGTTAAATAATGAAACTCACACCAGAATTAGAAAATTCTCTCTCTATAATATCGAGCGTATTTTTGTGAGTATTTAGATACTTTGAGAGTTAATAAGCAGTGCAAGTTTTCTTCAGTATTATATTCGATATTCCAGTCAAAAGTACTATTTTTTTGAGGTAAGGGATGTTATTTTTTTCGTAAATGATATTATTTCTTTCAATATTATTATACCAAAATATTGGTATGAATTTTATTATGAAATTTTTACCTTTTCATGCCGAGATTACTATTCACATATACAATACTATTCATGTATATGATACTATTCACGAATACGATACTATTCACGAAGTATGATTTTTTTTTATGAAATTGTTACCTTTTGTGTCAGGGTTACTATTCACGTATATGACACTATTCACGTATATGACACTATTCACGAATATAACACTATTCATAGAAAAATTAATTTTTCTTTTCTTTGTCTAAGTTGTCTATTATGGTTACTATCTTTGGTTGTATCCATGTTTTGATTTTCATTCTTGAATTTTGCTCCACAATTGATTATTATGGAATATTTTTGAACTTGGATAAACCAAAGTACGAATCCCTAATATTTGTCCTTTAATCTCACTGGATTTGTTTTCTTTAAGCTATTTTTCATCATCCTTAGTCTTAAATGGTGATACTTGATGAATATCTTTGGCCTGTAGTGCAAAGATGAATGATTACCTGATGAATATCTTTAGCCCATAGTGCAAAGATGGATAGGTGTTGAGATGAACATGACCAACTGGTGATACAAATGAATATCTTTGGCCTGTAGTGCAAAGATAAATATTTGGTTCAAGATGTATATTGATTGATGTTACAGGGATAAAATATTGATGATGGACTTTTAAATCATAGAAGATAGTAGACTTCATTCTCTACTTAACTCTTCTAATGAATTGTTATTTTTGCTGCGAATATTGATCTAAAACTTGTTGTCCATTATATTTTATCTGATTTATTGAAGGCTAACGATAATTTTTTTTACATTATCTTAGTCATAATATTTTTTACTGGGCTAGTTGAGCTCACCCTTTTCCTTTTTGTTTCATTTTTCTTCTCAGGAAGCGAGAATATAGCGGGAACTAGTCGGGGTGTGAAGTGATGTTTCAAGTCAGTTGTTTTGGCAGTCCTCACTATTTTATAAATTATTATATCAATAATTATAATGGGGACTTATTTGAGTTTGGATATTGTCTAGAAGACAATATTTGTATTTAAACTCACAGTATATGTGTTGTCGTATTTTGCACAACAATTGTAATAATAAAGTTGTAGTTATTTTCTGTACCATGTATTTGGCGACTCAGAATGAGTTGTGTGGACCTATTTTGGGGGCGTCACATTGCATCTATGCAAGATGACGCTAACTTATGGCATAAGAGGATGGGACATGTTCACATGGATTTAATCAAGAAATTATCCTCAAAGAATCTCGTCAAAGGGTTGCCAAAAATAAAGTATGAAAAGAAGGGAATATGTGTTCCTTGTCAACTCGGGAAACAAGTAAGAACATCGTTTACGGCAAAGAACATGGTATCAACTTCTTCTCATTTGCAACTACTTCATCTTGATCTATTTGGACCAGAAAGACATGCTAGTATTAATGGTAAGTTTTATGCATTTGTAATAGTAGATTATTTCTCTAGATATACATGGGTACTATTTTTGAGAACTAAAGATGAAGCATTTAAAGAATTTAAGAAATTCATAAGAAATTTGGAAACAAAATATAATCTTAAACTTATAAAGATAAGAAGTGATCATGGTACTGAATTTCAAAAAGACTTTATAATATTTTGTGATAAAAAAGGAATTATTCATGAATTTTCAGTCCCAAGAACCCCTCAACAAAATGGAGTAGTGGAAAGAAAGAATAAAACATTACAAGAAACAACTAGAAATTTGTTACAAGAAAGTAAACTTCCTAAAAAGTTTTGGGCCGAAGCTATAAATGTAAGACCCCCGAATTTTATGAAATAAAAGTATTCAATTTTCTTATAATTATTATTCTATTTAGTAAATGGTTAAATTGATAAAAGGTTAAAGTTAAGGGGGATATATGAAAATTTTATAAAGTAAGCAAGTTGTCATAAAATATTCGATTGTTAGGGGAATATTCGTTTTAACAAGGAATATTCGTACGACGACATAATCATTGGTGGATCTCACAACGGAAGTATTATCGGAGTTAGAAAATGATAGAAATATCTTTTTATAAAAATAACGGCGAAAGTTTTAACGTTAAATTGTTGAAATACTCGGTGGTAAAAGTACAGTAATACATGTGGTTGCGTAGTAGCACACGGTATTATACAATATCTTTGATTATTGATGCTTACGTGAGAAGTCACTTAGTCTTATTCAATTATTTCCACAGTAATTGCTGCATAGTATCTCTCATATTATTGATTCAATTACTGTTATAGTATCATCTACACAATATTTTATATTATTAAATCAATAATTGAGACGACAAAGTTATTCATATTATTATTTGCATTATTGACGATGTCTAGAAAGTTCTGTCGAGGAAAGGTGTTTGGTCACCTAATTGCGCGCCAATATGGAGAAATCCTTATCGGAAAGCCCCCTCTTTCTTGGGAATGATCTGGTTGTTAAATATTGTGAGTTATAATATTAATGATGAATACGTTCATGTTGATTAAAGATGTTTGTTCATTTAGTTTTCTTTAATTCTTCTGTGACCTAATTACCCTCAAAGGAGGTATTTCTATGATTGGCTGGTTTTATTGACCAAATGGGTAATTAATCGGATAAATGAGCAATTAATTGCTATTGATTTACATGCAAATTATTGTTGATTCACATGCATGGAACTATTGGTTCACATGCATGCACTATTAGGGGAGGTGGTGCAAGATTGATAATACTTGAAGGACTAAATTAAAAATGGAGGTATAGATGAAGGTACTATACTGTAATAATTAGAGTCCCTAATCGTGCAATTATCAAAATTATGTTTTTCTATAAATAGAAGCTCATTCTTCTTTCATTCTCACCAATTCACTAAGACTTACAAGAGCAATTATAGAGAGAGAATCTATAGAGAGAAAGAAGAAGAGTATTCTGCTACTTCACTATTGCAGTATTCAGCCTTCTACTAAGGTAAGGGGTATTATTTATTTCATATTCGCTTATGATATTATTTTTCGTATTCGTAAGGAATATTATCTTCGTTCAATATTTGTAAGGAATATTATTTTTGTTCAATACTCGTATGAAATAATATTTTCTTCCATACTCTGTAGTATGTAAGTAATATTATTTCATTTCATATTCCTACTTCTACACTCATTTTGTTAAAGTATTTCTTCTATACTCCGTGAAATTAGTAGAATATCCTTTAAATTTGCGCTTCAACTAGTATCGTTTCACAAGGATATTTTTCTGAATATTCTTGTTAAATTTTAAGCTTTTCATGCCAGAGTACTATTCATAGGTACTATTTATTTATACGACACTATTCATACGTACGGTACTATTTATTGAGTACTATTCATAAATACGGCACTATTCATAAATATGGTACTATTCATAAAGTACTATTCACGGGGTACTATTCACAAAGTACTATTTACGTGGTACTATTCATGAAGTACTATTTATGGGGTACTATTCATAAAGTACTATTCCTGAAGTACTATTCAAAAAGTATTATTCATGGGGTACTATTCACTCAGGTACTATTTACCCGGGGTACTATTCATGACAAAAATTGATTTCTTTTCTATCTAAATTATTTTTGATACAATATTATTCTTAAATTTTACTCCACAAAGTAGTATCATGTTGACAATTTGGGCATTATTGAATTCTGAAAAAATTAAATTATAAATCTTTAAAATTTATCCTTGCTCTCATTTAATTGAATTCTTATATCATTTTCATCATCCTCATGCTTATATTGTGATGAAAGTCATCTTTGGCCGTAGTGCATAGATGGATTGTTGATTGCTATGATTATGACCATAGATTAATCAGTATAATCATGACCTGTAATGTTACAAATAATGTGGTAAAAGTCATCTTTGGCCCGTAGTGCATAGATGGACTGTTGATTGGTACGATTATGACCAGAGATTATTCGGTATAATCATGACCATTGGTGAAAACACGAATATCCTTGGCCCGTAGTGCATGGATAATTCGTGGTTGTGATACTAATGAATATCCTTAGCCCGTAGTGCATGGATAATTCAGTAATGTAGATTATTTATTGAGCTGAGTCTCAGCGATAAAATTGATGATAAACTTTTTAATCATAGAAGATAGTAGATATCATGCTCTGCTTAACTCTTCTAATGGATTGCTTGTTCCGCTGCAGTTGTTGATCTAAAACTTGTTGTCCATTGTAATCTATCAGTTGTTATACTGTTGAAGGCTAAGGATAATTTATTCTGCATTATCTTAGTCATAATATTTCTTATTGGGCTAGTTAAGCTCACCCTTTTCTTTCATTGTTCTCTTCAGGAAATGAGAATATAGCTGAGACTAGTCGGGAAATGGAGTGACGGTCTGAGATGGTTGCCATAGTAGTCCTCACTATTCTATAAAATAGTGTGATAATAATTGTAATGAGGATTGAATTTGAGTTTGGATATTGTCTAGGGGACAATATTTGTATTAAAACTCGCAAGTTATGTTTTGTCGTATTCTGCATGACAGTTGTATAATTAAGTTGTAGTTATATTCTATACCATGTATTTGGCAACTCAGAATGGGTGATGTATACCTATTTTGGGGGCGTCACAGTTGGTATCAAAGCTTAGGGATATGAACCCTGGCTGAGAAGTGAGACTAGAACTAGGAGGGGAGAGACGGGCTAATCCTTCGCTAGTATGACCTACCTAAGTTATTTGTTATTTAATTAGTCGGTCAGAGTATAAGGATAATATATGACATGTCAATTAGCCCTTGTTTTGTGACAATGTTTGAGAATGGCATCTGAAAATGTTGAGATAAGCAATGAAGCACATGAGATCGTTGAGTCACCGATGATTAATAACCAGGATAATGTGCATTATGAAGGCAATAATCCTCGTGTAAATAACAACACCGACCAAATGACGAACGATGGTATGTTTAGGAACTTTTTAGAATTTATGCAAAACCAAACGAGAGAGACTCCTGTTCAAAATGCAGGTGTAAACATTAGTAACTCACGGCTGGTCACCGCTAAGAAGTTCAAGGAGCTGGGACCACTGGAGTTTTTGGGAAAGCCAGAACCACTTAAGGCGGAGACATGGATAAAGCAGATTGTAGACACTCGAAATTTTCTGCACACCTGTTACTAATATTGTAGGAGGGCAGATTCGTCTTTCGGAGATAACCCTGGAAGACAGCTCACATCCATTCCGAATACTACCGAAAGTTCAGTCTCAACCCTGGAACACACCGGGAGTATCAATTCCAATTTTAGAGATAACCCCGAGTTTCATCCTTGGAGATAACCCCAAGGAATGTCGTCGCAGTTCCGGCGATAACCCCGAAAATGCTTGTTTCAAATGTATGCAATTAGCTTCAATCTCAGACCTCCTGCTGAGGCACTCATTCCAAAGACCCGGAGATAACATCGGGAAGACAAGCACACTTAAAGATGACCTTGAGAAATTCAAACACTTGCAGTAGTCCAATCTCAGATGTAACCCTGAGCAACGTTTGCTTTGTCAGCCCAAACCGGAGATATCCTCGGTGAGGGGTGAAATCGTCATCTTGCCACCTTAACCCCAGTGCACCGTCTCAACATTTCATACATACATTTCTACACAACAACGTCCCACAAGAGCCAAGGAGTTCCAATCCTGAGTGACTATTATGCGTGGCAGTACACCGGATAGAATTTGAAGCTTGAAGACCATGGGCATGGTTCCCTCTTCCTGACTTCGTATAACCTCTAATCCCATGTCATTGCGTAACTCTCGACAAAAGCAGTCCAAAGAAGGTCTTGTACACCTCGTTCGGATGCTCAGATTGAAGTTCTGCAAGTTTGAGCGGACATCACAGTGCACGAGTACACGTACTTCGAGACAGCGGGACCCGCAGAGCCCGGGGCACCCCGGGCTGCCGCAGGTGCATCTACGGCTGCCGCAGGTACACCTGCGGCCACCAACTCTATAAATATAGAGCTTGGGGTGGCCATTTGTAAGAGAAAAAGAGGCGAGGAAACCCTGTCCAATTTGCTCTGTACACACCCCATATTGAGTGATTTCTCATTTTAAACACCTGTTAGCTCACACATAGCTATATTTTACTAGCGGGAGTTAAGTGTTTATCTAACTAGAGTCATAGAAGCCTGCTTTGGCAGGCCACTGTAAGCCTTCTCACACTCTATAAAGCCTTTCTCTTCATCTTTGCACACACTATTCTTCACATTGAGAGCCCGAACTTCGGTCTGTGATTTTCATTTCTGTCTGTATATATATATACTTATATATGTATATATTTATATATATGGACTAACATTATCAAATTTTGCCTCGATTGAGCCTAGACTTATGTCTGGAGCGTTTATTTGCTTATATATATATATACTTATATGTATGAATTGTTGTTGGATTATATCCGATGAGCCTGGATTTTATACAATTCATACATATAAGTATATATATATATATACACACACTTATATATATATACACACTTATATATATGAACTGTTGTCGAAATCTGTTTGATGAGCCTGAATTTTATGTCCGGTGCGTTTAATGCTTATATAATCTCTTAAATGATAAACCAAGCCGGGATTGAGAAATATTTACATTTCTGTCAGGCTTGGAGTTTACTTCGTGGCCTTTTACTGCTTTATTTACATTCCGTCCCACCTAGAGTTTACTTCGTGGCGGTTGATCGTCTTTACTGCTTTATTTACATTTCGTCCCGCTTGGAGTTTACTTCATGGCGGTTGATCGCATTTACTGCTTTATTTACATTTCTGATCCCCCATGGAGGTGTTTCGTGGTGGTTGATCATGTCTCTCTCTATATATTTATCGCTTTTATATATTTACATTTTCGATCCCCCATGGAGGTGCTTCGTGGTGGTTGATCATGTCTGTATATATATTTACAACTTATATATATATATATATATATATATATAATTGCTTACTGCTTTTCATATAAACTGCGGCATCATGTGAGCTTAGGAATCATGTGATTATAGATTCAGTCTACTAAATCTAGATTCGGTTCCGTGATGGACTTTTTCAGCTGTAAGAAGATTGTAAATTATTAACGGTGTTTGAATTTCCTTAGATGGCTGTCATGCCAATGAGGAGTTCGACACTGCTATATTTTATTTTCTCGAAGATGCTTCGCATCTCGAAAATAAAAGCAAACAAGCTGAACATTTAATAATAAAATGGAAGTATCAAAGGCCTCAATTACTATTGAGCACAGGGTTTAAAAAACCTCTTTTACAAAATCTCACTGCTATATCTTGTTTAAAACTGAATTTTTGTATAAATTTAAACCTTGTGTATATAGGTTCGAATGAGGCATAACACTACTTCCAAATAAATTGCACATTGATCTACACACACACACACACACACATTCATATAATAATTTCTTGAAAAGTGGCAGTCACCGTGGCAACACGAATGTCGGGGGGTGCCTAACACCTCCCCTCCGCATAATCAAACCCCCGAACCCAAATGAATCTCGATTTCACAGACCCGTTTAGCAGTGTCACATCACTGGGTTAATGTGCAAACCTTTTCTCGGTTGTGTTGGTGCAACCAGTTAAAAACACCAGCTGGCGACTCTTACAGTCAAATCGTCGACATGATACATGTCGGACCTTTTTCACTTGTTTTTTCAAACAAATCTCACATAACATGAGAACACCAAAGAACAAGAACAGAAAAGGGACAAATAAAAATCCCGACGTTGACAGGTGGCGACTCTGCTGGGGACACCAGTAAGAGGGTTTAAGCTGCTACTACAAGCTTTTCAAAACTGTTATATACTTGTGTGTGAATGTTGCATTTACATTTATGATGAATGTGTACGAATGCATTTTAATTATTGCATTGCAAAATATCTATCTGTGATATTAGTGCTTCGCACATGTCATCATTTTCATAAATGGTGAGACACGTTGTTTGTGAATGTATGTTGTGTGGTTCCTCCACCAGGAGGCTATCCTGTCAGTGTTTGATTACTGGACTCATGGGGAGACTAATTCCAACGAGGCTCAGGAAAGGCACCACCCAGATTCGCTCCAGTTAAAAGACCGGATTAACTTCCCGTCAAGTAGATTGCGATGATCTGGGGACCTTCATGCCAAAAAGCCGCGAGAGTAAATCTAAGATAGGTCAGCCTCTGATAAACCAAATGCGGAGGAAAGTCTCTTCATACTTTCCATTTTCTATTACTTGTAAAAGCATTTACTTGTAATTTTATTCCATGTTCATCTTTATATAATGGAAAATATGAAGAATATTTGCACATGCATGACATGCTATCAAATGACACCCGTTTTTGTAGGATAATATTCCTAAAAACGGACACATTATAATAGTATGTAAACATTTACATTCCCTGAAACTAAACTACATAAGTTTTGTGTAGGGAAACAATTGGGCCTGTTACCCGCTCAAAATCTAAAAACGCCACGAGCCTAGAGCCAATCATGTCTTCTTTTAACCAGTCTAATCCTGTTTCTCGAGAAGAATTTGACGGATTAAGTAAACAAATTACAGATTTGGTTGTTCTGCTTAAAGAATTGCATCAGTCTACTCAGGGCTCAAAAAATGCCTACACATACAGAATCCTCTACACAAGGAGGAACACAAGGTTTGGATAAAATAAATCCAGAACCTCTGTTGGATACGACCAACAAAGACCCTGAAAACACCCATCTCAAAGGAGATCCAGACACCGGTGATATCAGGAAGAAAGTTCTTCAAATGGAAGAAACTATCCGTGCTCTCAAAGGGATTGGAACACATGGAAGTGTTTTATATGCTGACCTTTGCATATTCCCTGGTGCTTATTATCCAGAGAAATTCAAAACCCCTAACTTTGAAAAGTATGACGGATTAGGGGATCCTTACACACATTTTGTAAGACCCCGAATTTTATGAAATAAAAGTATTCAAATTTTCTTATAGTTACTATTTATGAGTTACTATTTATGAGTTACTATTCACGAGTTACTATTCACGAGTTACTATTCACAAATACTATTCATGAAGCATGATGATTTTTGTTACAGTAATTACTGTTCAATATTTTATTTTTGATTCAATGATTGCTGCGTTGATATTTTATAATTGTCACTACACAATATTTTTCATTATCAGATCAATAATTTATATTATTTGAATAATATTATTAGATAACATTATTGGCAATGTCTAGAAAGTTCTCATCTAAAGGAGGTTTGGTCACCTAATCAAGCGCCAAGAAAGGAGAAATTCTTATTGGAAAGCCCCTCTTTCCTGAGGGCGCACGGTTGTCAATAATGTGTTTCGTAATATTATTTGTGAATAATTAATTATTGATTTATATGATGAGGAAAATATTGATTTTATGAGGATATAGATGGAGAAAATTTTGAATGTGACAATTGTTGAAAATTAATATTTTATCTTTTTCTGATAAAATAATTCAATTAAATATATTATTTTAATAATATATTAATGATGATATTTTTACGATGAATGTGGGATATATGAGTATATGTGGAGGAGGAGTATTTTGTTACCAAAAATATTTAAAGCATGTTTTATGTGTCGGTGGATCCCATTTCTTGACTGAAATTTGATTATAACATGTAAAATCGTCCGTTTATGGATTTCGGTCAATTTCTGTTTGGAATTTGGAAAAACTTTCTTCTGTAAAGTTGTAGAGAATTGAAGTTCCTATAAAAACTCGCGAGATTCGAATATTCTGATAAAAGGGCTATTTATTATGAATTATTGAAGTTTCGAAGCTCCGAAATAATTGATTTTTGGAAGTTTAAAATATTTTTATTTACAAAAACGTTTTTTTCATTTGGTTCCCTCATTTAGCATGTGCAAGATGGCTGAGTTCAGATTTTAGAATGTGTGTGTAGAAATTTATATAATATATTAATATTATATTAAATTTTCTGCTTTGGTGTTCTAAGCATTTTCCTATAAATAGAGTGCTTAGGTTATAATTGAAATTCACACCAGAAACTGAAGTTTTCTCTCTCTATATTATCGAGCGTATTCTTGTGAGTATTTTGAGTATTTCTATACGGTGCAACTTCGTTCAGCGTTATTCCAGTCAGAGGTACTGCTCTTTTGAGGTAAGGGATAATAAGGGATTTTAAGGGTTATTATTTCAAAATTCTTCTGAACCTTCAAAAATTCTGGAAAAATTTAAAATGATAATTTGATGAGTTTTGTTGATTGTGTCCAAAAATGGCGATTTTTGGATGTATAGATTAGGAGTTATGGATTTTATGAGAAAAGACTATTTTAAAAGTAACTGCTTATAACTCCTTGTGATTAACTCCAAAATTGATGAAATTTTTATTGTGAGTACATCTATATAATATCAGTATACCGTGTAAATTTCAGAATTTTTGAATAAAAGTACAATTTATGATAAATGTCTGAATATTTGGTGGTTTTGGCCATGTGAAAAATAGTAAATGAATTTTAAAAATTTTGAGAAAAATATATATTCAATATGGGACTATATTCTTCTAAATCCCAGAAAAGAAATAATTTTAAAACTGATTTGGTATTTTTCATGAAAATGTTCTAGTTATGAGTAAATGAATTAAATATGTTATGTGAATTAAAAAAATTGGAAAATATGATTTTATGGCTTGAGAATTATATATGAGATATATGCAGATTTTTGATGAGGGTTTTGGCTATTGGTGATGAGATCTTATGAGGTTGGCATTTTAAGATGATTAAATACATTTATTAGTAAAGTGTAAACAATTAAAATAAATTGTTTATAAGTTTAAGAAATGATTAAAATATTGTGGTAGTATTAATAATATTAGATTATGATATTATTAAGTGATTTATAATATTTTGATTAAGTTGTTATGAAATCATTGATTTATGAATCTTATTTTTGAGATTAAATTTATATGTTGATTATATTGTTTTTATATAACATTCTTATAACCCTAATGATGATATTTCTCTTTGACTTGAGTGTAAAGATGGATAGATTATTGATATGATCGTGACTATAGGTTCTCTTTGGCCAGTAGTGCAAAGTTGAATTGTTGACTGGTATGATCATGACCATTGAATTTATAAGTGAATATCTTTAGCTTAAGTGCAAAGGTGAATTGATCAACATATATGGTTATAATTATGGTTTATATAAATTCTGAAATGATTATATATTTCTTTGAGATATTAATATATTTGGTCTGTTGAGGAATATCTTTGGCCTGTAGTGCAAAGATGAATTGTGGATGAATATCTTTGGGTCGTAGTGCAAAGATGACCTGTTGTTGAATATCTTTGGCCTGTAGTGCAAAGATGAACCGTTGATGAATATCTTTGGCCTGTAGTGCAAAGATGACTTGTTGTTGAATATCTTTGGCCTGTAGTGCAAAGATGAACTGTTGATGAATATCTTTGGCCTGTAGTGCAAAGATGAATTTATTAGTAGGATTATGAACATAAACTGTGATTTGGTATAACCATAATCTTTGATGTTTCAGGTGATGAAAATTATCTTTGTCCTGGATGAGAAAAAGGAATTTAGAACTACAATTACGATTACGAGTTATACATGTGATTGTGGACAGGAATTGTTGATTGATGTCACAGGATAAAACATTGTTGGTGGACTTTTAACATGGAGAAGATAATAGACTTTATAGTCTATTTGACTCTTCTAATGGATTGCTCGTTCCGCTGCAACTATGGTTGAAAAGTTTTATCATCTACCATATGTTATAAATCTCTGATTTATTACTGTTGAAGGCTATTGATAATTTATTTATCTTTAGTCATGATATTCTTTACTGAGCTAGTTGTGCTCACCCTTTTGCTTCACAATTCCTTTCTGTGTAATAAAAGTGTAAATTTGGGACAAGCGGGGAATAATAGGGGAATAGAGCGTTGGTCTATAGATGTTGAGGTGAGGTGAATTCAACTTTGGAAGGGTGTTTTGTCACTATTATACAAGATGTTTAATGACATACAACCTCGTGTCATCATAAGATGTGGTTGTGCTCATCCACTTCTTCGAGTATATCTACCAAAGACTACCTATATAATCTTGGTGTTTGTTTGGAGTATAATACCCAATTAGAGCGAGAGAGATAATGATATGTCAAGAGAAAACTCACCATTGGGAAGAATATGATAGTAATCTTCTCGTTTTTCTTTGGGGTCTATTGGGTCAACCAAGGATAATTCTGTGGCCATATGATATCTATCATAACCTAGAAGCATGGCCTCCCATGTAACGAAGGTTCCTTGAGCACTTCCCAAAGATTCTAATTTCTAAAAGCAGGTTTTCGACTATACCTTTATGTAAGGTGTCATTATGAGGTGTCTTGTCCACGGTTGGGACATGAGTCACAGTTGATATATATTTGTATCCAAATTCACAGCATATGTGTTGTTGTATTTTGCACGACAATTGTTGTAATAAAGTTGTAGTTGTTTTCTGTACCATGTATTTGGCGACTCAGAATGGGTCGGATGGAATGGACCTATTTTGGGGTCGTTACACATTTGAAGGTATTCATTGGAGAACTTGGATCTTATACGGAAAACGAGAAGCTCAGAATGCAGCTGTTCCAGAAGAGTTTGACTGGAGAAGCCCATTCATGGTATACCAGATTAGACAACTCAAAGATCCAAAGCTGGGAAAAACTAGCTCATGCCTTCCTCACTCAGTATAGTTTTCAATCTCAGATGGCTCCTGACCGGTATCAGATTACCAAGGTCAAGAAATAGTCTAATGAGTCTTTCAGAGAGTACGCTCAAAGGTGGAGGCGCCTTGTTGCTCAAGTTATTCCTTCTATGACAGAGTCTCAAATGGTTATAGCTTTCATAGACATACAAGAAGCTCCTTTCTATGAGAGAGTCTTAGCTTGTATTGGCAAACCATTTTCTAAAATGATCAAGCACGGAGAGATGGTTGAGATGGGATTGAAGTCAAGAAAGATTCAAGACCTAGCCGCTTTTAAAGCAGTTGCTGAGCACATCCAGTCCGGAACTTATGGAAACAACCCCCGGAGGGTCCATAAAAAGAAAGAGGAGGATGTTTCCTTGATACTACAAGGTCAAAAAGGCAGTCAGAACATGCTTATACAGAGGAGAAATTACTCCCCTTTCCAAGCACAATCTTCAAACCCTCTATTACCTAAAGGTGGAGAAGCAAAGCGCCCTGGAACGTTCACACCCTTAAGGGATTCGCTCGAGAATATTCTTGCTCTTCTGGCTACTTAGAAGAAAATCACACATCTTCTTCCACCAACCAACCCTAATGGGAGGGGTTTCAATGCTATTCGAAAGTGTGCTTATCATTCCGGGGCACCTGGACATGATACTCAAGATTGTTGGGCCTTGAAACACAAGATCTAAGATTTGATAGATAACGGTGAGATTGTGGTTACCAAACCAGATCAACCTCATGTGCAAGACAAACCCTCTTCCTCAACAAAAAGAAGAAGAGGTCAACATGATTAGTTGGAGCAGTGGACAGAGTTCCAATTTTAATGGTGAATCAACCCAAACCATCAAAGATGGTGTTCATAGATGGGATTACGCAAAGTTCCAATTTGCTATGGAACGAAAGATGAAAGCTCTTTGTAAGCAAGTTGAACAATTGGCAGAACTGGTGATCCATCAGCATCCAATCACGCGCCAATTAGTAATCCAGGAGCATGCCTGTCTCCTTCCTTTTGTTATGAATGCTCCATCATCACCTTCAAAAAGCAAAGCACTGGAGGACAAGGTTGCAAAGAGAGCAAGTGCTAAAGCCTGTCGAGATTTTGCTAATAAAAGGGAATTTATATACCTGGGCTAACCTATGGAGGAGATATTTCAGATGCTAATCAACAAAGGAAGAATCACCTCCCTTCTACCTCCAATTAATCCCCGTTCAAGACAGTTCAACTCTGATGGAGTATGTCAATATCATTCACATTCTTGCGGTCACATCACAGAAGAATACTGGGCACTCCGCCACCTTATTCAGAATAATTGACAGCGGTGTCCTGCAATTGGCAGATGATGACACTGTGATACTCGAGAGTGGGAATACCTGTCCTACCAAATTGAAGGGGCTAGTAGCAGTTATATCCGCTGAGCTGATGAGACTGTCAAACCATTCACAATACAAGCAATTCAACTCAAAGGAGCTGACAATCCTTTGAAAGTGGCTGCACCAGAGTTAATTTCTTTACCCTTCAGACCACAGTATCCTGTTGTCAGCTTACACAAAGTCCCATGGAATTATGGAGAAGCTGAAGGATTAACGTCTCATACTACTGCCACAGTGTCGAAGGAAAATCGACTGCATCTTCCTCATAGGGTGATGAAGCCCACCATAAAAGCAAAGGGGAAGATTCCCATGGAGAAAATTGAGAAATTCCTCTGCACTATGGGCCATAATGATGCCAAGGTGGTTCTAAGCTTAAAAGAAGGTCCACATCAGATCTCAATACTGGACTTGGTTTTCTCTTTCGAGGATCACAAGAAAATCTTATTGAAGGTTTTGGAAGAAGCCTACTTACCAAAATCAGTGGATGTGGAAAAATTTCAACATCTGATTGATCACATTTTTAACAACAATGTGATATCCTTCACTAATGACGACATACCGCCCGAAGGGACCGGTCATTGCAAGACATTGCACATTGCAATTTTGTCCTCTGGGTACATGTTAGCTGGAATTTTGATAGATGGAGGTTCGTCTCTGAATATCTGTCCTTATGCCACCTTGGTGAAGATGAATGTCAATCTCAAATGGATCCGAAGTAGCCATAAGGTTATCAAAGCTTTTGATGGATCCCGATGAAATTCTGTCAGAGAGATTGAGCTGCCAATTGAGATTGGTCCTAATACATTCAATGTATCCTTTCACGTCCTTAAGATAGATTCAGGATACAACCTTCTATTGGGGAGACCATGGATCCACATGGCTGGAGCCGTCCCTTCTACACTACATCAACAACTGAAATACATTGTCAACAATAGCCTAGTCACTGTCAATGCTGAGCCGGAATGTCCTGAACAAGGAAACCTACCACTCATCAGCTTCAATTCATAAGTTGAGCCGACTAGTTTTCATACTTTGGAAGTGAGCAACACGTAATATCGTCCTATTGGAGGGCCACTTCCCATACCCAAGATTTCTGCCGAGGTTATGTCGGCCACTCAAGAAATGATGTCATTGGGTCATCAGCCTGGACAAGGGCTTCGTAAAAATTAGCAGGGTATTAAGCACCCAATTCAAATGTTCAGTCAAACTAGGACAACCGGACTAGGCTATTCTGCCAGTTCTAGTCACAGGAATCCTCATAAGCACAAGTATATTCCTCAAGCTTCCGCCACACGGCAATTTTCTCTACATGCACCTCATGAGATGATACAGTATCCGGTAAAGGTGCAAGCCCATGTTATGGCTATGCTGTTTCCCAAACCAGTACCATTTAAAGCAAAAGAGGCCCTGATTCCTGATCCCTAAGTGGAAGAAAGGGAACGAAAACGTAAACATGACATCGCCTTGATGATGTCAGGCATACGCATAATTGTCCATGATGAACATACAAACAGATACACCCCAGACGATGATTGCCTAGATGTTATGGTCATCATTCAGGAAAAGGAGGACGATGATAGGCCCTCCATCACTGCAGTCCATCATGACTTTACCCTCGACAATTGGAGCAGCACTCCATGCATTGGTCGATGAGGGTAAAACGGGCAGAAATCCCTCTACCCTGTAGATAAATTTAATTGCTTACTTTTCTCTACAGTATTAGCAGTTATTTTATCAGTACACGCTAACACTTTTGTATGATTAAACAGTTTCATATATTAAGTGAAAGCATATTTTGTTTCAGGACTCTGAATTTAGATGTGCCTGTACTTGCTGATGAGGTGCCTTTTCTCCACAAGGACTGTAACTTTGATGAAAAGTTGGACTCAAACTTGATGGAAATTCAAGAGGACATTGAGATACTTCAGGAGATTAAGGAATGAGTCGAAGACAAACCTAAACCTAATCTTGATCAAACCATTCCATTTAATCTTGGAACCTTAGAAAGCCCTAAGCTAATCCAAATTGGTTCAGACCTAACCCCAAACCAACGGAATGACATGGTTGCGCTACTAACCCAATTCCAGGATGTGTTTTCATGGTCTCACGAAGACATGGTGGGTTTGTCCACTGACATTGTCCTTCATCGCCTTCCCATTAAAAGAGGATTTAAGCGGTCAGTGTAAGCTCAAAGCGATTGAAACCTGAGTGGAGTTTAAAGGTGAAAGAAGAAATTGTGAAACAATTTCAAGCTGACATTATAATGGTGTCCACATATCCGGAATGGATATCCAACATTGTTCCCATGCCTAAACCAGGAGGAAAGGTGCGAGTTTATGTGGATTACCGGGATATGAACAAAGCTTGCCTTAAAGATAGTGTGACGCCCCCAAAACAGGTATACATCACCCATCTTGAGTTGCCAAATACATGGTACAAAATTCAAATACAACTTAATTATACAATAGTCGTGAAAAATACGACAAAACATAATCTAAGAGTTTTAATAAGAATATTGTCATCTAGACAATATCCACACTCAATGGAGTCCTCATTACATTTATTGTCACACTATTTAACAGAATAGTGAGGACTACTAATGCTATCATCTGGACCGTCACTCCGTTCCCTGACTAGTCCCGGCTATGTTCTCATTTCCTGAAGAGAACAGTGAAAGAAAGGGTGAGCTAAGATAATGCAGAATAAATTATCCTTAGCCTTCTACAGTATAATAACTGACAGAATATAATAGACAACAAGTTTTAGATCAACAACTGCAGCGGAATAAGCAATCCATTAGAAGAGTTAAGTAGAGCATAAAATCTACTATCTTCTATGATTTAAAAAGATTTTCATCAACTTTATTGCTGAGAGTCAGCTTAATAAATAAACCACAACATCCCTGCACCACGGCCAAGGATATTCACGTAATCATCAATGGTCATGATTATACCGAATAATCCCTGGTCATAATTATACCAACAGCTGTCCACCAATGAACTACAGGCCAATGAGGACTTTTACCACATCATTCGTCACAATACGGTCATGACTATACCGAATAATCCCTGGTCATAATCATATCAAGTCCATCAATGCATGTATGCCAAAGATGACTTTAATCACAATATAAGCATGAGGATGATGACAATGATATAATAATTCAATAAAACAAGTTCAAGGATAAATTTTAAAGGTTTATAATTTAATTTATCTAGAAATCAATAATGTCCAAATTGTTAACATGATACTTCTTTGTGGAGTAAAATTCAAGAATGCTCTGAAGAATATTTCCATTAAAATATACCGGATGAAGCACAAATATCAAGGATATTCCACTAATTTCATGGAGTATAGAAGCCAAAACTTTAACCAAATGAGTATCATAGAATATATGAAACTGCAAATGGATTATCACCCGCCATGCGGTAATCCACATAGATAGATCATTTCTATAATTTAATAAGGAATGAATACAAAGGATCATTTACCATGCATGTGGTAATCCACATAGACAGGTTATTCCAACAGTATAATAAAGAATGGAATAACAGAAGAATTCACCATGCATGCGATAAACCGCATGCATAAAAGTTATTCCAATGAATAATAAATAATGGAACCGAAGTCATGCGAATAATACGACCGCAATGAGGATATTCCAATGTAATAATAAAGAATGGAATAATGTAAGAATTCACCATGCATGCAATAGACCGCATGCAGACAAAGTTATTCCAATGTAATAATAAATAATGGAACTGTGTCATGCGTGTAACATGCACCTAAATGTGATATTCCAATAGAATAATAAAAAATGGAACTGTGTCATGCGTAATCCGCAGATGCATGTGATATTCTAATGAATAATAAAGAATAGAATAATGGAAAGAATTTCACCATGTATGCGATACTTAGATAGACAAGTTATTCCAACATAATAATAAAGAATGGAATAATGAAGCTCTCTTCATGAATACTGAAAGAAATAATACCCCTACCTTAGAAAGAAAGCTGGATCTTTGGAGTAGAGGTAGTAGACTTCTCTTCTTCTTTCTCTCTATAATTTCTCTCTATAATAATTGCTCTATAGCTTTAGTGAATTGGTGAGAAATGAAGGAAGAATGAGCTTCTATTTATAGGAAAATACAGTTTCGATAATTGCACGTTTTGGGGCTCGAAATATTACAGTATAATACCTTCCTCTTTTTCTTCATTTTTAATTTAGTCCTGCAAGTATTATCAAACTTGCACCACCTCACCTAATAGTAAATAATGTGATTCAATAGTAAATCATGCGAATCAATAGTTCTAGACATGTGAAAATATGAATTATAGTATAGTACCTCCATCTATACCTCCATTTTTAACTTAGTCATGCAAGTATTATCAATCTTGCACTAACTCCCCTAATAGTAAATGAATGTGAATCAATAGTACACACATGTGAATAAATAGTTATAATCATGTGAATCAATACCAATTAATTGCTCATTTATCCGATTAATTACCCGATTGGTCAGTATAACCTCTAGACATCAATTATTATCGAAATAAATTTCGATTTCCACTAACACTAATAATTCCAACACAATGGAACTATCAAATTCATCTTTAATCAACACAAACTTATTCATAATTAATATTATAACTCACATTATTTAACAACCAGGTCGTTCCCAGGAAAGAGGGGGCTTTCCGATAAGGATTTCTCCTTATTGGCGCGCAATTAGATGACCAAACCTCTCCTTGACAGAACTTTTAGACATTGTAAATATTGCAATTTTATAATATGAATAACTTTGTCGTCTCAATTATTGATTTAATAATATAACATATTATCTGAGATGATCTTTGTGGCGATAATTGAATCAATAATATGAGAGATATGATGCAGCAATTACTGTAGCAATAATTGAGTATAACTGAGTGACTTCTCACGTAAGCATCAATAATCAATACCGTGTGCTACTATGTAACCACGCGTATTACTATACTTTTACTACCGGGAAGTTCAATAGTTTTAACGGTAACACTTTTGCCGTTATTTTTATAAAAAGATAATTCTGTTGCTTTACGACAATACTTCCGTTGTGGGGTCGACCAATGATTGTGCCGTCGTACAAATATTCCCTGTTAAAACGAATATTCCCCGACCAATCGAATATTATATAACCACTTGCTTACTTTGAAAAATTTATAAATATTACCCACAACTATAACATTATATCAAATCCACACCATAATATTCAAAAATATATTTCAAGAAAATTATTCTTTATTCATAAAAGTTGGGGTCTTACAGATAGCTTTCCTGTTCCCTTTATCCACATTCTCATTGACAATGCTGCTCAATACGACATGTACTCCTTTGATGATTGCTTTGCGGGGTATCATCAAATTATGGTGAGGAGGATTGTGAGAAAACTGCTTTCATCACGCCTTGGGGAACCTTCTGCTACAGATGGTTATCATTCGGCCTCATCAATGCTGGGGCAACCTATTAGCCAGCTATGATGGCTCTTTTCCACGACTTAATGCATAAGGAGATAGAGATCTATGTGGATGACATCATTATCAAGTCCCGAAGGGAAGAAGACCACTTAGACCATCTCAAAAAGCTCTTCAACAGGTTGCGTAAGTACAACTTGAAGTTGAATCCAGCCAAGTGCGCCTTTGGCGTTAAATCAGGCAAGTTGCTAGGTTTCCTAGTCAGCCACAAAGGGATTGAGCTGGAGCTCACCAAAATCCAGGCCATCAAGGAAATGCCCATTCCTCAGACAGAGAAGGAAATACGGGGATTTTTGGGAAGAATCAACTTCATTAGCAGGTTCATCTCTCAACTCACAGTAACCTGTGAGCCCATTTTCAAATAGTTAAGGAAGAACTCCTCCATGAAATGGAACGATGAGTGTTAGAAAGCCTTCCTTACAATCAAAGTGTAGCTGGTTAACGCTCCTGTTTTGGTACCTCCCAGGGATGATGTTCCCCTGTTTATGTACCTGTTCATTAATGACAATGCTATGGGCTTCATGCTGGGGCAAAAAGAAGATAGAGGTCAAGAACGAGCTATCTATTACCTCAACAAAAGATTCAGCAGTAGTGAACACAAGTACACTTTGATTGAGAAGACTTGTTGTGCTTTGGCATGAGCTTCTATGAGGTTACAACATTACCTCCATGGTCACACAACCCATCTCATATCCCACGTCGATCCTCTCAAGTATGTGTTCAGTAAGCCTATACTAAATTGTCGGCTGTCCAGATGGCAGTTGATCCTACAGCAGTTTGACATCGTTTATGTGACGCAAAAATCTGTCAAAGGTAAAGGAATTGCGGATCAATCGCCGCGCGACTTTTGTAGGGAGATTACAAACCCTTGAAACATATTTCCCGATGAAGGGTAATGGCGATTCAGATACACCATCGACGACGATGCCCGATGCGTGGAAAATGTATTTCGACGAGTGTTAATACGAGAATGTCTTTGGAGTGGAGAATTCTAGTATTGATGCACGGGGAGTAGTATCCGTCGTAGTCAAATTGCAGTTTGTCGGCACCAACAACACACGGTGAGTATGAAGGTCAGATCATGGGGCTAAAACTTGCCCGTTCAATGGGCATCAGGCGGTTAACTGTCTTTGGGGATTCAGAGTTGGTAATCAAACAATCCACAGGAATCTATCAAACCAAAGAACTACATTTGCTGCCTTACCATCGATAAGTTTTACAGATGGCTTTGGAGTTTGAAGAAATCTTCTTTCTACACATTCCTCATAATAGGAATGATTTTGCGGATGCACTAGCAACGTTGGCCTCCTTGATTCACATACTTGACAAGGAAGACATGCCAAGCATCACATTTAGCCTGCAAAAGGCCCCATCTTATGGGAACTATGTTGGAGAAGTATCGAATGAGCTACCTCCCATCCACAACCCTTGGTATCAACATATCAAGGAATATATGCGAGATGGATCTACACCCGCTGAGGCGAGCCTGACTAAAAAAAGGCGGATCCATCGACTTGCTATGAAATTCTACCTGAGCGGAGATGCACTCTATAAAAGAGATGCAGGATTAGGTCTCCTCAGATGTCTGGACAAGGACCAAGCTCAGAGGCTCATGGATGAGATCCATGGTGGAGTATGTGGCCCACACATGAGTGGACCCCTACTTATTAAGAAAATCCTCAGAACATGGCATTATTGGCTTACGCTCAAAGCAGATTGTGATGATCACATCAAGAGGTGCTATCAATGCCAAATTCATGGGAATGCTATCCATGCCCCTCCAAGGGAACTCCACAATATGAGTTCGCTATGGCCCTTCTTAATGTGGGGAATGGACGTGATCTGGCCCATCGAGCCCAAAGCCAGTAATGGACATCGATTCATATTCACCATAATCGACTACTTCACCAAATGGGTAGAAACAACCTCCTTCCCCAGGGTTACCAAAGAAGTCATCATTGCTTTCATCAGAAATAATATTGTCTGTCGTTATGGACAACCAGAGGTCATTGTGTCAGACAATACTGAAAATCTCAACAACAAAATGATGGAGGAGTTATGCATCAAACACCTTAACTTCGTCATCTACCGTCCAAAGATGAATGGTGCTGTTGAAGCGGCTAATAAAAACATTAAGAAGATTATGCAAAAAATGTCCGCCAATCATAAAGGATGGCCTGACCTCTTGCCTCTGACTTTATTAGCCTACAGAACTTTAATGCGTACTTCCATTGGGGCAACCCCCTACTCATTAGCCTATGGGATGGAAGCAGTGCTCCCCATAGAGGTGGAAATGGAATCCCTCAGAGTTTGATGGACGCTCAGCTGGATGAAGACCAATGGGTACAAGAGAGGTATCACCAATTGTCTCTAATAGACGAAAGGCGAACCGCGACTATCTTCCATGGTCAGTTATATCAGCAAAGGATCGCAAGATCCTACAACAGGAAAGTCCGGCTACGGCAGTTTAAACAACATGACTTTGTTTTGAAGAAGATCATTGACATCCAAGATCAATCTAAGGGAAAATTTTCTCCTAACTGGTAAGGCCCGTTTGTTGTCAAGAAGGTATTGACAGGAGGCACTCTTAGACTACAGGAAATGGACGGTGATGAATTTCCACAACTCATCAACTCGGACACCGTGAAACGGTATTATATCTGAGGTTATCATCAAGAAAACATCCTGGTTTTTATCACCAGTTATTCCAGTTTTCTAACCCTTTTTATATACTCTTTTGCCCTTCAGGGAAACATACACTTCAAACTAGTAGCTTGGTTTCACTTCGTTTCAAACCTTTCACACAATTTTGGTTATCCCCCCAGGGATTGAACCTTTCACACCTGCAGTTTATCCTAAAGACGGGATTAAACTTTTCCACGCTTGTAGTTTGTCCTGAAGACGGGATCAAACTTTTTCACACTTGCAGTTTGTCCCAAACATGGGATCAAACTTTCTTTCCCTCGCAGTTTAGCCTGCACATGGGATTCAAACTTCTCTTGGTACCGCAAATTCTCACGAGGGCAATCACGAGACCGATCTCCACGATACACAGGAGAACGTAGGCAACCATATTTTATATGGCCTGGTCGCAATAAAAAAAAAACAAAAACATTTCTGCCCTTTTTCTACAAAAACAAAAACCACAAAAACACTTCTACACCCTTCTTCATCAATAAAACTTCTACACCCTTCACATTCAGCGTTGAACCTCTTACACCAGGTTCAAACTACGCAGACCTGATCTCCTCTTCAGTAGGAGTACATAGGTAGCCATTTATGGTTCGGGCTAACCCTCTACCAGAACAAAAATACTTGTCACACGGTACTGGGATCAAACTTCAATCCACCACATTTCATCGGCTTCAGAAACTACCTAACCTCTCCTCACAAATAGGAGATTTGGCGACCATCTAAGCTGCGGTTGTGCCACAAAGAGCAACACCAATCCATAAGAGATGGAACTAACTGGACTCCTCTTAAATAGGAGTACTGGCGACCATTTGTGGTGCGGTCAATCTCATAGAGTTAAAGCCACACTCCTTTCCATATTTCCATATAAAAACTAGTCCCAAGACACCAAAGATGGTAGGGATACACACTGATCAATGATCGGTTCTGAAAGATCCTGTGACGTCTCAATGTCCACACATCAAGGATAAGTTCAGAATGCATTAAGATCACAAGCCCTGAAGAAACAAGCAAATATCAAGCAAGTATCAAGGCACAACTGTAAGGGAAGTGAATCAAAATATATTTCCCTTCCATATATAATACTGTTTGATATATACAATATGTGTTGTACATGACAAAATGGCTAAGCTAGTCTGTGCAGGAAAATATAAGTGTATCTACGGATCTGTGTGTATGCGGACTATCAGATCTAACATAGCATCCCTCTCCGAAGAAGGAGGTAACACTGCAAGCTCCTGCCCAATGGTATCTACACGAGCTAGTAGATACGAGGCTAACTGCATGGTGGCATGATGCTCATCAATATATGCACTCATATCGGACAAGATGCCAGTCGTAAGGGATCTCACTGAAGTAATGTCTATGACAGCCACATCCCGGGCAGATAAGGCAGCATCCCACTCTACAATCAATGCATCTCTAGCTGATCTGGCCTCGTCTCTCTCTAATAGAGCTGTGTCTCTCCCATTGAGAGTTGTCAACATCAAGACCCTAGCCTGATCTCTCTCAAAGGTCATCAGATGTAGACTTTGCTCCAAATACTGTGCTGAATGCTGAATCACAGTAGCACTCATAGTGGGAGAATCCATCACAAATGCTGGCAACCCAGTAGTTAAATCCTCCTCGATGGGAATATTAGCCTCCTCCATAGGCTCCTCATCGCCGAACTCTATCCCCTGCACTATGGATACTACCACAGCCGATGCAGTCTCTGTCTCCATCCATGCGGAATACTCTGCAGAACTACCCAGATGATTGACAAAAAATTCAGCTAGCTCACGCTGATCCCAACATGCATACAACCTAGATCTATCCTCTGCTGATAAGTGGCAAGAAGCAAAGGATTGACTCAATGCCCCCTCAAAAGGATGGAAGTCCTAAAATTGGTCAAACTGACACATCACGGCCAGTGGGTGGTAGGTGATCATGCCTCTCAAACCAACCAAAGGGAGATAATCCATGCCCGGAGCATGAGTGATGAAGTTGTAGGGTGAACTAAGCCCTGAATATGGTAATATAGCAAACGAATCTCTGATCCTTTCTAGGAAAGCTGACCAAAATGCAGCATCTATACACTCCACAGGCTGAAAGGAGTATGACATGGCTATATCATGGGTGAAACAATACCCATGTCGTCTGAAAGTGCCAATCGATTTCAAGTGTGACATAAACCACACATATAGTATGGCCGAGATGCCTGTAAACACTCCCATCAGATAAGTGCAGCAGGGGCGGGGTTCAAAACTGGAACATCCTCCTCGATGTCTGGCACTTCAACCTGGACAGGACGTATCACCGCCTCCACCAAATGACAAGGCTGTTTAACAGAACGGGGTCGAGGCACTTCTGAAGCCCTTCTCCGTACACCAGAAGTGGTCCTACTGGAACTACTCAGTTGATCTGGATCCATAATATTTGGACAACAAGTCTCCAAATCACCTCAGAAAGGGTGTGGTAATGTTTAACCTGGAGCTTTTCAAAATGCATTTTTATGACTACATGCATGCATGCATTATTTTAACATACGTTTACAATAGAGTTAAAAATGCATGACTACCCAATGCCTACGTTTTGGAAAATTTTGCCATAGTCCCCTTTGTAAATAGGACTATCCACACGCACATAGGCATGACTAGGTGGCCGCTCAAAGAAAGATACATACCCACGGTCATATACATCCTACATGCATTAATACATCATAGTAAAAAAATCCGTAAGTGTAGTCTAATTACCAGGATTATTTTGCTTTTCTACCTTTACTCATTTGTCCTCAAATAGGATAAGAAATGACAGTAAAAGGTGCCAATTTGACTGTTTCAAAAGTCAAATTTTTTCACATCACTATGTTCAACATGGTTTAATACTAACGTTTACTATGTTGAATATTTTTTATCAAGACATATCAACATGCATATTCACTACTATGTGTCTAGATGCATTTCATGTGATAAGTCATTTTCCAACGGATAGAAACTGGAAAAGAATACATGCATACGTTACCAGGACAGTGTAGAACACTTGTACGGTGGCAGAATTTGCAGAAAGTCACCCGAACTCAGCAGATCTGAAGAAGAGCTCTCGGATTTCCTTCATGGCGTAACTTAAAAGTGACTTATGAAAGCAACCCGCATGCATTTCATACCCACAGTTGGCCGCAGGTGTACATGTGGCACCCCTACATGGGTCCCACTCCTCTGGCTCAATTCAGTTTGAGTTGCAAAAGAGGTTTCAGAAGCTGAAAAGGCCAAATCAAGAATAAAAATGCTACGCGATTGAACGGAATAGCTTAAATCTTGGTTTTCACGGGCCAAACTTTGGCTTCACAAACCACTCATTGGTATTCACCTGAATGCAAGCTATACTATACTAGTGACCTCAGCTTTTACAAATCATACTCGACAATACCTCACACAGGTCCAATGCCGCCAAATACGGGGTCGTAACCCTAAAAGACACCTTCCCCGGCGGGGGTCACAATGCCAATTTCAATCTTTGATAAAGTATCCCCGACGGGGGTCTTAACGCAGATTTTCACTCATCCACGTATCCCCGGCGGGGGTTACAACACATTATTCGTCTATGAACAAATCCCCGGCGGGGGTTACAACTCAATTCAACCATTGATGTACGTGTCAATGAAGGTCAAGCAGCCTTGGCATCATTTCAACTGATGGCAAGTAAACCCATCAAAGTATCGGAGGCCATTCGAT
Organism: Panax ginseng; assembly: GCA_020205605.1. Classification (NCBI taxonomy): domain Eukaryota; kingdom Viridiplantae; phylum Streptophyta; class Magnoliopsida; order Apiales; family Araliaceae; genus Panax; species Panax ginseng. Next base: position 74,729,771 of record CM035131.1, on the reverse strand, counting down.
GATCTCATCCATCAGTGCACTTATCCACAACCTTCCCCGGCGGGGGTTACAACACAATTCAACCATTGATGTACGTGTCAATGAAGGTCAAGCAACCTTGACATGTTCCCCGGCGGGGGTCACACTGCAATGCAACCATTAATACACACATCAATGAACGTCAAGCAGCCTTGACAGTTTGCCCAACAGGGATCTATCCGGTGATACACACATCGTCAAGGTCGTGCAACCACGAAAATATATCTTGTTGGCGTGAATTCGCGAGGATCGTGGGATATGTTATACACATCCTCAAACAGACAAAGCTTTATCTCCACAGATCTCTTGCACACAAGAGGCACATCTTCGGAGTAAAGTCTGCATCAAGGATCCAGGACTTTGGTGATAACCCCAACGTCAACATTCTTGAAGACTTGGATCGCATGTCCAAGACATAACTGATTGTCATCCCCGACAGGATTAACAGGGAACCGAAAATCATTCCATCATGTTGGGAAATAATCCAACAACATAAATGCATTATACGTTTGCATCAAGTTGCTGCATATAGCATCATGTTTATCTTGTTGCATTTCAAGTGTCTAGGATTCTTTGTCCTATCCATGCCTTGCATTGCATGAATATGATAAAGAGGGGCATCTGTAGACACTCAAAATTTTCTGCACACCTGTTACTAATATTGCAGGAGGGCAGATTCATCTTTCGGAGATAACCCTAGAAGATAGCTCACATCCATTCCGGATACTACCGGAAGTTCAGTCTTAACCCCGGAACACACAACGGGAGTATAAATTCCAATCTCAGAGATAACCCCGAGTTTCATCCTTGGAGATAACCCCAAGGAATGCCGTTGCAGTTCCGACAATAACCCCAGAAATGCTTATTTCAAATGCATGCAATCAACTTCAATCTCAGACCTCCAGCCGAGGCACTCATTCCAAAGACCCGGAGATAACACTGGGAAGAAAAGAACACTTAAAGATGACCCTGAGGAATTCAAACACTTGCAGCAGTCCAATCTCAGATGTAACCCTGAGCAACGTCTGCTTTATCAACCCAAACCGGAGATAACCTGTAACGCCCCCAAAATCGGGACAATTTCTCTTCCCGATCTTGTGCGTTAATATTATCCTGTTCTAGCTTTTAAAACATTATTTAATGTTAAAATAGCTAAAAATGCGGAATAAATTTTTTTTTTTCATTCATTCATTCCCTGAATCGCAACCTTTACAATTCTTCTTTATACTAGAATCATATTATATGATTTATTTAGCCTGAGTAGATATGGGTATAAATATACAATTCATTCTTTCAAGCATATCCCCTTTTTAGAACAAATAATCTTCATCTATCGAATAATTCAACAATTTACACATTTGTGATTTACACATGAAAATACCATTAAATGATTCAAAATAATCTCAATTAAATCACTAGTCTTCTTTTCATGCGCCCTAATCACGATAGATCGATCATGATCATAGCTTTAACTCGCAAATTAAGCAAGATTGAGCACGACTTACCAAACAAGTCTAATAGGTTTATCATGCATCACGTAACACATAAGTTTCACATTCAGTTCATGCATTTATATTCTTGGTGTTCAAGCATATTACAAATACATTATCACATTTATGTCCTGCTGGTAGTAACATATATGCCATAGCATACTACACATGTCATGTACCTGTCATTCATTGCACATATATATTGAGTTCCTCGACTCAATTCAATAATTAGTCATAATTTGACATTCATCATTCACAAAGTAAATAATGCAGTTCATAAGTATTATCATGCTAACAGTTATCTATAGCATTTATAAGTCCACATAAATAAACTGAGAAACTTGCCTTGAGTGCTGTTTAATGTTATAACTTATCTGCGCTCGGTGAGGATCCTACACAAATTGAGTATATATTCATACACACATTAGTTTCACATACTTAATTCACATACTTAATGTAAACTAATTTTTATTTTACATTAAGTATAATCTTTTTTGCTCGTCTTAAACGCTCCACATTTCTTTAGAAACTTTTATCTCGTTATAACCCTTTTATGCACAAAAAAGGTTCTCTCATAGTTTTAGTATATAAATACTTTACATCTCAAGTATAGACCATTTATATACCATTTTAAGAATATCTTTCATATTTCTTCCTTCGTGTGTTATGTATGTTAGATCATTCAACATATTTAGATACTTATTATTATGCAGTATTAGTAAAAATATACTTGCATTTCATAATAGTTGTTACAACATAATTCTTCTTATGCTTGAGCTTTACAATTTTGGTTAGTTACTTCTCAATTTGTATTCTCAAAACACTGTAGCAATTTCATATTTTTCCTACAATATGAATGATATTGCTTTGAGTGAGCATTCCCCTGCTCCCCATTCCCTGGGCAAAAATGAGAAAAAAAAATATTTTATAACAAAAATATAAAATCAGACTGTTATAACAAGCCTCAGTTTCAGAAAACCTCAATCTGTGTGAATGGAATTCTAAAGTCATTTTATGAATATTTTTTTCAATTTATATCTTAATGTTCCTTATCAACACAATTTTTTTTTTTGTTTCTCTCATCATGCACAAGTAATCCATATAAAAGAAGAAACATACTATAGCAGCTTTTAGCCTAATGTAAAATATTCCTAACACATGGTATAAATTGTTGTAGATCAAGTTCAACATGCATAGTAACAATTCTGTAGTTTACAACACCATATTTATTAAACATCTTAGCCAATCTAGCTATTCAAATACATTAATTAAAATTCACCACTTATAATCGGACTATGCTTTATGTTAAAGTAACAAAAAGTCTAAGATGTTATCATATCATATAGTGATATACATGAAGCATGTTGCTGGATGTTTCTAACATGTTTTACTAAAGCCTTCACTATAACTTCGTTTTAGCTCCTTTTTGATTCATTCCAATTAGATTATTTCCAAAACTCGTAGGATCACAACCCACCATTACAAAACATAATTTTTTAGTTTCAGAGCACAACACAATTTGGTCCAAAATAGTCCACTAGTTGTCCAATTTGAACTTATTATTCTCTAAGAGACCTTAAATCAACCACCTCATATGCAATTCATATAAAAAAAGAGTTTATATATATTTTTGTACAAGTTTAGCCCAAAATCTCCTCCCTTATTACTCTTCATAACCACAACTAGTCTCCCTACCAAATCTCAGAAACTTCAATTCAATTTATTGCATTCGTGTTCAAAATGTTTCAAATTTCAAAGGAATAAAACAAAAACAGTAGCAGACAAACCATATTGCTTCTCGGCAAACTTTTCCATTTTCTAGCAAATCACAAGTCCAATGGAAACCAAAATTTAGCATGTTATAAAGGGTATATCATAGTATTTTTAAAAAATATAAATCTTCTAATTTGGGCATCCTAGACAGTTTAAACAGAGGGCTAAAACTGTCATATCGAAACAGTTTTTTTAATTTTTTTCCAACAGTACCCTCTCTTGCTCAAACAGTCATAACTTTTTGTTTCAAAACATTTTTGAGCGATTCTTGAGTCCACGCGAAGCTAACTTCCGAGGCTACAACTTTCATTCTTTGACCATTTCCAAATTCAAAACACAGAATTCCAGCAAATTCGTGCAAGGGGACTGCACCGAATTTGTTAGACAGATTTAACACCACTGCTTTGAACGGGCATAACTCGTTGCTCCGAAGTCGGAATTAGTCCGTTTCGGAGTCTATGGAAATCTTATGCAGTGTACTATAACATACCAAAAGCCCAGAATTTTCTGAACATCCTAGCTAACCCCGAATTTTCATTTTAGGGTCAACAGTTCACAATTTTTGGGTTTTCGCGACCTTATTACTTCTAGCTCATATACCAAATTAGAATAAGTTATATATTGTATATAAGACTGCATTTAATGGTTATAAAATTTTCATTTTGGAATCTTTAAGCTGCTCAAAACAGTGGTCAATAATAGCTTTCCAACTTTGACAAATAACAGGAACAATGTCTTTAAATAGTATTTATAAAAAGAATACCAACCCAAATTTGGTTCTTAAATACATAATTTCAGAGGCTCATATCATCATTGTTTCCACAGATTCCTTTCACATTCAGGGTTCATAACTTGCTTTTATAATCACTTGGATTGATTTACTCATCTTAGCTATCCACATAAAACACATATACTTATTGCCCCATCCAGTCTACTGTTGCCTTCTAGGCGGCAGCCTTGTTCATTGCACACTATCATGAAGTTATTCCAAGCTTTTAATACATACTAGTAATACACTCATTTGTTACTTAAGCACCACAATTAAGTAGATTTAAAAGTCTAATTGTGCTTAACCAAACTCAAAGAAAGCCTCATGGTTCTTTATGCGAGTTCTTTCTTTCTTCGCCGCCAAAAAGAAATTGTATTAACTTCTTCATGCCATCTTTGGCTTAAAATTGAGTTTTTGTTTTCCTTTGTATTTTTAAACTCTATATTTATATATATGTAGATTATTAAGTCTTTTTACAACTTTGGTTCTCGCTTTATTATCGACTTCTAGTCACTACAAATCACTTGGGACTTTTTAGCAACACATGGTGTGCATAGTTTTGATTTACCATATTCATAGCCATAGGTTTATACTATACATCCTTATTATCTTCCTTATTACTCCACAACCCAACCTATCTCCTTGTGCCTAATTTCCAAACATAGCAGTAGCATGACAGTAGCATAACAGTCATTTTATAAAAATGGAGATTAGTATCACAACCATAGCGGTCAATAGCAGTCCATTAACCATTAATAGATGGTTTTATTATACAGAAATGAAATGGAATTGGGATGACCAGAGTTTGCATACCTTGACAGTCTTTGAGACAAGATACTTTAATGCTCAACTCCCTTGCCCGAGCTCTACCTCTCTCTTTCTATATGTTACTGCTTTGGAGACTCATGAATTGTGAAGCTAGCCGGCTCTAATCACTAAGTTTAGTCTTATATGGTTGAGTTTTCTTACTTTGGCTAGTTACTCTCCTGACCACTAAGTTTGGCCATATATGGCTGAGTCTGGCCTCTCTATTAATTAGCCTCCCCTGCCTCTCCTAGCTCCTACATTGGCCTCTACCATGTCATGTGTAATGCTCAGCTCATCATTACACTCCTAGCAGTCTACTTGACCCCTATGTAGCTTGTCATGTCATAGCCTTATCCCCAGCCATCCTATGTATTCTAGCCTCTAACTAACTTGTTAACTGACTTGGAACAAACTAACTTATTTAGCTTGCAAATACAAACCTTGTTCACTTATTAAAAGGGCTCAGCTCTTTTTTCACTTCCTGTGGGCTACCAGATTGGGCTTAGCACAAGCTGGGCATGGTTTTGTTTGGGCTTAAAGCATTTATCAATAAGCAATAACTCATACTCTAGAAAATAATAAAGAAGGCTTGCAAAGATACATAGTAATATTAATATGACCGAATAACTTAATATGGACTCTCATTACATATCCATATACATGAATTTTCTCTATCACATTTATTTTATCTAGCAAATTAACATAATTAGCATATACATCTTTTAATGATGGTTTCATGTAATTAAGTAGACTTATTTGAGCACTCATCACTTTCCTTCTTTACTACCAAATAATACTTTTTGAATGAAATAAATTATTTCACAGTATAATTATTCCCAATACACAAATGTAGCTTCATGTCAGGAATATTTCATAACTAAGCCATGTTGGCTTTCCTTTTCATTTTGATATCGAAATATCATTTTAATAATGTATACTATTCTTCTCTTCCTTTAATAAATTACCCCTACAATTTATAAATATATAATACCAATATATTTATTAAGCATAAGCATCACATATTGCATAGTTCATACCCATTTATGAAATATAATATCATACAACATATTATCTAATAAGAATTTTGTTTATTTAATTCTTATTTTAATATTACCCAAAATTTGGGTTATCACATTCTTTCCCCCTTATAAAGATTCCGTCCCCGGGATCACAATACCAAAACATTCTTAATCGGGTTAGGTCTTATTCTTTCTTGTAACCTTATCGTTGAATTATTTCAACATACCATTTCCTTAGATTTTTCTTTAAAATATTAAATAAATCATCTATTTTCACTCCAAGTTTTAAACTTTAACCTTTAATTTAATCATTCAAGATGTTTTAAATTTTTGGGTTGTCACATTCACCCCTTCTTCTAAGAATTTCGTCCCCGAAATTACAGTCTACTAATCTTTGCTCCTCCTATTCACCGAAAATAGGTTTTCAATTTAACCTTTACATTTTCCTCCTCTGAGGATTTCTCTTCTATCATCTCATTCAACCATTTCTATCCTTTTTAGGAAGTTAAAAAAAAACTTTTCATATTATGCTGAGGGGTCATATAGACCATGAACTCTCAGTTTAATTCAGTATTCACCGTAACCAATTTCTGTAAACATGTTGTACTAGGTGATCACTTACTAAATACGAGATACAAGCACGTTAGGTGATCGACTTTATCGCATCTTACTACGTCGTGCACAACGTATCAATCTTGTTTAGCGACTATTTGCGCTACTAGATTGGATTATCCAATCGGGGTTGTTCACCTCAGACTTAGCATAAGATTCCGTACCAAAACAATTTGGTTCGGGATAAATTCTCAAAGAAATACATGAATTTTCATAAATATTTGTCTAGCTGAATCAAATAGCTTAGACGCATATTAATAATTCGAACATCAATCGAAACATTTGTCTAACCACTATAATTGGCATTGACTTTTCTTTAACTGGTTTAAAATTCTGAAAATCATTTTATGACGTCATGATACTGCATTGTATTTGCAGTCCGTTTGAGGATTCCGTCATTTGGTGATTTTATCATACTACATCATACCATAGTGGGCTGACGATCCTTAGATCACATCCAACACTAAGTAATACTGCATTGATGACTCCATCGTTTTTTATCATCTCTACACAGGTTCCATGATGCATTGATGATATATAAAATACATTTTGATATATTTCAAATCATTTTTGTCTAGCCAAAGCAATTAGCATAGACTCTTCTTTAAATGGATCAAAACTATTGAAAATCAATTTTAGGGTTATCATGTCGTAACAGATAACGAGATGTTAGTGGTTCACAGTCCACATACACACCTTTGGCACCGTATGTTACTAATAACAAAATTCGTTTTTAAAGGCACCATAGTGCGAATTTAGCTTGATGTCAAAATTTTTGAAGTCTAGCATAGCTAGAAGATTTGGAATACCTATGCTTCCACCATCAACTTCAATTTCTCTAATGATCCATTGCTTAATAAGTCTATTTATTCGTATCATCCTCAATACTCCATTCACACTTAGTTATACCCCAGTTCATCAAACTTACTACACTTGGGAAATCCAAGAACTTGCCATAATCATATGAGTTTAGAAACTTAACCTAGTCAGACCATAGGCGTCCATTCGCTGAGGGGTTCAAAACATACCATATGATTATGAGTCACGAACTTACCATATGCATTAATTTTAAGAACCATACCTAATCTTAATATCATCTAACCTAATCTTATATCCTCTACCTATCCGTCATACACATGAGAAAAGAATCACCTTCTCAATGGTATATAGCAGATAATAACGACACAAAAATTTCAATGATTATCACTGCCAGAAGCTAAGTGGTTGTTACACCAAGTACAATTCCCCGCCCATACAAAGAACCATACAACTTAGCTGCTGACATGAGTTCTCAATTGAAATCCCACCCAATTCTAACTTCCTCTTACTCGATACGAATTTTATTTAATCCGTATCTCATCATCTACAACTCTTTTCTGAGTTTGCATAGTACCATTTCATAGTACATTCTCTTTATAGCGTCAGGCTATATCATTCTAATCATTTAACATATCATATGTTATTCAACAATTCAATCTGATCACGTCGTGATCTTATTTTATAATCGTGTTATATTACGATTCTCTTCTATCTTATGATCGTTTTGTTTTACGATCTCTTTTCCCTTTATACTTTTAGTCTTATACTCTATCTATTCATTATTACTTTGTCTTTAACATCAGAGTTAGGTAACTCTGGATCATTATAACTTTTCAAGATTCTTCTTTTAATCTTATTTACTAAATAATAAATTTTCCAAATTCATCTCTTAACAAATTAAACTCTATTTGAGTTTATTCCTTATCCTCATCTCTACGGTTATAGCCTAAGGTACACCTACCTAAGGTTTATAACCTACAGCTTTGATACCAACTGTAACGCCCCCAAAATTGGGACAATTTCTCTTCCCGATCATGTGCGTTAATATTATCCTGTTCTAGCTTTTAAAACATTATTTAATGTTAAAATAGCTAAAAATGCGGAATAAATTTTTTTTTTTCATTCATTCATTCCCTGAATCGCAACCTTTACAATTCTTCTTTATACTAGAATCATATTATATGATTTATTTAGCCTGAGTAGATATGATATGTGAAAATTTTTCAAAGTATGCAAGTGATTATATAATATTTGATTGGTCGGGGAATATTCATTTTCACAAGGAATATCCGTACGACGACACAATCATTGGTGGAACCCACAATGGAAGTATTGTCATAGTAAGAAAACGACAGGATTATTTTTTATAAAAATAACGGCGAAAGTGTTACCGTTAAAACTGTTGAAATACCCGGAAGTAAAACTACAGTAATACGCGTGGTTGCATAGTAGCACACGGTATTGATTATTGATGTTTACGTAAGAAGTCACTCAGTTATACTAATTATTGCTAACAGTAATTGTTGCATCATATCTCTCATATTATTGATTCAATTATTGTCACAGTATCATCTGCATAATATATTATATTATTAAATCAATAATTGAGATGACAAAGTTATTCATATTATTATTTGCAATATTGACAATATCTAGAAGTTCTGTCAAGGAGAGGTTTGGTCACCTAATTGCGCGCCAATAAGGAGAAATTCTTATCGTAAAGCCCCCTCTTTCCTGGGAACAACCTGATTGTTAAATATTGTGAGTTATAATATAAATAATGAATAAGTTCGTGTTGATTAAAGATGAAATTGATAGTTCCATTGTGTGGGAATTATTAGTGTTAGTGGAAATTGATATTTATTTCGATAATAATTGATGTCTGGAGGTTATATTGACCAATCGGGTAATTCACTGGATAAATGAGCAATTAATTGCTATTAATTCACATACTTATAACTATGTGTTTACATGTATGTACTATTGATTCACATGATTTACTATTAGGGGAGTTGGTGCAAGATTGATAATACTTGCATGACTAAATTAAAAATGGAGGTATAGATGAAGGTACTATACTGTAATTAGTTTTTTCACATGATTATACTATTGAGTCACATGAATGAACTATTAATTCGCATGATTTACTATTAGGGGAGGTGGTGCAAGTTTGATAATACTTGCAGGACTAAATTAAAAATGAAGAAAAAGAGGAAGGCATTATACTGTAATATTTCAAGCCCCAAAACGTGCAATTATTATACTCATACGAGATATCATTTCTTTTGTACTCGTCATGGAATATCATTTTCTTTGGTATTTTTCTTTTACGAGTTACTATTCACGGGTTACTATTCATCCAGTTACTATTCACTCTAGTATTATTCACTCGGGTATTTGGGACACTTTTCGTGTTGGAGTACTATTTACGAGTTACTATTCATGGGTTACTATTCACCCGAATATTATTCACTCGGGTATTTGGGGTATTTTTCATGTCAGGGTACTATTCACGAGGTACTATTCCCGAAGTACTATTCATAGGGTACTATTCACGGGGTACTATTTACCCGAAAAATATATTTTTTTTCTGTCCAAATTATTTTTGGTACATGAATATTATTCTTGAATTTTATTCCACAAAGCAGTATCATGTTGACAATTTGGACGTTATTGATTTCTGGATAAATTAAATTATAAATCTTTAAAATTTATCCTTGAACTTGTTTTATTGAATTATTATGTCATTGTCATCATCCTCATGCTTATATTGTGATGAAAGTCATCTTTGGCTTACGTGCATATATGGACTTGGTATGATTATGACCAGGGATTATTTGGTATAATCATGACCGTAATGTGACGAATGATGTGGTGAAAGTCCTCATTGGCCTGTAGTTCATTGATGGACAGTTGTTGGTATGATTATGACCAGGGATTATTCGGTATAATCATGACCATTGATGATTACATGAATATCCTTGGCCGTGATGCAGGGATGATTCGATTTTATTTATTAAGCTGAGTCTCAGCGATAAAGTGGATGAAAAACTTTTTAAATCATAGAAAATAGTAGATTTTATGCTCTACTTGACTCTTCTAATGGATTGCTTATTCTGCTGCAGTTGTTGATCTAAAACTTGTTGTCTATTATATTCTATCAGTTGTTATACTGTTGAAGGCTAAGGATAATTTATTTTGCATTATCTTAGTCATAATATTTCTTACTGGGCTAGTTGAGCTCACCCTTTTCTTTTACTGTTCTCTTCAGGAAATGAGAATATAGCTGGGACGAGTCGGGAAACGGATTGACGGTCCAGGATAAATGGTTTTAGTAGTCCTCACTATTCTATAAAATAGTGTTACAATAAATGTAATGAGGACTCCATTGAGTGTGGATATTGTCTAGATGACAATATTTTTATTAAAACTCTTTGATTATGTTTTGTCGTATTTTACACGACTGTTGTATAATTAAGTTGTATTTGAATTATGTACCATTTATCTGGCGACTCAAGATGGGTGATGTATACCTATTTTGGGGGTGTCACAGTTGGTATCAAAGCTTAGGGATATGATCCCTGGCTGAGATGTGAGACAAGAACTAGGAGGGGAGAGACGGGTAATTCCTTCGCTAGTATGACCTACCTAAGTTATTTGGTATTTAATTGGTTGGTCAGAGTATAGGGATAATATGTGACATGTCAATTAACCCTTGTTTTGTGGAAGTGTTTGATAATGGCATCTGAAAATGTTTAGATCAGCAATGAAGCACATGAGACCGTTGAGTCACCAACGATCAATACTTAGGACAATGTGCAACAGGAAGACAATAATCCTCAGGTAAATAATAACACTGATGAAATGATGAACGATGGGATGTTCAAAGGCTTATTGCAATTCATGCAACATCAGGCGAGAGAGACTCCTGTTCAAAATGTAGGTGGAAATAGTGGCAACCCACGGCTGGTCACTGCTAAGCAGTTCAAGGAGCTGGGACCGCCGAAGTTTTTGGGAAAGCCAAACCACTTAAGGCAGAGACGTGGTTAAAGCAGATCACCAAGATATTTGATGTCTTGGGATGCTCCGAGGAGCAAAAGGTTCCCTTCGCCACCTTTATGTTGCGTGAAGAGGCATATTACTAGTGGGAATCTATAAAACGTACCTAGCCTGACGCACTCAAGATGTCTTGGGAGAAGTTCCAAGAGCTATTCAATGACAAGTACTTTCCCGAAAGTATTCGTCACATGAAGGAGGTGGAGTTTATCAAGTTGGAGCAAAACAATATGACCGTGTCGCAATACAAGGCTATATTTGCGGAGTTATCCTGGTTTGCATCCCATTTGGTCGATAATGAGGAGCGAATGACGTGAATGTTTCTAAGAGGTTTGAAACCTGAAATACGTCAATACCTCATTTCTCACAAATTGTGTTTGTATTCAGATATAGTGAATAGGGCTCAGTTATTGGAGCGCGATAATGAGCCAGCCCAACCAAAGGATAATGAGTAACAACAAGATAATAATCGTACCGGTGGCAACGGCCATCGGAACAATGATAACCATCGTGGGAGAAATTATCATGCCAAGAATGGTAACCACTTCGGTGGTAATCATGGCCAAGATAATAGGAGTGGAAAATTCAAGAAGAGAAGGTTCAATAACGATGGAAAGACAGCAGCACCAACACCTATTTTTAAGGAAGGAGAACGACCACCAATTGTATGCTTCAAATGCGGAGGGGAGGGACATATCAGTCCAAGCTGCACGATGCAGTCCAAAGCATGTTACAATTGTGGAAAAGAAGGTCACCTAGCCAATTTTGTTGTGCACCAAAATCAAGTCCAGCTGGGACGGTGGCACCAAAGGCGGATACGAACAAAACAAAGTCGGTGGTTTTAGGAAGAACGTTTTTCGTGACTTCTCAAAAAGCGAGTAACTCGAACGAAGTTAGCACGAGTTAGTTAATTATAAATTCTTGCGAAGTCTATACCTTATTAGATACCGGTCCTACCCATTCTTTTACCTCTCTTGCTTGCGCTCAACGTTTAAATTTGACTCCGGAGAAATTAGACTTTGACTTAGCGGTTGAAACTCCGTTAGGAGAAACCTTCGTTACCTCCACTGTTTATAAATCTTGTTGATTCAAATTGACACTTTCACGTTACCTGTCGATCTTATCTCTTTGAAAATACTTGCCCTTAATGTGATTTTAGGAATCAATTGGTTAACTACTCATCATGCTAAAATTGATTATTTTCGTAAGGTTATTAGCTTTCATATTCCTAACCAACCTGTTATGCGAATTCAAGCAACCAAATCACTAAAGTCAATCATTGTCATATCAAGTTATAAGTAAAAAGCCCTGAGCCTTTCGCTGGTGACTTCCAAGTCTTGGAATGCACCGAAGCCAGACTGTCCGTAGGGGACGTCGTGAATAAAGGTGGCAAGTTGATAGGTATTATTGTGACGTGCTATCCAAGTCTTGGATGAGAGTCACAGTTTTGAATGATATTTCTATTGTTAATAAATTTCCTGGCGTATTCTAGAAGTAAGAATCTCTGAAGCTGATGAATGTGAAGAAGAAGGTTCAAGAGGGCGTTATTCTAGAAGTAAGAATCGACGAAGAGAGGAAATCTCAACCCTTGATTTAATTGGGCCATTTAAAATCCTCGATCGAGTAAGAACTGTGGCCTATAAACTTGCCTTACCGCTAAGTATGTCGCGTGTTCATAACGTTTTTTTTTACGTATCAATGTTACATAAAAATGTGGACGACCCGAACCACATTATTGAATTAGAACTAGACGAGATAGCAGAAGATTTAATGTATGAGGAGATACATGTTAAAATCTTGGATAAGAAGGATCATATTCGACACTCAAATGTTATACCTCAAGAGTTAGAATCTGAAATGAAGTCAAGGTATCCTCACCTCTTCGGCATACCAGGTACGTACGTAAATTTTGAGGGCGAAATTTCATAAGAAGGGGAGATTGTAAGACCCCAAATTTTATGAGATGAAAGTATTCAATTTTCTTATAATTATTATTTTATTTCGTAAATGGTTAAATTGATAAAAGGTTAAAGTTAAGGGTGATATGTGAAAATTTTTCAAAGTATGAAAGTGGTTATATAATATTCGATTGGTCGGGGAATATTCGTTTTAACAGGGAATATCCGTACGACGTCACAATCATTGGTGGACCCCACAATAGAAGTATTGTCGTAGTAAGAAAATGACAGAATTATTTTTTATAAAAATAACGGCGAAAGTGTTACCGTTAAAACTGTTGAACTACCCGGTAGTAAAAGTACAGTAATACGCGTGGTTGCATAGTAGCATATGATATTGATTATTGATGCTTACGTAAGAAGTCACTCAATTATACTCAATTATTGCTAACAGTAATTGCTGCATCATATCTCTCATATTATTGATTCAATTATTGTCACAGTATCATCTGCATAATATGTTATATTATTAAATCAATAATTGAGACGGCGAAGTTATTCATATTATTATTTGCAATATTGACAATGTCTAGAAGTTACATCGAGGAGAGGTTTGGTCACCTAATTGCGGCGCCAATAAGGAGAAATCCTTATCGAAGCCCCCTCTTTCACAGGAAGCGACACGTTGTTGTTAAATATTGTGAGTTATAATATTAATGATGAATAAATTCATGTTGATTAAAGATGAAATTGATAGTTCCATTGTGTGGGAATTATTAGTGTTAGTGGAAATCGACATTTATTTCGATAATAATTGATGTCTGGAGGTTATATTGACCAATCGGGTAATTCACCAGATAAATGAGCAATTAATTGCTATTAATTCACATGCTTATAACTATGTGTTCACATATGTGTACTATTGATTCACATGATTTACTATTAGGGGAGTTGGTGCAAGATTGATAATACTTGCATGACTAAATTAAAAATGAAGGTATAGATGAAGGTACTATACTGTAATTAGTTTTTTCGCATGATTATACTATTGAGTCACATGAATGAAATATTAATTCACATGATTTACTATTAGAGGAGGTGGTGCAAGTTTGATAATACTTGCAGGACTAAATTAAAAATAAAGAAAAAGAGGAAGGTATTATACTATAATATTTCAAGCCCAAAACGTGCAATTATAGAAACTATATTTTCCTATAAATAGAAGCTCATTCCTTCATTATTTTTCACCAATTCACTAAAGCTATAGAGCAATTATTATAGAGAGAAATTATAGAGAGAAAGAAGAAGCGAAGTCTGCTAGTTCACTATTCAAGTATCCAGTCTTCTTCTGAGGTAAGGGGTATTATTTCTTTCGTATTCATGAAGAGAGTTATTTCTTTCAATATTCGTAAGGGTTGTTATACCATTCTTTATTATTCTGTTGGAATAACCTGTCTGTGCGGTCTATCGCATGCCTGGTGAATTCTTCTGTTATTCCATTCTTTATTATTATGTTGGAATAACTTTTATGCATGCGGTCTATCGCATGCTCGGTGAATTCTTACATTATTCCATTCTTTATTATTACTGTTGGAATAACCTATCTGTCTTGGGCCTATCACATGCTCGATGAATTTTTTGTTATTCCATTCTTTATTATTCTATTGGAATAACTCGCTACTGGACTATCGCATGCATGGTGAATTCTTACGTTATTCCATTATTTATTATTCGTTGGAATAACTCCATCTATGTGGATTACTGCATGCATGGTGAATGATCCTTAGTATTCATTCTTTATTAAATTGTGGAAATGATCTGTTTACCTGGATTACCGCATGGCGGGTGAAAATCCATTTGCAGTTTTCTATATTTTATTATACTCGTATGAGATATCATTTCTTTTGTACTCGTCATGGAATATCATTTTCTTTGGTATTTTTCTTTTACGAGTTACTATTCACGTATTACTATTCACCTAATTACTATTCACTCTAGTATTATTCACTCGGGTATTCGGGGCACTTTTCATGTCAGAGTACTATTCACGAGTTACTATTCACAGGTTACTATTCACCCAAATTACTATTCACCTGAATATTATTCACTCGGGTATTTGGGGTATTTTTCATGCTGGGGTACTATTCACGAGGTACTATTCCTGAAGTACTATTCATAGGGTACTATTCATGGGGTACTATTTACCCGAAAAATATATTTCTTTTCTGTCCAAATTATTTTTGGTACATGAATATTATTCTTGAATTTTATTCCACAAAGCAGTATCATGTTTACAATTTGGACGTTATTGATTTTTGGATAAATTAAATTATAAATCTTTAAAATTTATCCTTGAACTTGTTTTATTGAATTATTATGTCATTGTCATCATCCTCATGCTGATAATGTGATGAAAGTCATCTTTGGCTTATGTGCATAGATGGACTTGGTATGATTATGACCAGGGATTATTTGGTATAATCATGACCGTAATGTGACGAATGATGTGGTGAAAGTCCTCATTGGCCTGTAGTTCATTGATGGACGAGTTGTTGGTATGATTATGACCGAGGATTATTCTAAGTATAATCATGACCATTGATGATTACATGAATATCCTTGGCCGTGATGAAGGGATGATTCGATTTTATTTATTGTTGAGTCTCAAATGATAAAGTGGATGAAAACTTTTTAAATCATAGAAGATAGTAGATTTTATGCTCTACTACTGACTCTTCTAATGGATTGCTTATTCATTGCGAGTTGTTGATCTAAAACTTGTTGTCTATTATATTCTATCAGTTGTTATACTATTTAAGGCTAAGTATAATTTATTCTGCATTATCTTAGTCATAATATTTCTTACTAGGCTAGTTGAGCTCACCCTTTTCTTTCATTGTTCTCGTAAGGAAATGAGAATATAGCTGGGACGAGTTTGGGAACGGATTGACGGTCCAGGATAAGTGGTTGTAGTAGTCCTCAATGTTCTATAAAATAGTGTGACAATAAATGTAATGAGGACTCCATTGAGTGTGGATATTGTCTAGATGACAATATTCTTATTAAAACTTTTAGATTATGTTTTGTCGTATTTTACACGACTGTTGTATAATTAAGTTGTATTTGAATTATGTACCATTTATCTGGCGACTCAAGATGGGTGATGTATACCTATTTTGGGGGCGTCACACGCATGGCAGCATACCGGATAGAATTTGAAGCTTAAAGACCATGGGCATGATCCCCTCTTCCTGACTTTGTACAACCTCTAATCCTATGTCATTGCGTAACTCTTGAAAAAATAGTCCGAAGAAGGTCTTGTACACCTCGTTCAGATGCTCGGATTGAAGTTCTACAAGTTCGAGCGAACATCATAGTGCACGAGTGCACATATTTCGAGACGGCGGGACCCGCAGAGTCCGGGGCACCCCAGGCACCCGCAGGTACACCTGCGGCCACCAGCTCTATAAGTATATAGAGCTTGGGGCGGCCATTTGTAAGAGAAAAAGAGGCGAGGAAGCCCTGTCCAATTTGCTCTGTACACACCCCATATTGAGTGCTTTCTCATTTTAAACACATGTTAGCTCACATATAGCTATAATTTACCGGCGGGAGTTGAGTGTTTATCCAACTAGAGTCATAGAAGCCTGCTTTGGCAGCCCACTGTAAGCCTTTTCACACTCTATAAAGCCTTTCTCTTCATCTTTGCACACACTATTCTTTACATTGAGAGTCGTGTTGTGTGTGTATGCAGGACTTGATTCAAGTGGTTTTCATTTTCATCTGTAAATATATACTTATATATGTATATATTTATATATATGGACTAACATTATCGAGTTATGCCTCGATTGAGCCTAGACTTATGTGCAGGAGCGCTTATTTGCTTTTATATATATATATATATATATATATATATATATATATATATATATATATAGCAACAAAATATTTGAAATGATAAAATAGAACAGGATTGAGAAACATCACATGCGTTATCGCTTTTATATATATATATATATATATATATATATATATATATATATTTACATTTCTGTCGAGCCTAGAGTTTACTTCATGGCCTTTTACTACTTTATTTACATTAGTCGCTTGGAGTTTACTTCATGGCGGTTGATAAATCTTCTTTTGCTTTATTTACATTTCGTCTCACTTTGGAGTTTACTTCGTGGCGATTGATCGCATTTATTGCTTTATTTACATTTCTGATCCCCATGGAGGTGTTTCGTGGTGGTTGATCATGTCTATATATATATATATATATATTTACCGCTTTTATATATTTACATTTCCGATCCCCCATGGAGGTGCTTTGTGGTGGTTGATCATATCTCGTATATATATATATATATATATTTACAACTTATATATATATATATATATATATATATATATATATTGCTTATCGCTTTTCATATAAAGCTGCGGCATTATGTGAGCCTAGGAATCATGTGATTACTGATTGATCTCTTGAATCTAGATTTGATTCGTGATGGACTTTTTTCATTTGTAGCGACTTGTAAATTATTCACAGTGTTTGAATTTCCTTAGATGGCTGTCATGCCCATGAGGAGTTTGGCACTGCTATATATTATTTTCTCGAAGATGCTTCGCATCTAGAAAATAAAAGCAAACAAGCCGAACATTTAATAATAAAATGGAAGTATCAAAGGCTTTAATTACTATTGAGCACAGGGTTTGAAAAACCTCTTTTACAAAACCTCATTGCTATATCTTGTTTAAAACTGAATTTTTGTATAAATTCAAACCTTGTGTATATAGGTTTGAATGAGGCATAACACTACTTTCAAATAAATTACACATTGATCCACACACACACACACACATATTCATATAATGATTTCTTGAAAAGTAGCGGCCACCGTGACAAACACGGATGTCTGGGGTGCCTAACACCTTCCTCCGCATAATCAAACCCCGAACCCAAAAGAATCTCGGTTTCACGAGATTCGTTTAGCGATGTCACCACATCTTTGGGTCAATGTGCAAACCTTTTCTTAATGCGTTGGTACAACCGATTAAAAACACCAATGGCGACTCTTTACGGTCAAATCATGAGCATGATACGTGTCGGACTTTTTTCACTTATTTTTTCAAACAAATCTCACATAACATGAGAACACCAAAGAACAAGAACAGAAAAGGGACAAACAAAAATCCCGACGTCGACACAGATCAACAAGATATTTGATGTCTTGGAATGCTCAGAGGAGAAAAAGGTTCCCTTCGCCACCTTTATGTTGCGTGAAGAGGCATATTACTGGTGGGAATGTGTAAAACGTACCCAGCCTGCCGCACTAAAGATGTCTTGGGAGAAGTTCCAAGAATTGTTCAACGACAAGTGTTTTCCCGAAAGTATTTGTCACATGAAGGAGGTTGAATTCATCCAGCTGGAGTAAATCAATATGATCGTATCGCAGTACGAGGCTAAATTTGCGGAGTTATCCCGGTTTGCATCTTATTTGGTAGATAATGAGGAGAGAATGACGCAAATGTTTCTATGAGGTTTGAAACCCAAAATACGTCAATACCTCATTTCTCACAAACTTTACTTGTAATCAGATGTTGTGAATAGGGCTCAGTTATTAGAACGCGATAATGAGTCAACCCAACCAAGAGAGAGCAGCCGAAAAATCGATAATACCAGTGGTAGTAGTCATCGAAGCGGTGACAACAAACGTGGAGGGAATCAACATGCTAGAAATGGTGACCACTTCGGTGGTAATCATGGCCAAGACAATAGAAGTGAAAATTTCAAGAAGAGAAGGTTCAATAATGATGGAAAGACAGCAGCACCAACACCTATTTTCAAGGAAGAAGAATGACCACCGATCGTATGCTTTAAATGCGGAGGGGAGGGACACATCAGTCCAAACTGCACGATGCAGTCCAAAGCATGTTATAATTGCGTAAGAGAAGGTCACCTAACTCAATTTTTTCGTGTAGTTAAGTCAAGTCCAGCTAGGATGGTGACGCCAAAGGATGTCCTAGAAAAGTCAAAATCGGTAGTTTAAGAAAGAGCGTTTTTTGTGACGAGGAACCCAAATGAAGTTATCACGGGTAAGCTAATCATAAACTCTTGCGAAGTCTATACCTTATTTGATACCGGTTCTTCCCATTCTTTTATTTCTCCTACTTGCGCTCAACGTTTAAATTTAACTTCGGAGAAATTAGACTTTAACTTATCTGTTGAAACTTCGTTGGGAGAAACCTTCATTACATCCACTATTTATAAGTCTTGTTTGATTTAAATCGGCACCCTCACGTTACCTGTCGATCTTATCTCTTTGAAAATACTTGCATTTGATGTGATTTTAGGGATTGATTGGTTAACTACTCATCATGCAAAAATTGATTGTTTTCGTAAGGTTGTTAGCTTTCATATTCCTAACTAACCTATTATGCGAATTCAAGCAACCAAACCACTAAAGTCAATCACTATCATATCAAGCCATAAAGCCATTAGTTTATTAAAAAATGGATGTCAAGCTTTCTTAGCCCATGTCACAGATTTAAACAAAAATACGTCAGATTTGAATGATATTTCTATTGTTAATAAATTTCCTGACGTATTTCCCGAAGAACTTCCTAGCCTGTCCAGAGCGTGAAATCGAATTTGTATTGACCTTGAACTGGGTACAAAACCCTCAAATATTTCTTCACCCAGAATGAACGTAACATGCGCCAAACACATTGGCTCGAGCTGTTGAAAGATTTCGATCATACTATTAAATACCATCTTGGAAAAGCGGATGTGGTAGTTGACGTATTGAGTAGAAGATCGTATGCAGTTACGAGTGCGACGTTGTTAACACAAAGACCCATTTCGTACAACTTACAAATGATGGAGATAGAGTTAAAGACTCCAAGAACCCACGTGAAGATAGAAAAATACGAGTAGAACCGACTTTAATCGATAAATTTAAAGTTGCTCAAGCTAAAGACCCGGAGCTAATGAATATGAAGAAGAAGGTGCAAGAAGGCGTTATTCTAGAAGTAATAATCGACGAAGAGAGGAAATCTCAACCCTCGATTTAATTGGCCTATTTGAAATCCTAGATCGAGTAGGATTTGTGGCCTATAGACTCGCTTTACCGCCAAGTATGTCGCATGTTCATAACATTTTTCACGTATCAATGTTACGTAAATATGTGGACGACCCGAACCACATTATTGAATTAGAACTAGATGAGACAGCAGAAGATTTAACGTATAAGGAGATACCTATTAAAATCTTAGATAAGAAGGAGCATATTTGACGCTCAAAAGTTATACCTCAAGAGTTAGAATCTGATGAGGTATCCTCACCTCTTTTGTGACGCCCCCAAAATAGGTATACATCACCCATCTTGAGTCGCCAAATACATGGTACAGAATACAAATACAAACTTAATTATACAACCGTCGTGTAATATACGATAATACATAAACTTAGAGTTTTAATAGGAATATTGTCATCTAAACAATATCCACACTCAAAGGAGTCCTCATTACATTTATTGTCACACTATTTAACAGAATAGTGAGGACTACTAATGCTATCATATGGACCATCACTCCGTTCCCCGACTAGTCCCGGCTACGTTCTCATTTCCTGAAGAGAACAGTGAAAGAAAGAGTGAGCTCAACTAGCCCAGTAAGAAATATTATGACTAAGATAATACAGAATAAATTATCATTAGTCTTCAACAATGTTAAACTGATAAAATACAATAGACATCAAGTTTAACTGCAGTGGAACAAGCAATCCATTAGAAGAGTCAAGTAGAGAATAAAAATCTACTATCTTTTATGATTTAAAAAGTTTTCATCAATTTTTATCGCTGAGACTCAGCTTAATAAATAAACCACATCATTGAATCATCCTCGCTTTTCTGGGCCAAGGATATTCATTAAATCATCAATGGTCATGACTATACCGAATAATCCCTGATCATAATCATACCAAAAACTGTCCATCAATGCATTACAGGCCACTGAGGACTTTTACCACATCATTTATAACATTATAGGTCATGAATATACCGAATGATCCCTGGTCTAATCATACCAAGTCCATCTCTGCATGTAAGCCAAAGATATACAACTATAAAACTAATAATCAACAGTCCATCTTTGCACGTAAGCCAAAGATATACAATTCAATAATCAATAGTCCATCTTTGCATGTAAGCCAAAGATAACTTTTATCACCATATAAGCATGAGGATGATGACAATGATATAAGCATTAATCAAACGAAAATAAGGATAAATATTAAAGACTTTAAATTTATCCAAATATTATCAATCACTTAATAAACTCATAATCTAATATTATTAATATTATAACAATATTCTAATCACTTCTTAAACTTATAAACAATTTATTTCAATTGTTTACACTTTACCAAATAATGCATTTAATCATTCAAAAATGCCATACTCATAATATTTCATCACCAATGATCAAATCCCTCATCAAAAATCTGCATATACCCTATATAGGATTCCCAAGCCATAAAATCCTATTTTCTAACTTTGTTACTTCATAACATATATAACTCATTTACTCATAACTAGATCATTATCATGAAAAATACCAAATCACTTCCAAAAATATTTCTTTTCTGGGATTTAGCAGAATATAGTCCCATATTGAACATATATTTTTCTCGAAATTTTTAAAATTCATTTACTATTTTTAAAAAATTAATTTCTAATTAATTCCTTAAGAAATTAGCTACCTCAAGTTTAACTCCAGAAATTCCCAAATCTTGGCAAGATCTTACACATGTTAACGTGATCTTCCAGTTTAAATTTCATGGTCATCGGAGTTATAGAACTCCGTTTATATCATTTTTCGTCAGAAAAACCTAAATATTTGAAATGGTAATAACTTGCTCATTTTAAGTCGGAATGAGCTCATTTTTGAACAGGAGGTACCTTATACCATATACTTTCATGTCCCAAAAGGCCAGAAGTTTTCTCATAAATTAAGTGGCCGAAACAGCCCTTACAAAATTATGGGCAGTAGCTTTTTGCTATTTTCCAGCTTTTGACTCCTTTGCTAAAAACAGTCCACACGAAAATCTACAACACCTTTTCTAGTAATTCCATTTGGATAAGTTAGTGAACTCATAGATATAACTCTAGGACTTGATCACACTCAAAAATTCAAAAAATAATAGGAGATATGGTCAATTGAATTTCATATTCTATTTTCACCAAAATCTGATTTTCAACCCTTTGTGATTTCTAAGAAACTTTCATGTTTTCACATAATAACCAACATAACTCATCATGACAATGACATAATAATTCAGTAAAAGAAGTTCAAGAATAAATTTTAAAGACTTATAAGTTAATTTATCTTGAACTCAATAATGTCCAAATTGTCAACATGATACTTTTTTTGTAAGTAAGAATGCTCGGAAGAATATTTCCATGAAAAGATATCTTTGGATGAAGCGCAAATATCAAGAATATTCTACTAATTTCATGAAGTATAGAAGTCAAAACTTTAACCAACTAAATATAAGAGAATATATGAAGTCGCAAATGGATTTTTGCTCGCTTATGCAGTAATCCACGATATCTGAGATCATTTCCACAATTTAATAAGGAATGAATACAAAGGATCATTCGCCGTGCATGTGGTAATTCACATGACAAAAAGTTATTCCAATGTAATAATAAAGAATGGAATAATGAAGGATTCACCATGCGTGTGATAGATCGCATGCGCATGAGTTATTCCCAATAGAATAATAAATAATGGAACCGAAGTCCAAGGCGAAGCGCACAGATGTGATATTCGACGAATAATAAAGAATGGAATAACAATGAAATCACCATGCATACGATAGAATCGCAGACAAGTTATTCCAATAAAATAATAAATAATGGAACCAGTCCGCGTAAATGCATGTATGTGATATTCGGCGAATAATAATGAACGGAATAATAGAAGAATTTCACCGTGTATGCGGTGCTTGGCATAAACAAAGTTATTCCAACATAATAATAAAGAATGGAATAACAGAAGAATTTCACCATGTATGCGGTACTTCGCATAACAGGTTATTCCAACAGAATAATAAAGAATGGAATAACATAAGTTCTCTTCATGAATAAGAAAGAAATAATAATACCCCTTACGAGTACAACAAATAATATCCCTTACCTTAGAAGAAACTGGATATTGGAATAGAAAGGTAGCTGACTTCTCTTCTTCTTTCTCTCTATAATTTCTCTCTCAAGAGTTTCATTGAATTCGTAAGAAATAATGAAGGAATGAGCATCTATTTATAGGAGAATGGATTGAATAATAACTAATTCATGAACGGTCCAGATTGATTTACTTTTAAACGGACGGTCCATATTAAAACTTAAAGCAACGGTCCATACTAATTCACTATTAAAACTTTAAACCAGCGATCCATATTGATTCACTATTATAATTTCAACCAACGGTCTGAAAAATTAGCACATCTCCTCATGGAATAATATTGTACCCAAAAATGATTTGGACCGAAAAAGGAATATATTTTGTTCGGGTGAATAGTATCCCGTGAATACTAACTTGTGAATAGTAACTCATGAATAGTAACTCATGACTAGTAACTCGTGAATAGTACTCTGACACGAAAAGTGTCCCGAATACCCGATTGAACAATATAACCTCCAGACATCAATTATCATCGGAATAGATGTCGATTTCTACTAACACAAATAATCCCAACACAATGAAACTATCAAATTCATCTTTAATCAACACGAACTTATTCATCATTAATATTATAACTCACAATATTTAACAACCATGTCGTTCCTAGAAAGAGGGGCTTTCCAATAAGGATTTCTCCTATTGGCGCCGCAATTAAGTGACCAAACCTCTCCTTGATGTAACTTTAGACATTGTAAATATTGCAATTTAATAATATGAATAACTTTGTCGTCTCAATTATTGATTTAATAATATATCATATTATGCAGATGATACTGTGACAATAACTGAATCAATAATATGAGAGATATAATGCATCAATTACTGTAGCAATAATTGAGTATAACTGAGTGACTTATCACGTAAACAACAATAACCAATACCGTGTGCTACTATGCAACCACGCGTATTACTGTACTTTTACTACCAAGTAGTTCAATAGTTTTAACAGTAAAACTTTCGCCGTTATTTTCATAAAAATAATTTTGTCATTTTATTACTACGATAATACTTCCGTTGTGGGGTCCACCAATGATTGTGTCGTCGTACGAATATTCCTTGTTAAAACTAATATTCCCCGACCAATTGAATATTATATAACCACTTACTTACTTTGTAAAATTTGTAAATATTACCCACAACTATAACATTATATCAAATCCACACCATAATATTCAAAAAAAATATTTCGAGAAATTTAAATCTTTATTCATAAAATCTGGGGTCTCACAATCTCCCCTCCTTATGAATATTTGCCCTCGAAATTTACGTACTTACCTGGTCTGCTGAACAGATGAGGATACCTTGACTTCATTTCATATTCTAACTCTTGAAGTATAACCTTTGAGTGTTGAATACGATCCTTCTTATTCAAGATTTTAACACGTATCTCCTTATACGTTAAATCTTCCGCTATCTCGTCTAGTTCTAATCAATAATGTGGTTCAGGTTGTCCACATATTTACATAACATCGATACGTGAAAAATGTTATGAACATGCGACATACTTAGCGGTAAAACGAGTCTATAGGCCACAGTTCCTACTCGATCAAGGATTTCAAATGGGCCAATAAAATCGAGGGTTGAAATAACGCCTTCTTGAACTTTCTTCTTCACATTCATCAGCTTCGGGTGCGTAGTTTGAGTGGCCTTAACTTCATCGATTAAAGTCAATTCTACTCGTATATTCGTTATCACCACATGGGTCCTTAGAGTATTTAACTCTATCTTCATCATTTATAAGTTATACAAAATGGGTCTTTGTGTTAACAACATCGCACTCGTAAACGCATACGATCTTCTACTCAACGCGTCAGCTACCACGTTCGCTCTTCCACGATGATATTGAATGGTCTTAACCTTCAACAACTCGAGCCATCATCTTTGGCGCATTATACGTTCGTTTTGGTTGAAGAAATATTTGAGGGTTTTAGAAATGGGTTTTATACTGGGGTCAATACAAAATTCGATTTCACGCTCTAGGGTAGGCTAAGAAGTCTTCCAGAATACGTCAGGAAATTTATTAACAATAGAAATATCATTCAAAACTGTGGCTCTCATCCAAGACTTAGATAGCACATGTAATGAAGGTTTCTCCTAACAGAGCTTCAACCGATAAGTCAAAGTCTAACTTCTCTGGGGTCAAATTTAAACGTTGAACGCAAGCAAGAGAGATAAAAGAATGGGTAGAACCGATATCTAACAAGGTATAGACTTCATAAAAAATTATAATTAACTAACCCGTGCTAACTTCGTTCGGGTTACTCGCTTTTTGAGAAGTCACGAAAAATGCTCTTCCTGAAACCACCGACTTTGTTTTTGTCCAGATCCGCCTTTGGTGCCACCGTCCCAAATTTGGACTTGACTTTGGTGCATGACAAAAATCAAGCTAGGTGACCTTCTCTTCTTGAAATTTTCACTTCTATTATCTTGGACATGATTACCACCGAAGTGGTTACCATTCTTGGCATGATAATTTTCCCCACGATGGTTATCATTGTTCCGATGGTTGTTGCATCCGGTATGATTATTATCGTGTTGTTGGTCGTTACCTTTTGGTTGTGCTGACTCATTATCGCGCTCCAATAACTGAGCCCTATTTACAACATCTGAATATAAACAAATTTTGTGAGAAATGAGGTATTGACGTATATTGGGTTTCAAACCTCTTAGAAATAATCGCGTCATTCGCTCCATTGCTTACCTCAACATTCTCGGATGTCATTTTCAAACACTGCCACAAAACAAGAGTTAGTTAACATATCACATGTTATCCCTATACTCTGACTGACCAATTAAATACCAAATAAACTTAGGTAGGTCATACTAGCGAAGGAATTCCCCGTCTCTCCCCTCCTAGTTCTTATCTCACATCTCAGCCAGGGATCATATCCCTAAGCTTTGATACCAACTGTGACGCCCCCAAAATAGGTATACATCACCCATCTTGAGTCGCCAAATACATAGTACAAAATACAAATACAAACTTAATTATACAACCATCGTGTAATATACAACAATACATTAACTTAGAGTTTTAATAGGAATATTGTCATCTAAAAAATATCCACACTCAAAGGAGTCCTCATTACATTTATTGTCACACTATTTAACAGAATAGTGAGGACTACTAATGCTATCATCTGGACCATCACTCCGTTCCTCGACTAGTCCCGGCTACATTCTCATTTCCTGAAGAGAACAGTGAAAGAAAGGGTGAGCTAAACTAGCCTAGTAAGAAATATTATGACTAAGATAATACAGAATAAATTATCATTAGTTTTCAACAATGTTAAACTGATAAAATACAATAGACATCAAGTTTAACTGCAGTGGAACAAGCAATCCATTAGAAGAGTCAAGTAGAGAATAAAAATCTACTATCTTTTATGATTTAAAAAGTTTTCATCAATTTTTATCGCTGAGACTCAACTTAATAAATAAACCACATCATTGAATTATCCCTGCACTATGGGCCAAGGATATTCATTAAATCATCAATGGTTATGACTATACCGAATAATCCCTGGTCATAATCATACCAATAAAAACGCATCCATCAATGCATTATGTGCCACCGAGGACTTTTACCACATCATTTATAACATTACAGGTCATAATTATACCGAATGATCTCTGGTCATAATCATACCAAGTCCATCTCTGCACGTAAGCTAAAGATATACAACTATAAAACTAATAATCAACAGTCCATCTTTGCACGTAAGCCAAAGATATACAATTCAATAATCAATAGTCCATCTTTGCACGTAAGCCAAAGATAACTTTTATCATCATATAAGCATGAGGATGATGATAATGATATAAGCATTAATCAAACGAAAATAAGGATAAATATTAAAGACTTTAAATTTATCCAAATATTATCAATCACTTAATAAACTCATAATCTAATATTATTAATATTATAACAATATTCTAATCACTTCTTAAACTTATAAACAATTTATTTTAATTGTTTACACTTTACCAAATAATGCATTTAATCATTCAAAAATATCATACTCATAAGATTTCATCACCAATGATCAAATCCCTCATCAAAAATCTGCATATACCCTATATAGGATTCCCAAGCCATAAAATCCTATTTTCTAACTTTGTTACTTCACATAACATATATAACTCATTTACTCATAACTAGATCATTATCCTGAAAAACACCAAATCAGTTCCAAAAATATTTCTTTTCTGGAATTTAGCAGAATACAGTCCCATATTGAACATATATTTTTCTCGGAATTTTTAAAATTCATTTACTATTTTTCAAAAATTAATTTCTAATTAATTCCTTAAGAAATTAGTTACCTTAAGTTTAACTCCAGAAATTCCCAAATCTTGGCAGGATCTTACACATGTTAACGTGATCTTCCAGTTTAAATTTCATGGTCATCGGAGTTATAGAACTCCAATTATAGCATATTTCGTCAAAAAAACCTAAATATTGAAATGGTCATAACTTGCTCATTTTAAGTCGGAATGAGCTCATTTTTGGACAGGAGGTTCCTTATACCATATACTTTCATGTCCCAAAAGGCCCGAATTTTCTCACAAATTAAGTGGTCAAACAAAATTTTACAAAATTATGGGCAGTAGCTTTTTGCTATTTTTCAGCTTTTGACTCCTTTGCTAAAAACAGTCCACACGAAAATCTACAACACCTTTTCTAGTAATTCCATTTGGATAAGTTAGTGAACTCATAGATATAACTCTAGGACTTGATCACACTCAAAAATTCAAAATATAATAGGAGATATGGTCAATTGAATTTCATATTCTATTTTCACCAAAATCTGATTTTCAACCCTTTGTGATTTCTAAGAAACTTTCATGTTTTCACATAATAACCAACATAACTCATCATGACAATGACATAATAATTCAGTAAAAGAAGTTCAAGAATAAATTTTAAAGACTTATAAGTTAATTTATCTTGAACTCAATAATGTCCAAATTGTCAACATGATACTTTTTTGTAGAGTAAGAATGCTCAGAAGAATATTTCCATGAAAAGATACTGGATGAAGCGCAAATATCAAGAATATTCTACTAATTTCATGAAGTATAGAAGTCAAAACTTTAACCAACTAAGTATAAGAGAATATATGAAGCTGCAAATGGATTTTTGCCCGCTATGTGGTAATCCACGTATACAGATCATTTCCACAATTTAATAAGGAATGAATACAAAGGATCATTCACCATGCATGTGGTAATTCACATAGACAGGTTATTCCAATAGAATAATAAAGAATGGAATAATGTATGATTCACCATGCGTATACCGCATGACGCATGAGTTATTCCCAATGAATAATAAATAATGGAACCGTGTCCGTGTAAACGCACGCATGTGATGATATTCACGTAATAATAAAAGAACGGAATAATAAATAATGGAACCAGTCCCACAGAAACGCACGTACATGATATTTCGACATAATAATAAAGAATGGAATAACAAATGAAATCCCCATGCATGCGATAGATCAAGACAGCAGAGATGTTATTCAATGTAATAATAAATAATGAAAACCAGTCCCACAGAACGCATGCATGTGATATTCCAATGTAATAATAATGAACGGAATAATAGAAGAATTATTGGTTATTTAAATAAAATTGAATTGATAAAGTGCTAGTAGGTGGAATTTATTAATTAGAATTCTCTGTGGGATCGACACTCTATCTTATCACTCTATTACTTGTTGACAGTGTATACTTGCACGTTTGCTTTGATTGTGAAATCGACCAACAGTACTTCGCATAAACAGGTTATTCCAACATAATAATAAAGAATGGAATAACAGAAGAATTTCACCATGTATGCGGTAGAATAATAAAGAATGGAATAACAGAAGATCTCTTCATGAATAAGAAAGAAATAATACCCCTTACGAGTACAACAAATAAT
The DNA here is from genome assembly GCA_020205605.1 of Panax ginseng. Classification (NCBI taxonomy): domain Eukaryota; kingdom Viridiplantae; phylum Streptophyta; class Magnoliopsida; order Apiales; family Araliaceae; genus Panax; species Panax ginseng. The sequence goes on along the minus strand of CM035131.1, from coordinate 74,700,330 downwards.
ATCCCTTACCTTAAAAGAAACTGGATATTGGAATAGAAAGGTAGCTAACTTCTCTTCTTCTTTCTCTCTATAATTTCTCTCTCAAGAGTTTCAGTGAATTCGTAAGACATAATGAAGGAATGAGCTTCTATTTATAGGAGAATGGACTGAATAATAACTAATTCATGAACGGTCCAGATTGATTTACTTTTAGACGGACGGTCCATATTAAAACTTAAAGCAACGGTCCATACTGATTCACTATTAAAACTTTAAACCAGCGATCCATATTGATTCACTATTATAATTTCAACCAACGGTCTGAAAAATTAGCACATCTCCTCATGAAATAATATTGTACCCAAAAATGATTTGGACCGAAAAGAAATATATTTTGTTCGGGTGAATAGTATTCCGTGAATAGTATCCCGTGAATACTAACTCGTGAATAGTAACTCATGAATAGTAACTTATGAATAGTAACTTATGAATAGTAACTCATGACTAGTAACTCGTGAATAGTACTCCGACACGAAAAGTGTCCCGAATACCCGATTGAACAATATAAGCTCCAGACATCAATTATCATCGGAATAGATGTCGATTTCTACTAACACAAATAATCCCAACACAATGAAACTATCAAATTCATCTTTAATAAACACGAACTTATTCATCATTAATATTATAACTCACAATATTTAACAACCAGGTCGTTCCTAGGAAAGAGGGGGCTTTCTAATAAGGATTTCTCCCTATTGGCACGCAATTAGGTGACCAAACCTCTCCTTGACAGAACTTCTAGACATTGTAAATATTGCAATTTAATAATATGAATAACTTTGTCGTCTCAATTATTGATTTAATAATATATCATATTATGCAGACGATACTGTGACAATAACTGAATCAACCACGCGTATTATTGTACTTTTACTACTGGGTAGTTCAACAGTTTTAACGGTAACACTTTCGTCGTTATTTTTATAAAAAATAATTCGTCATTTTATTACTACGATTAATACTTGTTTAGGGTCCACATGATTGTTGTCGTCATCACGAATATTCCTTGTTAAAACTAATATTCCCCACCAATCGAATATTATATAACCATTTCTTTACTTTGCAAAATTTGTAAATATTACCCACAACTATAACATTATATCAAATCCACACCATAATATTCAAAAAAAATATTTTGAGAAATTTAAATCTTTATTCATAAAATCTGGGGTCTCACATCTTCTACATACCAGGTACGTACGTAAATTTCGAGGGCAAAATTTCATAAGGAGGGGAGATTGTAAAACCCCGAATTTTATGAAATAAAAGTATTCAATTTTCTTACAATTATTATTTTATTTAGTATAGTTAAATTGATAAAAGGTTAAAGTTAAGGGGGATATATAAAAATTTTACAAAGTAAGTAAGTTGTCAAAAATATTCGATTGGTCGGGGAATATTTTTTTTAACAGGGAATATTCGTACGACGACATAATCATTGGTGGACCCCACAACAAAAGTATTGTCAGAGTTAGAAAATGACAGAAATATCTTTTTATAAAAATAACGACGAAAGTTTTACTTTTAAACTATTGAAATACCTTGGTAAAGTAAAGTAAAGAATACGCTGTGGTCACAGAAGTAGACACGGTATTATACAGTATCTTTGATTATTGATGCTTACGTGAGAAGTCACTCATTTTTATTCAATTATTGCCACAGTAATTGCTGCATAATATCTCTCATATTATTGATTCAATTATTGTCATAGTATCATCTGCACAATATTTTATATTATTAAATCAATAATTGAGATGACAAAGTTATTCATATTATTATTTGCATTATTGACGATGTATAGAAAGTTCTGTCGAGGAAAGGGGTTTGGTCACCTAATTGCGCACCAATAGGGAGAAATTCTTATCGAAAACCCCCTCTTTCCTGAGAATGATCTGGTTGTTAAATATTGTGAGTTATAATATTAATGATGAATAAGTTCGTGTTGATTAAAGATGTTTGTTCATTTAGTTTTGTTTAATTCTTACGTGACCCAATTACCCTCAAAGGAGGTATTTCTGTGATTGGCTGGTTTTATTGACCAAACGGGCAATTAATCGGATAAATGAGCAATTAATTGCTATTGGTTCACATGCAAATTACTGTTGATTCACATGCATGGAACTATTGGTTCACATGCATGTACTATTAGGGGAGATGGTGCAAGATTAATAATACTTGAAGAACTAAATTAAAAATGGTGGTATAGATGAAGGTACTATACTATAATAATTCGAGCCCCTAATAGTGCAATTATCGAAACTACGTTTTTCTATAAATAGAAGCTCATTCTTCTTTTATTTTTACCAATTCACTAAGACTTACAAGAGTAATTATAGAGAGAGAAGCTATAGAGAGAAAGATGAAGAGTATTCTGCTACTTCACTATTGCAGTATCCAGCCTTCTACTAAGATAAGGGGTATTATTTATTTCATATTCGCTTACGATATTATTTTTCGTATTCGTAAGGAATACTATCTTCGTTCAATATTTGTAAGGGATATTATTTTTGTTCAATACTCGCATGAAATAATATTTTCTTCCATACTCTGTAGTATGTAAGTAATATTATTTCGTTTCGTATTCCTACTTCTACACTCATTTTGTTAAAGTATTGCTTCTATACTCCGTAAAATTAGTAGAATATCCTTGAAATTTGCGATTCATCTAGTATCATTTCACAAGGATATTTTTCTGAACATTCTTGTTAAATTTTCAGCTTTTCATGTCGGAGTACTATTCATGGGTACTATTCATTTATACGGCACTATTTATACGTACGGTACTATTCACAGAGTACTATTCATAAATACGGCACTATTCATAAATATGGTACTATTCATAAAGTACTATTCATGGGGTACTATTTATGAAGTACTATTCCCAAAGTACTATTCATGAAGTACTATTTATGGGGTACTATTTACTCGGGTACTATTCACCCGGGGTACTATTCATGATAAAAATTGATTTTTTTCTGTTCAAATCATTTTTGATACAATATTATTCTTGAATTTTACTCCACAAAGCAGTATCATGTTGACAATTTGGGCATTATTGAATTCTGGATAAATTAAATTATAAATCTTTAAAATTTATCCTTGCTTTCATTTAATTGAATTCTTATATCATTGTCATCATCCACATGCTTATATAGTGATGAAAGTCATCTTTGGCCGTAGTGCATAGATGGACTGTTGATTGGTATGATTATGACCAGGAATTATTCGGTATAATCATGACTTGTAATGTTACAAATGATGTGGTAAAAGTCATCTTTGGCCCGTAGTGCATAGATGAACTGTTGATTGGTATGATTATGACCAGGGATTATTTGGTATAATCATGACCATTGGTGAAAACACGAATATTCTTGGCCTGTAGTGCATGGATAATTCGTGGTTATGATACTAATGAATATCCTTGGCCCATAGTGCATGGATAATTCAGTGATGTGGATTATTTATTGAGCTGAGTCTCAGCAATAAAATTGATAATAAACTTTTAAATCATAGAAGATAGTAGATATCATGCTCTGCTTGACTCTTCTAATGGATTGCTTATTCCACTGCAGTTGTTGATCTAAAATTGTTGTCTATTGTATTCTATCAGTTGTTATATTGTTGAAGGCTAAAGATAATTTATTCTGCATTATCTTAGTAATAATATTTCTTACTGGGCTAGTTGAGCTCACCCTTTTCTTTCACTGTTCTCTTCAAGAAATGAGAATATAGCTGGGACTAGTCGGGGAATAGAGTGATGGTCCGAGATGGTTGCCATACAAGTCCTCACTATTCTATAAAAAAGTGTGATAATAATTGTAATGAGGATTAAATTTGAGTTTGGATATTGTCGTCTAGGGGACAATATTTGTATTAAAACTCACAAGTTATGTTTTGTCGTATTCTGCAAGACAGTTGTATAATTAAGTTGTAGTTGTATTCTGTACCATGTATTTGCCGACTCATAATGGGTGATGTATACTTATTTTGGGGGCGTCACAGTAAACACCTCTTGTTATGTTTTGAATAAAGTACTTATTCGTCCAATTATTTTGAAAACTCCTTATGAACTTTTAAATAAGAAGAGTCCTAATATAGGTTATTTTAAAGTTTTTGGATCTAAATTTTTTATTCTAAATACTAGTGATAACTGGGGAAAATTTGATGCTAAATCTTAAGAAGGAATTTTCATTAGTTATTCACAAAATAGTAAAGCATATCGTGTCTTTAATATTAACAAGCTATGTGTTGAAGAATCTGTTCATATTACATTTAATGAGACTCACAATGATCTTCCAAAAGAAAGAGATGAGGATGTAGGAAATTTGGAGATCTCAGTGAATCCAGCAAACCAAAAAAGTCTATTCAGCAAGCCGAATGAACAAATCCAACAAGCTGAATTGGAAAACTTGCAAAGAGTGGAACAAGGAACAACATAAGAGCTTGAAGTTGATTTCCCCCCAACAAGAAGAGGTAATACATGATGTTCAAATGCCAAAGACTACAAGATATCTCAAGAATCATCCACCGAAAAATATCATTGGAGATAAACAATGGAATCACTACAAGAAGAGGATTGCAAAATCAATGTGCATTCTCTACATTCTTATCACAAGTCGAGCCAAAGAATGCTAAGGAAGCTATTCTTGATGAAAGCTAGCTAATGGCGATGCAAGAGGAACTTCAGCAATTTGAACGATGCCAAGTTTGGGAACTTATGTCTCCTCCTAATGGTGTTTCTATCATTGGAACAAAGTGGGTATTTAAGAATAAACTAGATGAGCATGGCACAATCACTCATAACAAAGAAAAACTTGTAGCTCAAGGATACAATCAACAAGAAGGGAACGACTACGAAGAAACTTATGCCCCAGTTGCAAGACTAAAGTCCATCCGAATCTTGTTAGCATTTGCTTATTACAAGAAGTTCAAGCTTTATCAAATGGACGTGAAGAGCGCCTTCCTCAACGGATACATCAATGAAGAGGTATATGTAAAATAGTCTCTTGGAATTAAACATGAGAAGTATTCAAACCATATCTATAAGTTAAAGAAATCTCTCTATTGACTAAAGCAAGCTCTAAGGGCTTGGTACGAGAGGTTGAGTATGTAACGACCGAGAAATTTGGATTTATTGTAAAATAATTTTATTTAATTATATAATGAATAAAAGACGATTTTGTGAAAAAGACGATTTTGTCCTCTTGCATAGTTAGTAACAGGAAAACAAAATTTCTAGTGTCTACATATAGTTTTATTTTTCTTTTGCGTGTTGTTTTACTATTGTTATTTTTGTGTTAGATAGTTTGCTCGAGGACAAGCAAAGACTTTAGTTTGGGGGTATTTTATGAGTGGGATTTATACCCGCGAATCGGATACTTTATGGCTTAAATAGTTTCCTGATCTTCGTAGATTTTATATAGTTTTATATTATTTTAGTATTATTTTGCTTAACCGATACAATGCAGGGCTTATTAGGTCTTTTACATGCTTTCAGGGGCAAACCGATCATTTTGCATGTACTCGCGCTGCGGCGCCAAAGTTCAGCCTTAAGCTCGCGCCGCAGCGCCACCCCCTGTTCTAGGCTGACGTCACCCACGCCGCAAGGCCCCAGATCCTTCAGAGGCTCGCGCTGCTGTGATAACCCGAGAATTTAGATAATTTTATAAAATCTTAAAAGATCGAATAGAGGTTAAATAATAGTCCTAGACAGAAAATAAGTGTATGTATTTAATATTTTTAGGAATGAATTTTGTGAATTTAAAAACTGTTGGTGAAGGTCTACAGTGTTAAGAGAATCTATGTATATGGTCATATATGTATACAATTATGTGGTTAAGGGTCAAGGTTGAATAGAATAAATTATATCACCACAAAACCCTAATAATATACTAAGGGCCTCAATGTTTAGTTAGAAAACCCTATCGACTAATAAGAAACCCTATTACCGGCTATAGAAACCCTAATTACAGTTCCGAAAATCCGTAACCCTAATTCGGGATATTAAAACCCTAAGTGGGAAGCTTGAAGATAAGTATAGAGTTTCTATGTTATTAATAGTAAGTATAATTAGGGATAACCCTAATTAATTAATTAGAAAGCCCTAATTTCTAATGTTGGAAACCCTAATGTACAATTAGAGAAAACCCAATTATTAGTTTATGGGTTTAATGTTAATTAGGAAGCCTTAACCCTAATTAGCAAGCTTGAATGTGATTAATAAACTTTATTATAATTAGGGAGCCCTAATTACAATTTTCTATTTTTAGAACCTAATTAGAAAAGTCTAGATATATATTTGTGTAACCTTAGGGTTAAACCCTAAGGGTTAAAACCTAATGATTATGGGAAGTTACCAAGCTGCCATGCACTTTATGAGTCTAAAGACCAAACTACCCTTCTTTATATTTTAATGAGGTGGAGTGTAGGTCTAACCCTACTTGTGGTTGGTGAACAACCTTAGGCTAGCCATGTGGTCTAGAAAGTTACTTTAATCATCAAATATCAGCCAGCTTGCTAGGTTAAATACATTGCAACATGGATTAAAGGCATTCAAGTATAGAAAAGTTACACACTTTATTTCTCAACCTAGCCAACTCTTCTCTCTCTCTCCCATCCGAAATTGTAGAGTGAGAGTGAGTAATAAGCTAAGCCAAGATAACGTGTTAGCTTGCCAGGATCAAACATCAAGGATCAGATTCAAAAATTTAGCATTCATGAGGTATAAACCCTAATTCTAGAAATCCTTAGATCTGATGTTAGATGTTGTGATTTTATGTTTAAATGTGTAGTTTGTAGTATATATTAGTGATCTGGGTTGTTAAATCCCAGATCTATAACATCTAGATGCTAGAAATTAAAGATTTCAAAAATCTAGAAAAAGTTGGAAATGGTGTCTGACAGTCTAATGTCAGGCCTTCTAGATTTGTCTATGTTAATGTTTTTAGTGTGTTAAAGGTTTGTATTTATTGTATGTTATGTGGTCTTTATTATGAAACTGGAATCAAGGTCATATCCTATCTAGATTTCACGTTAGAAGCGGTCAAACCTCGTTGACCGTTCACGAAGACTGAGTTTCTGGGTAACCCAGAAACCCAGATCTTGTATGACAACGTCTTCTGAGCCCTTGATCTTGCAGTATGTTAGTGTTTTGGTTATGTTGTTGTTTGATCCTTGTAGTCTGTCATGATGAGTACAGATCCAAGTCCTTAGAATACCCAGATCATGTATAGGATTCAAGTTATTGAGGGTCAAACCTGCGTTGACCACCAACTTTTGTAGAAATCTGGAAAACCTAGATTTCTTAAGAACATGATTTCTGTCAGAACTTTGACCGTGCTTAATCTCTTTATGTGATGTTATTAGACTTGTTTGATGCATCATACGTGTACATTGACATATGGAATACATGATAGAACCTTTACCTCACATAAACCGTAAGATTCCAAGTTATGAAGCTCTAAAGTACTAATTCGAATCGTTTCTTCATTTCGAAAACCCGAAATGAAGAAAGCGATCTCGATAAGGATTTGTGAGGCTTATATCTCACCGATCGTATGTTGTATAGCCATGAACTTAGTATGATATTGTAGTATTACATAAGTACTATAACTTTAGCACAAATCCCAACTCGTAAAGCAACAAGAACATGGATTAAAATCTAGTCAAACCAAGCCCTCGAGAATCGACAAAATTTTCAAAATTTCAAGAACATGGCCAAGAACACCTATATGATGATTGCCTGCCGCCGCTATAGGGACCTTTAGTGATGCTTTATTTATGGAAATTAATTATTTTATTTATTAAATAGATAAAATGGTTTTAATTATTAAAATACATAATAAATTCTTAAAAATTATTTTAAAGTTTGAAAATTAGTTTTTAATTATTTTGGGTATGTTTCATATATATTTAATATTTTTGGAACATAAATGGTATTTAATTTATTTAATTATATTATTAAATAAATTATTTTAAAATGGTTTTAATTCATGAAAATCATGAAAAATTATATTATGGTGTTAGAAAATATTTTAAGTTATTTTTAATGACTTTAATATTTTGTGATGAATTTCATTAATAATTTATTATTAATGGTAGTTAATTTATTTAATGAATATATTAGATAAATTATGGAAAAATAGAATTTATGCTTTAAAAATTATATGAAAATAATTTAAGTGTTATAAAAATATTTTAAGTTATAAAATATAACTTTTGATATTTTGTCATGAAAATATTAATATTTTAATATTAATATCAAGTATCGGATAATGGATTTAAATGTTTAAAAATCATATAAATATGATTTTAAGGTATTAAAATACTTTGTGATATTATAAATATATTATAATATTATGTTATAATTTTCATTGATATTTAATATTAAATTAATATTAATGATTAAGGAATTATGTGGTTTTAATTCATTTAAATATGATATAAGTGATTAAATTTTTTTGATAAATGATATTAATTATCTGAAAATTATTTCAAGTCTATGAAAATTATTTTGACCGCTTAAAAAATTACCTAAGATAATTGTTAAGTGTTTAATTGAACTTAAACTCGATATTTGTCCGACTAGGCTATCAGAATAGTACTGAACTCAACTCAAACTGCAATAGTTTGACTTGATACTAGGTCTTATGTGCTGTATAGACTGCTAGGATTATGTGGTAATGTGTTTAGGTTATTTTATACTGTGATGATATTATTCTAATATTTGGAGATCGGTATTATCTATATTAGGTCTTCGGATAAAGCTAAGTTATATTCCGTAATGGTAATCAACGGTACAGGCAAGTTTTTCTTAACTCTACTAAGAGTTGTTTCATTCAGATATGCTTATGGTTAATCATTACGGATTGCCATGTAGAATTGTACTCTGTACATCTTGTATGTATAAGTCAGGTATGAAATGATCACCTTTATTACCATTCGGTTCAGATATAATTGTTCATGTTTAATACTTGTTCAGTCAAAAGTTTGTTCGTGCTAGTTCTCAATTACATTGATGAATTATAGCCAGCCTATTATTCAGACTCTTTCAATAATGATATATCCTTAAATTGTATTTAAACTTGCTGGGCAACTTTCATTCTCACCTTTGCTATATCATGATAAAACATTGCAAATTAAGGCGAATGCGTCAGATACAAGGAAAGATAAAGCCAAGCTCAGCTTGGGACTATGTGTGCAACTAGATTTGTAAAAGTAATTTATGATAATAACATTGTATGTTAGATAGGATATGGAATTGTGTATAAGTTATGGTTACTCGACCTTGGGGATAGTGTATAATGTTAAATGTATAAACAATTTATGTTTATTTCTTCCGCAATAGTAATAGATATAGTGCACCAGATCCGTGGTGATTTAGGACCCGAATTTGGGGGCGCTACAGCTGCAGCACGACCTTTGGTGTTTTTGATGCCGAGGTGGCACTGCAGCACCACTTATAAGCTTATTACCTGTATGTGCAAATACAACGACCTCCTGATTCAAAGCAGTAAAGACTTTATTTTTACCTAGCTTGAAAGGCACTAAGATATATATAGGAAGCAAGCCTCTACATATGGGATAATAAGATAGATTAGGGAATTTGATAGTTTTTTTTTCTCTTCTTTTATAATTTCTTCTTCATCTCTTGGATAATGTTTGTAAATATAGATTAAGTAGTCTAGGGAGAAGTTTGGGATTCCTTTGAGCAACAAGAGCAGTGAGAAATACAGATTGGGAAACTTGAAATGAGCGGAATGCTTGGAGACTGAAGAGCCTTGACAGAGTTTATTCCTATCCATTTATTTCCTCTGATCTTTTAATCCATAAATATTGTCTTTATTGCTACTTATGTTTTGTTCAATAACTATGAACTAAGTATTGGCTCTAAGGTTATAATGTAACCCTTTGTTGAATTAAATTGAATGTCTTATCTCTTTGGTTGACACCATATGGTTTGGTTTAATATATTCATGCTTAATGATTCTCCCTAAGACATTAGTGATGATTTTGGTAATCTATATGATATTAACAGAAGGATTATAGATTCACACCTAAATATATTATCATGTGATTATGAGTGTCGATTTGCTTCGACGACATAAGTTGTGTGTAGAATAGACATATATATGTGCACCACGTTGTTGGGTGAGATCTATATACGCACAACACGCAAGTATACATGGTCAACAAGTAATACAGTAATGAGTAGAGTATCGTTCCCACAGAGACAATTTAGTAAGAAATTTAACCTTACAATTATCAATTTCCTATTAATCCTAATTTTATTAAACTATCCAACTTAATGATTAAAATTATAAAAACTAAATTAATAATAAATATACTATCACAAAACAATCACAAATATGAAAACTGAAATTTCAAAAAATTAAAAGAGCATTAGACTTATGATTTTACCCTAAGCTTCACTCTGATTTCTACACCTTTATTCCAATTTAACTCACTATCCCAGTTTATTAATCAAGAACACGAATGTAGCACTAGTCACCTCTCGATGAACTAATACCGTATTAACTAAATCCACAAATTAGCTAGAAACAAGGTAAACACCTAAATCAACTAACTCACTATATCTCTATGTGAATTAAAATTAAAGAAGGTTTAAGATTAAGTTCCCTATCTGATTACATGCGATGTCAAGCATATCTCTACCTTAACATTCATCAAGATTCTGCTATTCACAAAATTCATGAACACATGCTATATTAACTAAGTCTAGATTCGTATATCATCTCTCGATTCCATACAAATCCACAAAGAATTGTTGATCAGACAATTCATAAATTCAAGCTCAAATTAATATAGATAAACTAGAAAATAGCGTATTGAACTGGAAATCAAAGTTTACAAAATCATCGTTTCAATTAAAGATCCATCATAAGCCTAACAAGTGAATTAGTTCATCATAAATGGATTAATAACTGAATAATTCAAAGAAAACATCTTTTCAATTAAAAATATAAGACTAAGAAGAAGAATAGTGAAAAACACCCTTCACGTAGCCTAAATCTGCAATCGTCATGAAAATCTCTTCAAAATCTCCCTCCAAAGCTTGCTATGAAATTCTGGAATTGATCTCTGTAATATGCCTTGTGTGTGTTTAATTCGTTGTTAGTTGAGCAATAGATATCCCAACACTAAGTCCTAGCCGAAATCCCATGCTAATCAGAGTCCATATGCTATCCCAAGTCTTCAAATCCAACTTCCAGCAGAGTTCAATACACAACAGAACACTCAACATTCGAGACCCCCCGCGTGGGGTGTAAGTTTATAATCATTGTCATACCTTGTGGGCATGCATTTTGTAAAACAGTATTGAAGACCCCGCCCGTTGGGGTGTATAGTAAAAGGGGCACACCAATGTGGCATGACTTTTGCTAACTGGCTTGACTGATCTTCATATTTGCAACCATAATTCTCTAAATGCTTCCTTTTTTCACTTATTCACCACACCACCTATCCTACATACAAAATAACACAAAACGAGTGAAAAATAAACATGAACACAAAGAATTAACAACAATAAAGCTTGAAATGAACGTCAATTCGTGGATATGAAATCCACTTATCACACGTGTGGCCTAATTGAGAACTTAAACTGTAAATCCTTGACATGGTTAATTCGCATAGACATGTGTAGGATTATCACCTATCTTGGATGTTCCTCTCTGTTCAATTCCCTAACGGGTGGATCTAGAGAGGATATTGTTAGTTCCCAGAGGTACAATAGTTATCTAGAAGGGGGGGGGGGGGTTGAATAGATATTTTAAATTCTTTCTTTTCAAAATACTTGTTAGTTTTGATAATGATTTAAGCACATCGGAATTAAGATTTGTTTGTTTTCCCTTTAAGATGTAATGAATTAATAGGAGTAAAGCAATTATGACAGTTATAGTAGTTATGGCAAGAATATAAGAGACACAGTGATTTTAAGGGGTTCAGAGCATTCAAAGCTCCTAGTCCACTCTTCTACTCCTCGAGTAGGAATCCACTAAGGATATCTTTACAACTTCTGAATCTCACAGATTCCTTCAAGACCAGCAGTCTTGGAACTTCTTAGTTCACTATTGAACTCTTCAAGTTCAGCAAACATGGTACTTCTCAGTTCACTTAGAACTCTTCAAGTCCTTCTGACTTGGAACTTCTTCCTTCACTTGATAATAGTTGAGTTTTCTTCAGCGTTTTGTTCAGTACTTGCTTAATTTCTTTCATCTGCTGAAGCTTTGTATATATAATATCTTTGAAATGTATCCGTTGAAGACATCCGTTGAAGCATTAAATGTATTTAGCATTTCTGAGCTTTGATGGCGACTTCTTGCACAACTTCTGATTAGCAGATTGGCCCACTGACACAACAGAATGCTATCTCACCTAACACCTGAAAAGGTGATTTCTACTGACCCATAGTACTTTCCTTAGCTTCTTCAATATGTTTCTTTGTTATATACTAAGGATGATTATTGTGTTATTGGAACTCTCGAGGTCTTCAACGTCTATAGCTCATTCCATATTTGTTATGATTTATCTTTAAACAAATGGACGAGGCTCGATGCTTCTGACATAGACAGATGAAGCTCTACAATTCTGATCATGCTGTCTTGCCACCTTAGTACTTGATCTGATGCTGATAGATGAGAACACTATGATTTCTCTTAAGTACTAGTACACTACGATCTTTACTTACTTGACTTGCAGACTCTGCGCTTCCGAGAGCACTCTATGACCTCTGATTTGGCTCGACAAGCGTTAGGACTACTCTACGACTTCGGAGAGGCCCTTCAAAGCAGATACACTACGATCCTCAATGGTCTACGATTCTACCTTATATTCTATAATCTCTTGATCATCTTGATAGACTATGATTAAGTTGAAGCCTATCTATTACATCTCAAGATATAGATCAACCTAACAGCTTTGATCTTTTCTTCTATACATTCATTTACAAAATGATAAACATTAAAATCTAGATCAACCAAACAAATTTGATCTATCACTAAGTCCTTTTACATGTGTTCCTTTGAAGGACATTGTGACGCCCCCAAAATTCAGACACCCATATCTCGAATTCGGTGCATCACGTACAACTACGAATATCTTGCTAAATCATTAACAACGGAAATAATAGAATAATTACATTGATATAATATAAATATTCGCGTCCTAAGGTACCGTAACCATTACTATTACAATTCTGTGATTATCTTAACATAGCTTAATCATTCTTGAATACATCATAATAACGATAATAATAATACTTCTAGTCTTAAGGGCTAAATTATTCTGTCGCGCTTGCCCTTTTCCTTGTCCTTTCTCGAAGTACCGCTTTGCTCGCCTTAAGCTGTAATGTTTAAGGAAGCAAGAATGAGCAACAAATTTGCCCAAACAAGTGAGGGACAAGCGGTTATAGCATTTAAAATTCTCGTGATTTCAAAAATGATAAGTAGTTCCGAATATCAAGAAACATCAAGAGTATTCGATAGGTGTCGTTATAGATCAAGTATATCATAATTTCGTGGATTTACTCCTCTCGAGGTTCATCATGAATGAGTCTTGAGCAAATCACTAAGGACTAAGAACTCTTACTAGAATTAATGATGATTACAATCTGTAATCCACAATAAACGAGTACATCGGTGATCAATTTAAAGTACCTATGTTATGCATAACATTTAATCATACTTAGGTGCATGCGCGTCGGTTTCCGACAACATATCATTTCCCTCCTATGAGAGTTGTTCATCTCGGTTTAGCGTTCGGTCCGCACACCAAGGAAGTTTGGTTTGGATAATTCATCAAGGGTTCGAAATTTAGAACGCTCATCAACTATGGACTAGACGAATCAATAGGGGTTCGCTAGTCTAACCATGTTTAACAATAACAGATAATTCAACTTGGATAAAATCTCAAAGGTATACAATAGAATAATTATTGTATAACAACATCCTGCTTGAAGGATTAATAAACTTTAATATACAAGACATGCTAGATTTATAATAATGATAACTTGCTCAATGTAGAAAGATGAATCAATCAATTTATATAACGATAACAAGTAGGGATAATAAACTTGGTTAACGAGATTTAGGGTAAGAACTTGCTCAATGTAACAAGATAAGGTTTAAAAACTTGCTCAATGAAATTTGAGTAAGGTTAGGGGACTTGCCCAACAATAACAATAAGTTAGGGATAGAAAACTTGCATACTTGAAATCAGGGTAGAGTAAAAAACTTGCTCAATGAAATTTGAGTAAGGTTAGGGAACTTGCCCAACAATAACAATAAGTTAGGGATAGAAAACTTGCATACTTGAAATCAAGGTAGAGTAAGAAACTTGCTCAATGAAATTTGAGTAAGGTTAGGGGACTTGCCTTTAGCGCTGATTACCACTTATAGCAAAAATCACCTCAATGAACTATGTTGCCCTATTTACATAAGTATAGGTATTCATTAGCCAAACACACTTGATATATACATATATAAATAACATGTACTCATTATACATTCTTCTATCTATGAATATTGCATCCATTAACATCTCTTTAATCATACCCATCGATTTAATGACCTTTTCTACGCAAGCTTGTAGGTATTAGAATTGTTTTCCCGAAGCTAGTAAAACTTTATATTTTGGTTCGGGTGATAACAGTTTATAACAGTAACGGATATACATAAGTTCATCCTTATTTCAAGTTATGGTGCTGTCTCCGAGTCCCAAGACATCTCGCCCTATCCGAACCCGAAGTTATCCTGTCATCTCCGAGGGCATCTGGCCATGTCCGAAGACGTTACGACTCGTCCGGAGACATTACGTTTTGTCCGAAGATAACATTTCTTGTTTGAAGACAACATTTCTTGTCCGAAGGCAATACTTCTTGTCCGAAGACAATACTTCTTGTCCGAAGACAACACTTCTTGTCCGAAGGCAATACTTCTTGTCCGAAGACAATATTTCTTGTCCGAAGATAACACTTCTTGTCCGAAGACAATACTTCTTGTCCGAAGACAACACTTCTTGTTTCATGGCCTCATACGCCCAAACCCAATTATTACGTTACTCTACGATCAACAATATCACTCTACGGTCGACAATCAGCCATTACTTCTACGATCAACAATATTACTCTACAGTCGACAATCAGCCATTACTCTACGATCAACAATCTTACTCTACGATCGTAGTCAGTCTGGCTATCACTCTACGATCAACAATCTTACTCTACGGTCGTAGTCAGTCTGGCTATCACTTTACGATCAACAATCTTACTCTACGATCGTAGTCAGTCTGGCTATCACTTTACGATCAACAATCTTACTCTACGGTCGTAGTTAGTCTGGCTATCACTTTACGATCAACAATCTTACTCTACGGTCGTAGTCAGTCTGGCTATCACTCTACGATCAACAATCTTACTCTACGGTCGTGGTCATCTACATGGTGGACCTTTCCGGGAATCGTAGAGTAGTCCATTACTTCTTGGATGTTAAGTGAGCAATCGTAGTGTTTTCCAAAAGACCAGCACCAATATGACATGACACTATGATTTGGATAGTAGAGTGTCATCTGACTTATGTCAGAAGCATCAAGTCCTAACTTTTATTTCTAACAATTTTTTTTATTAACGTGTTCATGCACGAAAGTGAACTTCCTAACGCCTTATAACATGCTAGTTCATCATACTTGACCTAATAATCTGAAAAACGAGAATCAACAAGACTCAAGTTAAGAACGGAGTAGAAATTATACCTTCTCGAGATTTAACCTTGATATCTCACCCACTGATTTGGTAATGCTTAGCAACTAAGAATTCCTTCACTCAGATGTCTCCAATACTCTTAACAATATAACAGACTGCAAAGGCAGCTCGTATTTATAGAGGAAAGCATGGACTAGACCATTGCTTTACACAATGTGGGGATCCATGGCGCAATAGAAAGGAACAATGGTTGCTTAAGGAGTTGTTTAACCACTTCATACCAGCCACTCAGCTAGCCATGATTACCTAGGATTAGCAGCTTGAAAGTTTACGTAAAGAGAGTTTAGGCTCTCGTCCTTTGTACTTGGTGACCCCTAACTTGAGACAAGAGAAGCGATTTGGAGATATAAGCATGGGGTGGTCGTCAGTCATAACCGCCTCACGCCATATTTTAAAAGTCAACCCTTGTACCAATTGTTATGTTGGGTTCCGAGTTGGTCTTTAAATGTTCCAAGTTATTGGGCTAACTCAAAAGTCCATCAATTTAGTTATTGGGCTAGACTCCCAATCTACATACTAAGGTTGGGCTCGGATAATCCTAGATCCAATATTAAGTTATCCCTCAACTAATAATTCCACTCACATAATAAATTGTATAAGTTAAGCTTATCATCATATGCAATAATTATTTACATCTCAATGCCACACTAGGCATAATCTTCCAAGCTTAAACTAAGCTTCTCAACGCACATTGATCTAATACGAATCAATTGATCTCAATAAATGTTAACACTTTTATTCATATAAATATTACTTTCATTAGCATATTTATTTAATAATATGAGGAATTTCTCAGGTATTACAGACATTACATATAATCATGACTATTAACTTTCAACATCAAATTTTAAATGTGAATTCTCCCAACAATCTCACGGCAATAATATCACGGCTGATAGTATGTCGCGTCTGCCCTGCCTCTACGGGATAACCAGCTACCTGTTGCTGGAAGTCTGCATGAGAACTCCTATGGATATAAGACATTCTCCCTATCTTCTGCTTTTTAGTCTTTAGTTCCTCCTTGAGCTCAAAAACCTCATGCTTCAGCTCATGGACCTTGTCCTTAGCCAAAATCCTTTCATCGTGTTCCTGCTTCTACATATACTCCACGTCCGTCTTGTCCTCTATAACAGCCTGGAGCTCTGCATTCAGATCCTTAACCTCTTGACAGTAATGAATATTTCTATCCAACACTGACATAAATAATGACATCATTGACTCCCCCAGAGCCATCTCTGCAGCTATTGCTACTGGGTTGAAGGACACTACCTCCACCTCCTCTTCTATCATACCGTCGAATACTGACATGAGGTCAGGATCCTCTGAGTCTCCAGACTCAATGATAACTACTTAGGGCTCTTCAGCTATCAGGTTTGGTATAACCTCTATTTGGTTAACTGATTCCTCACTAACTGCCTGTCCATCTAAATGCATTTCATTTACTCTTGACATCTACCCAAAACAATTAAGTTGATTAGTACATGTCAGTAGAATAATAAAAACACATAACATATTCATAATGCATTTTTATAAGGTTATTTTCTTCTTTGACTTCTCTTAAGGTTATGACTTAAGGTTTTATTTCCCCCCTTAAGTTTTATAACCTAATGCTTTGATACCAATCTGTGACGCCCCTAAATTCGGGTATCTTCCAACCCGACAGATGGTGCTGCACAGTACTACCATTCATACATACATTCAATTGAAAAGTCTCAAAAGAACGAATATGTCTTCTATATATTCCAAATAATATTAACATTCCCCCAAGTTCTTTATAACCATTACATTTGTTCTTGTCATAATATCAAATATATTACAATCATTCGCCCTATACTATTACATAAGTATTCTACGGGTTCGTCTTCGCCTTGCCCTTATCCTTGCTGGAGCCTTCGGTCCGTTCGATCTTAGTTGTGTTCATATGGTTCAAGCAAGAGTGAGCATGACTAGCTCAACAAGTATGACAATTCTAATAAACAACATGCTTGAAACATAGGAATCATATATCTTCGATAACTGAACAATAATTATAAAGTATTATCGATAATTCAAAATAGCACTTCTTTTCCTTCAAAACGTTTTACAACAATAATATTTAGTAAAACATCAATTTCGGTCCAAGACCTTGAGCATTTCATAAGCTCTTTTGAAAAGGTCATCCCGGCACTAAGTCCGTAAGTCCGACATTTCTTACGAGCACTTCTAGGTGATCAGCCTATAGTACTCTATGTTGATCAACACTACATTCATTAAACGTGTGTACGTTTAAGTTGTGGCAACCTCACGTGCCTGTCGTTTGACGACAAAACATTTTTAGCATACTCAGTCTTCGTTTGAAAACTACACCAATATAACTTGGTAAACATTGACCATGATTTGATAGAAACATAATATAAGTCTAGCCGAAAGAATTGGCTTTGACTTCATCATACAATACTTCATGTGTAAGAATACATGAATTACAAAGCTTTTCCAGATTGAACTGAAACAAGGGTTAGAATACTTGCCTTCAAATATTCTGCCATGCTTATAACACGTTCTTGTTTAAGTCTTTAAGTCTCTACAGTAAATGATAACATCACATAACACACTAGGTCACGAATGAACATACATGGTTCCTAATGAATCTTACCCTTATTCTCAATCTAATTACGACTTAGATTTGTTATTATTGGTTCCGGCTTTTCGTTACGTCATTCTTACATTCACCTACCATTGACTTACTTTAACCTTAACTGATTATACTTAAGGTTTAAACATGACTTAACCATATTATAATCAAGCTTTAGTTCATTACTAATGAGTTACCATTTAGCTTATACATTTAAACCTTCTTCACTTGCCAAACCCTAGGACTAGAGCTGCGGCGTTGGTTAGCCCTATAACTTTCATGACTGCATGTGCAAGTTAGTGATACTAACATATACGATCTTGGCCGCTACATACAGGCCACATTACTCTCTCTCGGCCATGCATATGACTTTTGATGAGAGGTATGTGCACTATATGGTATGTGTGCCACCATATACTCTATGGGTTGGTGCTATGGCCATCTCTCTGGCATTGAGAAAATTTTTATAGACTTTTAACTTTGCGAATTTCCTAGACTCATAACTTCTTCGTTATAAGTCCGAATTGGCTCGTTCAAAAGCCTACGATTCACAAATTATATACTATACACGTTCATGTAAGAATTTTAACTATTTGACTTCATTTGCTAAAAATTCACCTATTAGTTCATTTTTAACGAAAACAATAAACGTTAGTGAACGTTCAACGCTCGTTTCTTGGTTCTAAGTCGGAATCCGGTCATTTTCGAGTCCGCAACTCTATAATACCAAATATGACTTGTCTCCATCAAAAACCAACGTTTTTGAGTTCAAACACAAATTTTTACTTCCAGTCCGAGAATTTCATGAATTCGAAGATTATCGTCCAATCGTGTGAATTCCGGCAAAACATCACTACTAACGATTTGATCATCGTTCTAAAGGGATTCAATTCATTCTATAGACATTTCAACATACATATTATAACAACTTATTTTCAAGTTAGGTTTTGGCTTATTCTTTATAAGTTCATGACTTAATAACTTATAAACTACAAGATTTCATTCCTTATGACTTATTATTGATTTAAGTCCTTTTATCAACATTCTCACATCTTATCAAACATACTAACTTCATATGGCAATCATATGACAAGTTCATCATAAATTGATAACTTATTTAGGTTCAAGTTACTTATTCATAACTTATTCGGCTTAAGTCCATTGCTTATTTACTTCTTATGATTACTTAGCATACATGATCATCACTTCTCTATCAAGCTATCATGGTAGAGATAGAAGAATATAGGACAAGAGTGTTACCCTTGATGAACTAGTTCTTCTCCTTCTTGGAACAAATATGGAAGTTTGTCTTAAAAGTGTTTATTCTCTCTAACCAATAAGTTGTTTAATGTTGGATGAAAACTAACAACCAACAAATGAATTGTGAGCTTGCTACTTATAGAGCTTCCAAAGTTAGGGCATTATGGTCAATAGCACATCCCACCTCCTTAAACTAACATCCTTACTATTCATTACTTGTTAAGCACAACACTTATCCTTTACTTGGTCATTACTTAAAGTTCTTGGCCATCACACAAAGGTCTTTCCCACCAAGATAACCCACATCAACATGGTTTGCTCCATGGATCAAGCTTAACCCATTGGATCATTACATTGGGCTTAAGTTAATTGAGTACTTAGCTTATTCATTTTGGGCTTGCATTAAGTTACTTTGGGCTTTTGATTAACAAATACTTGGGCTTGCACATCAAATTCCTATTGGACTTATACATCCTACATAATCCATACATTCATTCACAATTGGCTTAAAGCCTTAGTATATATTATATACGTATAATTCTCGTATTCTAGTTCATATACTAATTCACAATATACAATATCTCTTCCTTCATACATATTCGTATAATACTCCGTATTCAAATACCTTGTACAATACATACATATCATACGATCATTACATTATCTTCTTAACACTTAATATTCCTAACGTTCTCGAACTAAGTCCGCATGCAAAATATTGCATTTTTCATACTTAGATTATTATTACATAATCTATCTCACCTTGATATTATAACGTTACATATTTCTCGGAAGTTCAAAAATAATTCCCGAGCGGAAATTTATGAATAGTATTTTTCAGAAAATTTCTCGGAAAGCTTTTATTTTCGTCTTGGAAATTCAAACACTTTAATTCATTCATGTAGTTAAAATACTACGATTTTCTGACGTTTCTAGGTTATAGAACGACATTCATCTTACTAACACATAACAATAATAAATAATATTATTTTATTCATTATAAAAATATTTACAAAAGGTTCGATTTTTTGGGGCGTTACACTCTCTCCCCCTTATAAGGATTCTGTCCCCAGAATCTCGCTATATATAAAAAAAATTACACAAACAAATGAGGGTAATTCTTTTTCATCCTTTCTTCTATTTCCCACGTTGCTTCTTCTGCATCGTGGTTCTTCCATATCACCTTCACAGAAGGTATGACTTTGTTCCGCAGAACTTGTTCTTTTCAATCGATAATTTGAATTGGCATCTCTTTATATGTTAAGTCCTTCTCGATATGAATAGGCTCGTATTCTATCACGTGTTTATAATCCGGCTTATAGGGACGTAACACGGATACGTGAAACACATTATGTATTTGTTCTAAATTCGGAGGTAATGCTATCATGTAAGCTACCTCACCCACCCGTTTTAATACTTCAAAAGGTCTTATAAACCTTGGACTTAACTTTCCCTTCTTTCCAAAGCATATCTTTCCTTTCCAAGGAGATTCCTTTAGAAATACGTAAGAACCTACTTCAAATTCTCTATTTTCTCGATGCGAATCTGTAAATTTCTTTTGTCTGTCTTGAGCCGCTACTAAACACATTTGTATCAACTTCACTATATCCGTTGTTTTCTGTACCAATTCTGGCCCTAGCATTCGGCGTTCTCCTACCTCATCCCAATACAATGGTGTTCTGCATTTCCTTCCGTACAAAGCTTTGTAAGGTGGCATACCTATGCTTGCATGATAACTATTATTATACGCAAACTCTACTAATGGTAGATGATCATCCCAACTACCCTTGAAATCCATGACGCAAGATCTCAACATATCGTCTGAATTGTTCTCTCGCTCTGTCCATTAGTTTGTGGATGATACGTTGCGTTCCCAACAGCTCTTGTAGACTCCTCCAAAAGTTCGATGTGAATCGTGGATCACGATCTGACACAATCGATACTGGTACTCCATGTCTGGAAATTATTTCCTTAACATATAGTCTAGCTAACTGGTCTAAGTTATACTTAACCCTAATTGGAAAAAAGTGAGCCAACTTCATCAATCGATCCACTATTACCCAAATCGCATATACCCTTTCATTGTAGTTGGAAGTCCCACCACAAAACCATCGTGATATTCTCCCATTTCCACTCTGGAATTTCCAATGACTGTAACAACCCACTTGGTCGTTGGTGTTCGGCCTTAACTTTCTGGTAAGTCAAGCACCTACTCACATACTCAGCTATTTCTCTCTTCATGTTTGGCCACCAAAAACTTTGTCGAAGGTCTTGATACATCTTAGTACTACCAAGATTAATAGAAAACCTCAAACTATGAGCCTCTTGTAATACCTGCTCCTTTAATCTCGTCTCATTCGGAACCCAAATTCTTCCTTCAAATCTTAATAATCCCTCATTATCAAGACCGTACTTAATATCTTTTTCATTGGTTAGCCGCTCCTTTACCCTGTCACACTCATCAGTTTTGAGTTGCACCTCCTTAACTCTCTCTACGATGGTAGATTGCATCTCCGTCGCAAACCGTATTTGTCCTAATTCATTCGGCAACTTCACTTCTATCTCCATCTTAACCATCTCTGTTATTAACTCAGTTTGAGGCGTTAACATAGACAACATCTCCCTACCCTTCTTACTTAAGGCGTCGGCAACTACATTGGCTTTTCCAGGGTGATACAAGATTTCACAGTCGTAATCCTTTATCAACTCCAGCCATCTCCTCTGTCTCATATTCAACTCCTTCTGTGACAACCTGGAAAATCGGATTGTCCAGAATTTAAGATTTAAAGAATTAGTTATTAATAAAATGAATTTTATTAATACTATTCTATGCTATGTGTTTATTGATCGTTCTATAACCTAGAATGATTATTAATCGGGAGGATTCTGGCTACGAGCTAGATTGAACGAGTAAGAATTTTCAAGACAAAAATAAAATTTTTTCGGGAACAAAATATTTCCGGGGAAAAAGACGAAATAGGAACTATTCACCCGACGAAACCCTAAGGGATAGGGTTTGAATAACCTAAGCCTTTCTGAGAGTTTGGTATGTCAAAATGACATTCCGTCAAAAGATTTGACGATAATATATCGTGAAAAGTTAAGTAAGCCGATAAAAGTTTTTCTCGAAAAACATGCAGAAATCGGACGAAATAAAAATGACGAAAAGTACTGCTGTGTACTTTTCACTCATTTAGCTACGTTAGGGAAAAACATGAAGGAAAATGCTTGAAACCAAAAAGTCTTTTTCAGTTTTTTGGGAATCCGAAGAATGCGTAAAAGTTAATCGGTAAAAGAAAGACGAAATATGCAAAAATATTTGGATTCTGAGAATCGCAGTTTTTAAAATTGTCGGACGAAACCCAAAAGACGGAACTATGAAACTTAAGGGCTAAGCAAACTTGAGGGCTAAGTTAACTTAGTCCTTAAGCCTTGAATAGTAAGGAGGTTGGGGAGGGCAAAATGACTAAAATGTCCCTAGCCTTGGTTTTCTATATAAACAAGCCTTAAGCTCATTTGTTTGGATTCTTGAAAATCCTACACCTTGAGAGAAAGAGAGAGAGAGAGTTCGGATGGGAGCAAGAAGAGAAAAGGAAGAGGAAAAGTTGGTTCGTGAGCAAACTTTGTCCGACGGAAGGAGATCAAAGGAGAAAGGTAATCCGAAACCTATTCTCTTAGAAAATTTCTTTAAGTTTCTATGTTCAAAAACATAGATTAATGAGAATAAGGAGTAAAAGATATTAAGAATGAATTCATATGGTTGAAATCATAAGAAAATAAAGAAATAAGAATTAGAAGTTTATTTTATAAATTTCTTAAGGAAGTATAAGATTCGTAAGGATTTTGAGCGATCCGAATAAATCTTATGAATGAGTAGGTCAAATAAGTAAGGAATGATGTTCTATAACATCAATTTCCAAGAAAAAGTGAAATCGTAATCCAAAATATCGATTAAAAATGAAGAACGAATGAAGAACATGAAGAACACGCGAAGGTTGAATGAGAGATTAAGAGACGAACAACGTGAACGTTGAATACGTAAACGATCCTCGTAAATTGTATTCGCGTTGGACGAACGTTCTAAGTATACCCTGATTGTATGACGTAGACGTTGACGAAGGTAGTAAATAAGATATGAATTATCGAGAAAACCGTAACGAACCGTAATAAGAGTATTGAAAGCCGAATGTGAGTCGAATAAGAACGAATCCTGAGGCATGGCATTTAGTTGTCAGAAAGCCAAAAGGAATAAGAAATTGACTTAACGAACATTATAGTTAATAGTTCGTATAAGTTAAGATAAGTTTAGATTGTGGTACAATATTAACCTTTGATGGTTGACATATGGGAGCTGGGCTAAACAATTCCTTCAGAGAGCGAAGGTATATACGAAACTGGGAATCGATCTAACTCACTGTTATGGCAGTGTAGATGAGACGGGAACTTGTTTGTTGGTTGTTTGTGGGAAACCACTCAGAGTACCATATGGACTACCAGCAGAGAAACGATGTGTGCTGAGTCCTTGAGAAGTTATAAGAAGAAGATAAGAATGTAAATCATCAAAGATGAATAACGTTTTGAGTAAGACATCTCCGTATGTCATGAAGCCGTAAACCGGTAATGAAAGTTAGTCGTGTAAAATTATATTGCAAGAATGCTAAACCTAAGAAGTAAAGTAAAGTAAACCAATGCATAAGTCAAATATATGACTAATTGGTGAATG
Organism: Panax ginseng; assembly: GCA_020205605.1. Classification (NCBI taxonomy): domain Eukaryota; kingdom Viridiplantae; phylum Streptophyta; class Magnoliopsida; order Apiales; family Araliaceae; genus Panax; species Panax ginseng. The sequence continues at coordinate 74,675,919 of CM035131.1, read as the reverse complement.
TGTTATTTTCTTATGTTATATAGGAATTGGAATGAGCAGTTTAGCGTAAGTTATAGCTGTACGTAAGGCAAGTTTCCTAACTTCATTCATATTTTAAATGAATGCTAGTTTCTTAAACTTCTCAGATGTTGAACTTGAGAAGTTCTGTATGTGCGAATGTGTGATATTTGTACAAGGTGGTAGAATGTATGAGGCCTTGTGCAATAATTTTATCACTTCGGTGTTTCTGTGAGATAAACTGTTTTATGATTGAACTGTTCAATAAAAGAATGTTCTGTTTATACATGAACCGTTATTGTTAAGTCTGTGCTATTGATTCTAGCCAGACAGAATGTGTATGAAAGAGAGTAGAGAATGAAAGTATTTCAAAGTGAAGGTGACTAATGTTTTAAAATGATAGGAATCGAGATTATTCCTATTGTTCAAGCTGCTTCATAACCTTTGTTTGGTTATCGAAGTTCTAAAGGAATGTTAAACTCTTGAAGTTGTATTTCAACTGTTATGACTTGCTGGGCAATTGGATGCTCACACTTGCTTTAAATGAAAAATATTTTCAACAAATGATGTTAAAAGAACTTAAGGATCCCGTAAGAATCAAGCTGACAGTATCTAGATGAAGTGCCATTTAGAATATGAATGTGCGTGAAGATCAAGCGAAGACTTGTAATATAGAATGATAGAATTAAACTATAGAATAGTTTAATGAACGATTATGTATCCTTGGTGGCGGATAAAAGTCACTTGTACAAGATGTAAAGAATAATAATTATCATTATTTGGAATGAAAGAGGTTTTAAGGTTTTAGAACCTGGGATTTGAGGATGTATGTTGTTATATTTAGCTATATAATGATGTATGTTTGGATGAATGATGTACTCATGACGTACGAAATCCGGGTGTGAAGATAGACCGAATTTCGGGGCATTACAGGTTGGTATCAGAGCTGATAGGTTATAAATCTTAGGTATGAGTACCTAAGACTATAATCGTAGAGAGAAGGATAAGAAGATCACCACGTGATCATAGGAAATTGTAGTAACAGATGATCTGTTAAACGATGGATGATTTATAGCTAATTTTATAAATTAATGGTACTACGAAGTAGTACGGGAAGAAGAACTCAGATTGAGTTGTAAAGGATAGCATATGAATTAAAGAAAATTCGTATTAAGTAAAGAGAAAGTTAGAAGTTCTAATATTTCGATTGAGGACTAATGTGATAGTTGAGTAGTACGAACCTTCGAATGGGAGGGGGTTTGTGATTACTTAGTTATTACAGTGATAATCATTGGAATAGTATGTCATGCTATCAATATGTATATGACGAGAAGGTGTATCTTTTCTCATGTATATACTTGATAGGTAGAAAATGATAAAATAGGTGCGGGTTCTTGAAACTCATACTTATGAAAAGTTTGTGGCTTATAGTTATATGCTATGTTTCTGAGCCCTAAGCATATGGATAGTCCTTGATTTGTTCTTGGATTACGTATTGTGAAGATAAGTTCTTAAACACATATGGTTGTGGAAAGTTCTTAAACACATAAAGTGTGGTAAGTGGATGAACTATACTAAGGTATAGGAATGTTTAGACTGAAAGTAAGTATTTTCAATAGACTTGGCATTGAAGGTGCTAGAGAAGATTAAGTATTGTCACAAGTAAGATAATGAAGGAAGATGGAGGATAAGATATTCCAAGTCATCTAGCTATGCTAGATTTCGAAGTTTCCTGAATTCGTGCTGAAGTGCTCGTTTTGGAAAATGAAAGAATTGGTTCAATATTTGGAACTAATGGATTTTAAAAGAACTATTATTGATATGTCTATGCTAGTTGATTCGGCTAGACATAAATTGATTTGAAATATCAAAATGAATTTTATATCATTCGTGCATTCGATGCAAGGATGGTAAAAGGATGGAGTTATTAATGCAATTGAACCTAGTGTTGGATGTGATCTTAGGATCAATAACCCGCTATGGTATGATGTATAAATGACGAAGTCACAAACTGACGAAGTCCTCAACGTACGGTATCATGACGTCATAAAACGTTTTGATGTATTGCAAAAGAATTTAAAGAAGTAGTCGACGTCAATTGAGTTGACTAGACGAATGTTTCAAGTCGATATCCAATTTATTGGTATGGTCTATGCTATTTGATTCGGCTAGACAAATGGTATGTTATGTTTAAAAAGAAAATCGAGCTTTCTTTGAGAAGTTATGCCAAACCAAATTGTTTTGGTGCGGAATTAAATGATTTAAGTCTGAGGTGAACATACCCCGAAATGGGTTATACAATGGGTTGATCGCCTACGTGTGAAAGAGGTAGTTTACCTTCTTGGTGATTGTAAACTGACCGTGGAAAGAAAGGTTACGGCGTCATGTTGTAAACATAGTAAGAGTTTATGGTCAATTTGACCCCTCAGCAAAAGTATGTAATGTTTTAAAGGAATTATTATATTCCTCGTTGTTCATTCTACTTCATAAATCTTGATAAGTTATGAAGGTGAAAGAATGTTTGAAAGATAAGAACTTCTTTGAAGAGAAGTTGAGAAGAGGGGTAGGCTAAAATTTCGAGGATAAAATTCTGTGAAGAAGGGGTGAATGTGATGACCCAGGTATGGGTGTGGTTTGAAGAAATTCTGAGGACGAAATTTTTATAAGGGAGGAAGGATGTGACAACCCGAAAAATCGGATTGTCTAGAATTTACGATTTAAAGAATTAGTTATTAATAAAATGAATTTTATTAATACTATTCTGTGCTATGTGTTTATTGATCGTTCTATAACCTAGAATGATTATTAATCGGGAGGATTCTGGCTACGAGCTAGACTGAACGAGTAAGAATTTTCAAGAAAAAAATAAAATTTTTCCGGGAATAAAATATTTCTGGGGAAAAAGACAAAATAGGCACTATTCACATGATGAAGCCCTAAGAGTTAGGGTTTGAATAACCTAAGCCTTTCTGAGAGTTCGGTATGTCAAAATGACATTCCGTCAAAAGATTTAACGATAATATATCGTGAAAAGTTAAGTAAGACGATAAAAGTTTTTCTCAAAAAACGTGCAGAAATTGGACGAAATAAAAATGACGAAAAGTACTGTTGTGTACTTTTCACTCGTTTAGCTACGTTAGGGAAAAACGTGAAGGAAAACGCTTGATATCAAAAAGTGTTTTTTCAGTTTTTTGGGAATCCGAAGAATGCGTAAAAGTTAATCGGTAAAAGAAAGACGAAATATCCAAAAATATTTGAATTCCGAGAATCGCAGTTTTTAAAATTGTTGGACGAAACCCAAAAGATGGAACTATGAAACTTAAGGGCTACATAAACTTGAGGGCTAAGTTAACTTAGTCCTTAAGCCTTGAATAGTAAGGATGTTAGGGAGGGAAAAATGACTAAAATACCCCTAGCCTTGGTTTTCTATATAAACAAGCCTTAAGCTCATTTGTTTGGATTGTTGAAAATCCTACACTTTGAGAGAGAGAGAGAGAGAGTTCGGATGGGAGCAAGAAGAGAAAAAGAAGATGAAAAGTTGGCTCGTGAGCAAACTTTGTCCGACGGGAGGAGATCAAAGGAGAAAGGTAATCCGAAACCTATTCTCTTAGAAATTTTCTTTAAGTTTTTATGTTCAAAAACATAGATTAATGAGAATAAGGAGTAAAAGATATTGAGAATGAATTCATATGGTTGAAATCGTAAGAAAATGAAGAAATAAGAATTAGAAGTTTATTTTATAAATTTCTTAAGGAAGTATAAGATTCGTAAGGATTTTGAGCGATCCGAATAAATCTTATGAATAAGTAGGTCAAATAAGTAAGGAATGATGTTCTATAACATCAATTTCCAAGAAAAAGTGAAATCGTAATCCAAAATATCGATTAAAAATGAAGAACGAACGAAGAACACGCGAAGAACACGAAGAAAGTTGTTGATGGACAAATTTAAAACCATCGTAGGATAATTGTTGTTAATGGACAAGTTTAAAACCACCACGTATAAATTAGTTGCTTATTGCTTGGTTAGGAACGTTAGAAACATTCATGAAGAACGGATTAAAACTTATAGCTATAATGAAGTTATGGCGAAAATTTTGTAAAAGAAGAACAAGAATTAGAAAGTGAGTAAATGAACCCGAACGTGTAGGGTTTCACAAGAAAGTAAGAGAACATATAAAACATGAGTCGTAGACTCAACAATGAATGAATTCCAAGTTCGGATGACCGAATTACGGACGAACAAACGAAGAACGTTAATAATGTTAAATGATTAAAGGGCGAAGATTAAGCCAATTGAATGGCATGTTAATGGATTAAGAATGAAGTTCTGTCCACGGGTAATCAAAGTACGTAAGATAAGGAAGAAAATGGCTTTGGAACGACCTCGTTCCGAGTTATAACAAAGAAGTTATGAGATCGGAAAGTAAGCGTCTCAAAATGAAGTTAACACTTAGAAAAATTTTCGAGAAGAAGGGCTCAGCCATGCTACGCTGGTGACATGCCTTATAAGGTGGTCCGCAGCGATTGCATCGGAGAGCAGACACTACTAACTTCAAGGCCGCAAAGGCGAGTCTTAGTGAAGAGAGGGCCGCAATGCACTGAAGACAGTAAAAAGGCCAGTGATGAGCTTTTAAGTGCTCAACTGCTGGGGGATGTGCAAGAAAGAAATATTAACATGTAGTTCGCCTAATGTAACACTTAATCAAGTGTTTTAGACCTTTAATGAAGGTTAAAGGGAGAGATTAACCGAGATTAAAAGAATGTAATTGCGGATTACGGAACCGAGATTCGGGGATCGTAGTCACAATAAACGAACGTGAGAGATTGCTATGATTGTGATTCCTTAGACGTTGAGTGACGAAAGTAATGAATAGCATTTCAATGTTATGTTTTGGTAATGAGAGATAAGGGTAAAACATATAGACACTGTGAATGCAACGTTGTTGTGATGAACGATTTGTTTTAGCATTCAATGATCTGTATGGCTTCGACATTAAGAAAGAATAATGAACATGGGGTTCATGTGATGGATAACGATCGAAAATGATTAAAACCTTGAGTAAAGGTTGAATGAGAGATTAAGAGACGAGCAACGTGAACGTTGAATACGTAAACGATCCTCGTAAATCGTATTCGCGTTCAACAAACGTTCTAAGTATACCCTGGTTGTATGACGTAGACGTTAACGAAGGTAGTACGTAAGATATGAATTATCGAGAAAACCGTAATGAACGGTAATAAGAGTATTGAAAGCCGAATGTGAGTCGAATAAGAACGAATCCTGAGGTATGGCATTTAGTTGTCAGAAAGCCAAAAGGAATAAGAAATTGACTTAACGAACATTATAGTTAATAGTTCGTATAAGTTAAGATAAGTTTAGATTGTGGTACAATCGTAACCTTTGATGGTTGACATATGGGAGCTGGGCTAAACAATTCCTTCAAAGAGCGAAGGTATATACGAAATTGGCAATCGATCTAACTCACTGTGATGGCAGTGTAGATGAGACGGGAACTTGTTTGTTGGTTGTTTATGGGAAACCACTCAGAGTACCATATGGACTACCAGCAGAGAAGTGATGTGTACTGAGTCCTTGAGAAGTTATAAGAAAAAAGATAAGAATGTAAATCATCAAAGATGAATAACGTTTTGAGTAAGACATCTCCGTATGTCATGAAGCCGTAAACCGGTAATGAAAGTTAGTCGTGTAAAATTATATTGCAAGAATGCTAAACCTAAGAAGTAAAGTAAAGTAAACCAATGTGTAAGTCAAATATATGACTAATTGGTGAATATGTTATTTTCTTATGTGTTATATAGGAATTGGAATGAGCAGTTCAGCGTAAGCTGTAGCTGTGCGTAAGGCAAGTTTCCTAACTTCATTCATATTTTAAATGAATGCTAGTTTCTTAAACTTCTCAGATGTTGAACTTGAGAAGTTCTGTATGTGCGAATGTGCGATATTTGTACAAGGTGGTAGAATGTATGATGCCTTGTGCCATAATTTTAACACTTCGGTGTTTCTGTGAGATAAATTATTCTATGATTGAACTGTTCAATAAAAGAATGTTCTGTTTATACATGAACTGTTATTGTTAAGTCTGTGCTATTGATTCTAGCCAGACAGAATGTGTATGAAAGAGTAGAGAATAAAAGTATTTCAAAGTGAAGGTGACTAATGTTTTAAAATGATAGGAATCGAGATTATTCCTATTGTTCAAGCTGCTTCATAACCTTTGTTTGGTTATCGAAGTTCCAAAGGAATGTTAAACTCTTGAAGTTGTATGTTCAACTGTTATAACTTGCTGGGCAATTGAATGCTCACGCTTGCTTTAAATGAAAAACATTTTCAGCAAACGATGTTAGAAGAACTTAAGGATCCCGTAAGAATCAAGTTTGGCGGTATCTCGGATGAAGTGCCATTCGAATATGAAATGCGTGAAGATCAAGGAAGACTTGTAATATAGAATGATAGAATTAAACTATAGAATAGTTTAATGAACGATTATGTATCCTGGGTGGCGGATAAAAGTCACTTGTACAAGATGTAAAGAATAATGTAATTATCATTATTTGGAATGAAAGAGGTTTTATAGTTTTAGAACCTGGGATTTGAGGATGTATGTTGTTATATTTAGCTATATAATGATGTATGTTTGGATGAATGATGTACTCGTGACGTACGGAATCCGGGTGGGAAGATAGACCGAATTTCGGGGCGTTACAGCTTCTGTGTGAAGATATATTTTAGACTCTTGTGGTCCGTGTATATCTCACATTTTTCTCCATAAAGATAATGTCTCCTTATCTTTAGAGCAAAACTATCATGGCCAGCTTCTAGATCATGAGTAGGGTAAACTTTCTCATAATCCTTCAATCGCCTTGATGCATACACTGTAATGACCTTGCCATCTTCGCATGATGAGCACGCAACCAAGTCCTCTATGTGAAGCATCGCTATAAACTACGAAATTTCATGTGTCATCGGGCAATGACAAAATAGGCGCTTCACTTAACCTCTTCTTCAGTTCTTGAAAACTGTCCTCACACTTATCAGTCCACGCGCATTTCACTGTCTTCCTTATCAAGTTAGTCAATGAAGTAGCTATCTTTGAAAAATCCTGGATGAATCTCTGATAGTAACCCACTAACCCTAGGAAACTCCGCACCTCTGTTGGCATTTTCAGTTGTTCCCAATTCATCACGGCTTCTACCTTCGCTGGATCTACTGAAATCCCCTCATGGTCAATGACATTACCTAAAAACTATACCTTTTCTAACCAAAATTCACACTTAGTGAACTTCGCATACAACTGTTCTTTACTTAGTGTCTCCAACACTAACCTCAGGTGTTCAGCATGATCTTCTGGCGTCTTAGAATAGACTAGAATATCATCGATAAACACCACGATGAACTTGTCGAAATATTGTTTGAACACTCTAATCATCATATCCATAAATGCAGCTGGTGCATTAGTCAACCCAAATGACATCACCAGAAACTCGTAATGACCATAACAAGTCTTGAATGCTGTCTTTGGTACATCCTCCTTCCTAACCTTCAACTGATGATACCCCGTTCTTAAATCTATTTTAGAAAAATATTTATCCCCTTTCAACTGATCAAAAAGATCATCGATCCTGGGCAATGGGTATTTATTCTTTATCGTTAACTTATTCAACTCTCTGTAGTCGATATAAAGTCTTAACGATCCGTCCTTCTTCTTGACAAATAGTACCAGTGCTCCCCACGGCGAAACACTTAGTTGTATGTACTTCCTGTCCAATAGTTCTTGTAACTGTACCATCAACTCCTTCATCTCCACTGGCGCCATATGATACGGTGCCCTGGAAATTGGTGCTGCTCCTGGCACGATGTCTATCACAAACTCGGTCTTCCTATCTGGTGGAAGACCCGGCAGTTCATTCAGAAATACATCGGAGAATTCTCTAACTATATGTATTTGTTCCATGGTTGCTACCACTCTATGGGTATCAACAACATGACACCGATAACCCACACATCCCTTCCTCAATAATTTTCTAGTTTGTGTCATGGTTAAACAACACGAACGTCCCGAGGATCTATTCCCGTAAAATACTACCTGAGGTTGTCTTAACATTTTAATGTTCACACATTTCTTCTGACAATCTATAATTGCCCCATGGTTTACTAACCAATCCATTCCAAGAATTACATCGAATTCTCCTAACTTTATCGGTATCAAATCTACCGATAATTTACAACCCCGTATGTTTACACAACAACTCCTATGAACATCTTCAACAGGAATTATTTCTTCGTTTGCTACCTTAATATTTAAAGGTATAGGCAACTTTTCGGGAAGTAATCCTAATCGTCTAGCAAAATCACATCCTATAAATGAACAAGTAGCACCCGAGTCAAACAACACGTAAGCATTTATGTCGTTGATCGGAATAATACCTACGACGATGTCCCCTGATGCAATTTCATCTTGGACTGTCATGTTAAAGGTACAACCCATCGGCCTACCCGGCTGCGCTGGACCACTAATAGCTAACTTACCGCTACTAGTGCCCCGATTCCCATCCGTCCCCTTCTTCGGGAAATTCTTTGCCATGTGGTCAGTTGACCCACACACAATGTATCCATGGTTCTCCTTCAGACTTGGACATTTAGGCGAAATGTGCCCTTCCTGTCTACAGTTGTAGCATACGGCCTTCCCCTTGACACAAACTCCTAAATGAGTCTTCCCACAGGTCTTACAGGCCTCCATCCTCCTTTTTGGGTCTCCTTGTTTTACTCCGGTATTCCCAGAGCTGAACATTTTCCTCTTTTGTCCCTCACCACTACTGTTGGCTCCTTCTATTTTCACTCCTCCATCCACTTTCCCCTTATTCTTCTTATCTTTGTGGTACTGGCTCAACGCCTTGCTACCACCCTTGGTGATTATCGCCTTTTCTAAAATGGTCCCAAATGAAGTACTTTGGAACATAGAAATACGGTTATAGAGCCAGGGTTTCAAGCCCTGCTCGAACCATCGCGCCTTCCTAACCTCGGTGTCCACTTGGTGTGGAGCAAACCTCGCCAGATCATTAAACTTGGCGGCGTATTGGGGAACTGTCATGTCCCCTTGTTTTAATTCGAGAAACCGCATCTCCATTCTCCCTTGCATGCTCGTGGAAAAGTAGTTCTCAAAGAATATCTCCTTGAACCTTACCCACGTTAAATTCTCTATCCCGACCCTAGACTGATTGGCTTCCCACCAAAAGTTGGCCTCTCCCTTCATCATGTAGGTTGCAAAGGCAACCTTCTGGGCCTCGTCGATATTTGTTATCACAAATGCCTTCTCGATTTCTTTCACCCATGTTTGGGCTTCGATAGGGTCCATAGTTCCTTTGAACTCCAGCGGACCAACACTCTTAAAATCCTTAAAGGTAGTAGCTCATGTTACTCCCGGATTTACGGGGATATTAGCCCCAATTCTATTAAATGCGGCTGTTAACAGATTAATAAACTCTTGCATGGGGTTAACCGGACCTCCCTCCGGTTGATTTACATTAGCTCCTTGGTTTCGTTGTATTCTTCTTGGCGGCATTTTGCTAGTACAATAAACAACACATTTCGTTATTATTCATTTCTTTATTATTTAGTTATTATTCGATATTAAACAATAACTTCAACATCCATTTCTCAGTATGTTCCATAATAAGGCTTATATTCATTCATTCATTGTAGTATAATACTACATCGGTTACATTACACAGCCTAAGCTGATTACATTACTTTCCGGCTATTGCTTTCCAAAAATTGGGATTTACAAAAGACTATCCTTTGTTATACAAAAAAGGGTTTTACGTCACTACTAAGCACATAATATATACATACCTACACTACTCTATCTACTAATAGATTACATCTGCCTTAAGGCATTATTAAAATCTACCTTAGCAAGACCAGTAATAATATCACAGCTGATAGTATGTCGCGTCTGCCCTACCTCTATGGGATAACCAGCTACCTGCTGCTGGAAGTCTACATGAGAACTCCTATGGATGTAGGACATTCTCCCTATCTTCTGCTTTTTGGTTTTTAGCTCCTCCTTGAGCTCAAAAACCTCATGCTTCAACTCATGGACCTTGTCCTTAGCCAAAATCCTTTCATCGTGCTCCTGCTCCCACATGGACTCCACGTCCGTCTTGTCCTCTATAACAGCCTGGAGCACTGCCTTCAGCTCCTTAACCTCCTGACAGTAATGGATATTTCTATCCAACACTGACATAAATAATGACATCATTGACTCCCCCAGAGCCATCTCTGCTGCTATTGCTATTGGGTTGAAGGACACTACCTCCACCTCCTCTTCTATCATACCGTCGAATATAGACATGAGGTCAGGATCCTTTGAGTCTCCAGACTCAATGACAACTACTTCGAGCTTTTCTGCTATTGGGTTTGGTATAACCTCTATTTGGTTAATCGATTCCTCACTAACTGCCTGTCCATCTAAATGCATTTCATTTACTCTTGACATCTACCTAAAACAATTAAGTTGATTAGTACATGTCAGTAGAATAATAAAAACACATAACATATTCATAATGCATTTTTATAAGGTTATTTTCTTCTTTTACTTCTTTGACTTCTCTTAAGGTTGTGACTTAAGGTTTTATTTCCCCCCTTAAGTTTTATAACCTAATGCTTTGATACCAACCTGTGACGTCCCCAAATCTTAGTATCTTCCAACCCGACAGATGGTGTTACATGGTACTACCATTCATACATACATTCAATTGAAAAGTCTCAAAAGAACGAATATGTCTTCTATATATTCCAAATAATATTAACATTCCCCCAGGTTTTTTATAACCATTACATTTGTTCTTGTCATAATATCAAATATAGTACAATTATTCACCCTATACTATTATATAAGTATTTTACGGGTTCGTCTTCGCCTTACCGGAGTCTTCGGTTCGTTCGATCTTAGCTATGTTCATATGGTTCAAGCAAGAGTGAGCATGACTAGCTCAGCAATTATGACAATTCTAACAAACAACATGCTTAAAACATAGGAATCATATATCTTCGATAACTGAATAATAGTTATAATGTACTATCGATAATTCAAAATAGCACTTCTTTTCCTTCAAAACGTTTTACAACAACAATATTCAGTAAAACATCAATTCTGATCCAAGACCTTGAGCATTTCATAAGTTCTTTTGAAAAGGACATCCCGACACTAAGTTCGTAAGTTCGACATTTCTTACGAGCACGTCTAGGTGATCAGCCTATAGTACTCTATGTTGATCTACACTACATTCATTAAACGTGTGTACTTTTAAGTTGTGGCAACCTCACGTGCCTGTCGTTTGACGACAAAACATTTTTAGCATACTTAGTCTTCGTTTGAAAACCACACCAATATAACTTGGTAAACATTGACCATGATTTGATAGAAACATAATATAAGTCTAGCCGAAAGAATTGGCTTTGACTTCATCATACAATACTTCATGTGTAAGAATACATGAATTACAAAGCTTGTCCAGATTGAACTGAAACAAGGGCTAGAATACTTGCCTTCAGAGTCTGCTACAGTTACAACATGTTCTTGTTTAAGTCTTTAAGTCTCTACAGTAAATGATAACATCACTTAACACATTAAGTCACGAATGAACATACATGGTTCCTAATGAATCTTACCCTTCTTCTCAATCTAATTATGACTTAGATTTGTTATTATTGGTTCCAGCTTTTCGTTACGTCATTCTTACATTCACCTACCATTGACTTACTTTAACCTTAAAAAATTATACTTAAGGTTTAAACATGACTTAACCATATTATAATCAAGCTTTAGTTTATTACTAATGAGTTATCATTCAGCTTATACATGTAAACCTTCTTCACGGGCCAAACCCTAGGATGGCGTTATATGACCTTGGTCATTTCCCTACAACTCAAGGTCATGCAGTGCATGGGTTAGCGATACCTAACATCCGGTCTCATGCTGTGGTGGTGCCACATTATTTTCTCTCACCACGCCATGGCGTGACTCTCATGAGAGAGGGTATGCAGATCGATATGGCGTCAGAAGCGCCACCAATATACCTTGGGTTGGCGCCACGACATCAACTCTGTGCACCAACAAATTTTTACAGACTTTTAACTGTGTGAATTTCCCGAACTCGTAACTTCTTCGTTATAAGTCTGAATTGGCTCGTTTAGAAGCCTACGGTTCACAAATTACATACTCTACACGTTCATTCAAGAATTTTATCTATTTGACTTTGTTTGCTAAAAACTCACCTATTAGTTCATTTTTAATGAAAACGATAAACGTTCGTGAACGTTCAACGCTCGTTTCTTCATTCTAAGTCGGAATCTGGTCATTTTTGAGTCCGCAACTCTATAATGCCAAATATGACTTGTCTCCATCAAAAACCAATGTTTCTGAGTTCAAACACAAATTTTGACTTCCATTCCGAGAATTTCACGAATTCGTCGATTATCGTCCAATCGTGTGAATTTCGGCAAAACTTCATTACTAACGATTTGATCATCGTTCTAAAGGGATTCAATTCATTCTATAGATATTTTAACTTACATATTATAACAACTTATTTTCAAGTTAAGTTTTGGCTTATTCCTTATAAGTTCATGACTTAATAACTTATAAACCACAAGTTTTCATTCCTTATGACTTATTATTGATTTAAGTCCTTTTATCAACATTCTCACATCTTATCAAACATACTAACTATAACGCGCCCAAATTTAGATACTTAAAACCCGAACTCAGTGCATTATGATACCATTTCTATGCGTGGAAATAATAATATTATCATAAATATCAAACTTAATTTACATATCAGAGTCTAATCCCAGGTACGCGACCGTAAAACATTTCATTACATGATAGATAATAAATATAATCATCTTATTTAAGTCTAACTACTACATAAGATAACTCAAACTTAATCGGGTAGCTTTCCTTTCCTTTCGTTCTTGGCAGAGCCCTCTGGTCGATCATACATAACTGAAAACATTTAAATTAAGCAAGAATGAACATTTGAGTGCCCAACAAGTAATAACAATTATAAATATTAGCTGAAAGGATTAAATGTTTTCTTTGTACTACCCTTCTACAACAAATCAAAAGTTGTGAAGTAATCTAGACTGATAATAATAACATAACAACTCTCTATCAAATTTTGGAAACTACGTACTGACTATAAATAGGGTTAAGGTGAAATACTATGAACATTATTCTCAATTTTCGAAAAGGTTTAACAGAACTTCATCTGTAAACCGTCATAACTTATGGACACGAGGGTGATCTGCCCAATGTGCCATGTATTGATCAATACTACATGCAAGAACGATATTATCATTCACTCTGTCCGCCTTGGGCGCATAAAATTTTTCCCATGTTCGGGATGTTCATACATAATCTGGAATCCGAACCAAAGCAAATTGATTGGATATAAAAAGGTTTTATCATATTCAACGATATTTCTAAATCAGTATCTAAGTTGGGTCAAATAGCTTAGACATATATATATATATATATATATATATATATATATATATATATATATATATATATATCAACATGTTATTAAATATAATGATTATCCAAGTGGGGTCACTTGTATAACCATATTTAGGAATTAACGAACAGAATATATATATGAATTATCATATACTAACATGTTGATAAACAATGATCGGATATAGAATATATCACAATAGGGTTAATAATCTAGCATAATAATATAATTCTAAAACTTCTTACTCATGTCCATTGTATAAAGAAAATGCAAAGGTAAGATACTTGCTCAATAATAATTGGAGTAAGTATAGGAAACTTGCTTACAATATGCGTCGAATAAAGTAATGCAAGGGTTTAGGATACTTGCCTGGTCTGCTGCTTACACAACTTAGTTCTATCCTTAACTCAACAACCTATCATTCATAAGATTGTTCTATTGATTAGAATAACATATCATAACACCTTGTACTATTATTTACAGTCAACACATATCCTAATCACATTGTCACATAGTTATATCAGTCATTAAGACGCAAACAAACACTTATACAGTCAACCTTTAAAGGTTTGGATCAATTTTGATAACATTTTGGTGTACCGACGGCTCTATCGGGTAATTATTGAGTTTAAAACTCTATTCAATACCCTTGATATTATTCTGGACAACCTAAGTATCAGTCATATTATTTTTCATAGCCTCATAAAAAATTTTCAAATAATTATTATAATTTATCATGAGTTTTCAAACACCGGAATCATTATAAAATGATTTAAACATCAAATAATTCTATTATCATTAATATTTAAATAATATTAAAATATTAATGAAACCATCACCAAAATATTAAAGTTAGTTATAATAACTCTCGTAATATTATTAAAGTACTAATAATACCCTTAAATGATTTTTAAATAATTACCATTAATATTTAAAATATTACTCTATTATGCCTCAAAATATTAAAAGTCATTAAGTATAACTAAAAATATTTTTAATTCATTTATATCCTTTTAAATAATTTTAAATCAATAAAATTATCTTTAAACTATTTATTTAATATAATAATTAAATAAATTTAATATCAATAATATTAAATAATTAATATTTTTCATGAAAAATATTAAAAGTTATATTTTATAACTTAAAATATTTTTATAACATTTAAATCATAATTATATAATTATTAATTCCATTTTCATAATTGATTTAATACATTTATTAAATAACTTAAATATCATTAATATTATTTAATTAATGAAATTCATCACAAAATATTAAAAATAACTTAAAATATTTTCTTATAACATAATATAATTTTAAATGATTTTTCAAGTATTAAAATTATTTTTAAGTAATTTATTTAATATTATAATTAAATAAATTAAATACCATTAATATTCCAAAAATAATAAATATTAATGAAATATATTTAAAATAATTAAAAACTCATTTTTAGACTTTAAAATAATTTTTAAGAATTTATTTTGTATTTTTAATAATTAAAAACTATTTAATACTAATTATTTAAATAAAATAATTATTTTATAAAGTAACTGTCGCTAAAGACTGCCTATAGCGACAAAACCGTCGCTATAGGTGTTCTTTGTGTTCATCATGAAACCCAGAAATGCATAGTCAGTGACCAAAGTGTCACATTTGATCAACAATTTCTCTATGATCCTAATGTATTCTGGTCAGCTTAAAGGTTTTATATTGTAGTATAAATGTAATACTACCACTAGAAATCGATATCATGGCTATAACACAACAGATTAGAGAATTATAAGCCCTCAAATTTCTTGTCAGAGCTGTTCTTCATTTCTGGGTTTTCCAGAAATGAAGAACAGTTCAAACTGCCTTCTTTCGATCATCATAACTTGCTGTACAGTTTTGATTTATGTGATATAATACGTTCACTGTGTAAACAACATGTAAGTGAACAAATATAACACATAACATAGATCAAACAACAAAAAAACAAAGCAGATCTTGATCGGTCAAACATTGTCAGAATACTTGTTCTAACGGTTTCTGGAATTTCTAGAAACCCGACTTCGTGATCAAGTGACCCAGTTTGACCACACACTACTTCGATCCTGTTGGTGATATAAGGAACATTAAGGCATGAATATATAGTCCATACAGCACACTACAATCTAGTTACACTAATATCAACAAAAGGCTTAAAATCTGACAAATCAATGCCTTTAAAAATCTTGTCAGATGCTGCATAAGGCTTTCTGGGTTACCCAGAATTAGTCTGGTCAAGCCCGGTCAACGGGTTTTGACCGATTATAACTTCAAATCTAAAACAGCTCTGACTCTAAATCAAGTTCTATATCAAAGCTAGCATAACATACTACAAGATCAAACACTTAAACAACAACAAAATATAACATGCTGAGATTTACAGGGTCTGACATTCGGTTGTCAGACTCATTAAAGAAAATTTCCAGAATTTTGAAAACACCAATTTTGAGCATCTAAGTGTTATGGATCTGAGTTATAACAACCCAGATCACTCAATAACATCCTATTACACAACGTTAAACATCTAAACACAAAGATTAACATGAATCATAAGGATTTCTAGGTTTAGGGTTTTTATACCTTTCTATGAACCAAGTCTTGATCTAATGCTTCTGATCTGCTACAAGTGTTAGTGGGGCTTGATTAGTGACTGGTCTAGCAAGAAAATTTCGGATGTTTGAAGTTGAGAGGGTTTTGGTTGAGTGTTGTGATCAAATGTGGCTTGAATTTGACATTCTCTCACTCATAATCTATATATAATTTGATGAAATGGTTAGGGTTGATCATGCTTATTGATTAAAGGCTATTACTAGACCACAAAGCTATGTTGAGTTGGTTTACCAACTAAAGTTATGGCAACCTATACAAGTTATCTATTAAATAATACAAGAAGGGCAATTTGGTCATTTGGCTTTTACTTTTAGTGGCAAAGTTGTCAATTCTTTTCTAACCTCTAGGGTTTGACCCTTAGGGTTTAACCCTAAGGTTTTCTAAGCTCTAAATCTAGAATTGTGTATTAAGGGTAAAATGGGCATCTTAGTTTCTAGAAATGTGAATTAGGGTTTCCTAATTGAATTAGGTTTCCTAATCACTTTAGGCTTGCAAAATAGGCTTTGTAAAATACTAATTACCATAAGCTTGCTAAATTAGCAATTAGGGTCTTGATCTAGTAATTAAGGTTTCTAAATGTCAATTAGGGTTTACCTATTTAACACTAAACATAATAATGGTTTATCAGTAATGCTAGGGTTTGTACTGTTTTACTATAACTGTTCCACACATTAACATTACACACATATAAGACATGTTTATATTACTGAAACATAATAATATTATATTATTATTCTCATTCCTTATTCAGAATCCAGACTTAGGGTTTTGAATTCATATCTGACATAACCTTCATACATACCAACATTAATTAAGTTAAAATAATTAACCTAACCAATATAATAAAATACATATCATAAGAATCCTAATAATCATATCATATATACCATAATCATATTTCCATGAAAAATAAATAATAAATATTATAAAATTAATTTATTATAAGAATATAATCTATAATAATCAATAAGTCTAAAAAGAAATTATTTACATCTAATAAATAATTTAATAAATAATTTTATTTATTACATAGATACATATACTTTACTTTGTAAATATTTTCACCTTTATATATATATAAAAATAAAAAAATTAAATCGCAAAAATTCTTATTGAAAATATTGGATTATTACACTAACTTCATATGGCAATCATATGACAAGTTCATCATAAGTTGATAACTTATTTAGGTTCAAGTTACTTATTCATAACTTATTCGGCTTAAGTCCATTGCTTATTTACTTCTTATGATTGCTTAGCATACATGATCATCACTTCTCTATCAAGCTATCATGGTAGAGATAGAAGAATATAGGACAAGAGTGTTACCCTTGATGAACTAGTTCTTCTCCTTCTTGGAACAAATATTAAAGTTTGTCTTAAAAGTGCTTATTCTCTCTAACCAATAATTTGTTTAATGTTGGATGAAAACTAACAACCAATAAATGAATTGTGAGCTTGCTATTTATAGAGCTTCCAAAGTTAGGGCATTATGGTCAATAGCACATCTCACCTCCTTAAATTAACCTCCTTACTATTCATTACTTGCTAAGCACAACACTTATCCTTTATTTGGTCATTACTTAAAGTTCTTGGCCATCACACAAAGGTCTTGCCCACCAAGATAACCCACATCAACATGGTTTGCTCCATGGATCAACCTTAACCCATTGGATCATTACATTGCGCTTAAGTTAATTAACTTAGCTTATTCATTTTGGGCTTGCATTAAGTTACTTTGGGCTTTTGATTAACAAATACTTAGGCTTACACATCAATTTCCTATTGGACTTATACATCCTACATAATCCATACATTCATTCACAATTGGCTTAAAGCCTTAGTATATATTATATACGTATAATTCTCGTATTCTAGTTCGTATACTAATTCACAATATACAATATCTCTTCCTTAATAAATATTCATATAATACTCCGTATTCAAATACCTTGTACAATACATACATATCATACGATCATTACATTATCTTCTTAACACTTAATATTCCTAACGTTCTCGAACTAAGTCCGCATGCGAAATATGGCATTTTCCATACTTAGATTATTATTACATAATCTATCTCACCTTGATATTATAACGTTACGTATTTCTCGGAACTTCAAAAATAATTCCCGAGTGGAAATCGATGAATAGTGTTTTTCAGAAAATTTCTCGGAAAGCTTTTATTTTCGTCTTAGAAATTCAAACACTTTAATTCATTCATGTAGTTAAAATACTACTACTTTCTGACGTTTTTACGTTATAGAACGACATTCATCTTACTAACACATAACAATAACAAATAATATTATTTTATTCATTATAAAAATATTTACAAAAGGTTCGATTTTACAGGCGTATGTAACACTCAAAATTGAGACCCCCTCTGCAAATGAGCATGCATTTTGTAAAACAGTATTGAAGACCCCCCGCCCCGTGGGTGTATAAAGCAAAAAGGCTCGCATTCCTACGGCATGGCTTCGCTAAGCGGCTTGGTCGATCTTCATATTTGCAACCATAATGCTCTAAATGCTTCCTTTTTTCACTTAATCACCACACCACCTATCCTACATACAAAATTACACAAAACAAGTGGAAAATAAACATGAACACAAAGAATTAACAACAATAAAGCTTGAAATGAACGTTAATTCGTGGATATGAAATCCACTTATGAAACTCCCCCAAACTTAAACCGTGCAAGTCCTCGAGCACAAAACAAACTACATACTATGCAATGCAATGAGATGGAATTTATATAATCTATATGATTATGAGTCCAACAGTATCACAGAATCAAAATTATCTCGTTGGCCTCAGCGAAAACAAGCAAACTTTACAATATTAATCACCAAAACCAATCAATAATTCCTTATTAGTTCTCACATCTTACACCATTATCACTGGTATAGTGTGTGTGTGTGTGTGTGTGTTCAACATCCATGATAACTGATACTGACTCAAATTCAATACATAACCAATTTCTTAGAAGGAATCATACAACGCAAACTTAAAAATTTCAAAAATAGACAAGTTCCAACTGAATTCAGATATTTACCAAGATTAGGGGGATCAAATAGGGTATTCATGCTTTCTTTTCTTCTTCTTTTTTTCTTTGACGGGGGCCCTTTGCTCTTATTTCCCGTCTTTTCTTCATACTTTTTTTTTCATAGATAGATGGTTGGTGAGTGCGTTTTACACTCCATCTCACGCTCGTGTTTATGGGGAGTATATTTTCCTCAACCCACCACAAGACTCAACTAGATATTATTATTTTTTCTGAAGCTTATATACCCTACCTTTTTCCCCCAAACTTAAGTTCTTGTTTAATTCATCGTTTTCACTGCCTATCCTTGTCATTTTCTCATTCACCTTAGCATTATCCTTTAGAAACTCTTTATGTATCAATTTGAACTAACCAGTCAACACATATGTTTTTAGTGTGCTAACCTTTTTACACCAGTTTCAAACAAGCACAAGATTCGATTCATAATAGAAACTATATCACAGTTCTAATAATCAATGTTGTATTTATTAACGTAGTCTCAATCTCATCATTGGCCCAAAATAACATGAACTATAACACTGCTGGACATATGCAAACACAATATTTAACTAATATTTTTTTTAATATATGTCATAACATAAAAAAATGCATCAATAACAAAAATAAAAATGCAATAACAAAAATAACCTAAGCTACTAAAAATAAAAATGCAATAACAAAAATAACCTAAGCTACTATGTATGCACTTAAGCTATCATGCAACTATGTGACTTATATGTAATGACAAATGACAAATATAAACTAGAATGCAATGACAAATGTAAGCCTAACTAATGGCAATATGCATGCAAACAAGTAATTAAATCCCCCAAACTTAAGAATTACAATGCCCTCATTGTATGGATAATCGTAATAAAATGTGTGAGGACTTCCCTGCAATCGCCTAAGTCTGGGGTGGTGGTGGTTGATCTTCCTCCTTTGAGTCACTCGGCGGAAACCTTGGCATTGGCATGGGCTGCTGGTATGGAAATTGGGCAGCCGGATTGAAGCTCTGAAGTGTCGTATTGAGTGAAGCGAAAGACGTGTTCATAGCGTCAAATATATGGTCTTAACTCAATGCAAGTCGCCGCATCTCCTGACGTGATGCTTTATTATGCGCATCCATTTGACGTTGAAAGTCAAGAAACTGAGTTAGATAATGCCTCGGACTGTGGTACCTGCTCGATTCCTTGATCTCCCATAGTCTTGTCCTCATCCTCCAAGGTGTCTGTAGCATTAACTTCATCCTCTGAAGCCGATGGAAAAATAAAACCCAGACCTCGAGGATGGGAATCACCTCCGGCCCACATCGAATACCGTGCTATCATTCTAGAATCTAGTAACTGAAGCAGCATCTGTGTGGGTTCACCGTCAGACCATCTCACACCCGCTTAGCGACATAACCCATATATGAGTGATGGGTGTGGCAAGCCGCCTAAAAAGTTTCCTCGTAAGCACCGGTGGATGGAAAAACATATTATGGCCCCGACATCAATGATGAAGTCTTGCACAATTGTGTACAACAGTAATGCCTTCTCCTTAGTCACGTCCGATGTGTGTTGGGACGGATACAATTTAGCACATAAGAAAGCATACCAAATTTTACCATACCGACTGAGATCTTTGCTATGAAAAATTGTGCCTCCCTTCTGACCTTTGATCCATATTGTTCCTGGCTTAGTCATTTCCTTGAGTATCGCCTCATAGTCTGGATCAAAATCACGTAGGTGGGCATATTGGCATTGTCGAGGCACTCGTAATTGATAATAGGTGTTGATGGCATCGACACTAAACGGGACTAAGCGACCCCGCACATAAGCGTTGAAGAGGGCTTTGTCCTCGGCATTCGCATAGAATTCCTTGACTATGTTGACAATGGCAGGCTCAGGTTCCTCGGTGAATTTGTTCCAACCCTTCTGATAAATTTGCTGCATCATTTCCCCATCGACATGATCCGGTGCCAACCCCCGCTCCGGTGTAAGGGCTTTTGTCATCATATAGTCGTACCGGTCGGCGGTGGCGACACTTACGAATTTTCTGCGATCAAAGGTCTGTGTCGGTTGTGCGGGCCTTGAACTTTCACCCCTTTGTCATTTTAATGTGGGTTACGAAGCCATTAACTCTCGGAAGCCTTAATCACAGTATCTCCCCCCAAACTTGGTTCACACAAACTGTCGAACACTTGTTGTGCATAGTGATCTAACTTCCACAAACTTAGATTATAATGCTTCTACAAAATGCTAAGAAGGGATGAATTAGACAACAAGGTGCTTACCCTCAATTACTCTATACTCTCCTCAATGAAAATTCTGATTCGTAGCCTTGTGAGCTGCTGAAGCAAATTTGTGACGAATTTGGGGATGAGAAGGTGTAAATATATAGAGGTGGTGTGATGGAGAGAGAGATAAGAATAATGGATTGATGGAGTGAAGTAGCGGGTTGATGGAAGAATTTGTAATGAATGATGGCAAAATTGTGGGTGAGACGTGGGTGTAATGGGAGGAATATGGAAGTTTATTTGAGGAAGAAGTAATAAGGGTGAGCATCACATATAACTGTCGAGCAACTGCTTCAATTCCTGGACCCCCGCCCCTGCGGGGGGTAACATATTTAGGAAGCCCGCCCCGGCGGGCAAGTAATCTGCTAACTGACTTTGGGGACCCCTACCCCAACGGGGCTGCAAGGAAAATATAGCCCACCCCGGCGGGCATGTTTACTGTTATTTTTCTAGGGAGACCCCCGCCCTCGCTGGGGGTGTAGTTCATTAGGGGCCCGCCCCAGCAGGCATATACACTGCAGACTGACCTCCTTTTCTCTTCTTTTCTTCTTCCTATGCCACTTAATGATTATTTTCTCATCCTGCAAGCCATGAAACATAAAAAGTAGTGGATTGTTGATCAATTAGAGCATGGTTGAGAGATTAATAAGACTTATAAACTATAATAACTATTTAATGAACTTATTATAACTTACTAATTATGCTGAACTATAATCTAACAGTTATGAATGAAAATATGAAAAAGAAAAGAATGATTGGGTTGCCTCCCAATTAGCGCTTGAGTTTAAGTCATTCAGCCTGACTACTTCCTGGTTCATCCCGGATCAGTTAGGTTAACTGCGGCATGATGATTATTTATTGCGCAACACCAACATTGTTGTATTGCATGCCCGTTCACTTGCATGTTGGATAATGAATTTGACTTTCTATCCTCAACTAATTCCTTGAGACAACTATCCTCTTTGCAATCCCTGAACTTGACACGTGTAGATTCCTCGAGTACCTCGCACTCTTCCTTGTCAGTCGGGATTGGGATTTCCTTGAACACTTTTACCGTTACTACCTGATCAAACACTTTCATAATCAGTTCTCTGTTAGGCACGCCAATCAGTGTTCATCTAGTCGCTAGGAATGGTCATCCCAAGATCATAGGGATGTTCTTATCTTCTTCAAAATCTAGTACCACAAAATCAGCTAGAAAGATCAGTAAGTCAACTTTGACCAATACATCTTTAACTATTTCTAAAGGGTATGTTATTGATCTATCGGCGAGTAGTAGACTAATATTGGTTTGTTTTGCTTCCTTTAACCCCAGCTTTCGATAAATGGACAATGGCATCAAATTTATACTCGCTCCTAGATCGCATAAAGCTCTTCCCACATCTTGATTACCAATTGCACAAGGAATTTTAAAAGTTCCCAGATCTTTTAATTTAGGAGGGAGCTTTTTCTGTAGTATTGCACTGCATTCCTCGGTTAATGCCACTGTTTTGAAATCCTGGAGCTTACATTTTTTTGAAAGTATGTCTTTCATGAACTTAATGTAACGCGACATCAGCTCAAGTGCTTTGGAAAATGGAATATTAATGTGTAATTGTTTAAATATATCCATAAACCTTGAAAATCGGTTCTTTAACTTGTTATTTTCCAACCTTAAAGGAAAGGGTGCAGGTGGTGTAACTTTAAGTTGTTTATCTTCCTTTGCTTTTTGCACCACTTTTTTTGTACATTTCTTTTCTAATTCCTTCCCTTCATCCTCACATTCATCTCCAGTACTAGCTTTCTTATCCAAGTTAGACACCAACTCCTTATTGCTTCTAAGCGTAATAGCATTACATTGCTCATGAGTACCCTTTGGATTTCTTTCGGTGTCGCTCGATAAATTCCCTTGTGGTCTGTTATTCAATGCTAAGGCAATTTGTCCCATCTGATTTTCCAAATTCTTGATGGCCATTGCTTGGTTTTTCATTGTTGCCTCATTGCTTGTTATATATTTTGACAATAGCTCCTCTAAATCTGATTTTCTTTCTTGATGTTGAGCCGATTGTTGGTGATTCTGAAAGCCTGGGGGATATGATGGTCGTGGAGCTTGATGTTACTGATTATTACTCCACAAGAAATTTGGGTGATTCCTATTCCCCTAGTTGTAAGTGTTTTGGTACATATTCTGTGGAACCCTATTGTAGCTACCCATGAATTGCACAGACGCTAGATTGATTGCGCATTAATCTGTAGGATGGTCACCTGCACACAATTCACACACAAAAGCAACATGTTGTACCTGTGCCCTTGTCATAACGTTCAACTTCTTGGAAAGTGCTGAGATTTATGCTTGTATTTTTGTCACCCCATCTACTTCTAATACTCCAGCTGCCTTTGCCTGTGACATTCTTGCTGTGGGCCACTAGTAGTTGTTAGCCGCCATTGTCTCAATCAAATTATAGGCCTCCTCATAACTCTTAGCCATGAACGCTCCACCCGACGCTGCATCAATACTGGTCTTGAGATTCCCATGTAGTCCATTATAGAAAGTATTCATTTGCAGCCACTTAGGCAATCCATGATGCGGGCACTTTCTGAGAAACTCCTTGTATCTCTCTTATGCCTTATATAATGACTCCCCGTGTTGCTGTTCAAACATTGTTATCTCATTCCTCATTTTCGTAGTTTTCGTCGGTGGGAAAAATTTGGCAAGGAATTTCTGAGCTAAGTCTTCCCACGTAGTTATCGATCTCAGTGGTAGAGAGTGTAACCAACTCTTCGCCTTGTCCCGTAAGGTGAAAGGGAACAAGTGAAGTCTCACCGCATCATCCGACACCCCATTATACCTGAAGGTGTCATAAATTTCCAGAAAGCTGACTAGATGTTCGTTCGGATCGTCATTTGCCAATCCCCCAAACTGTATTGAATTCTGGATCATCTGAAATGTCCCAGACTTGATTTCAAATGTGTTAGCAGCTATTGTAGGCCTGGTGATGCTCAACTATAGTTCAGTCACCTTGGGTGTGGCAAAGTCCCTCAATGCTTTTTGATCTCCGGCTGCCATTACCTCTTCTTTTTTAGATTTTTCAAAGTCTTCCCTTGTTTCCTTGATCCACTTACTTAACCTCTGAAACCGTTTCTTAATGTCGTCCTCAAAAGGCAGCAAGTCTGGATTTTTGGACCGAGTTTGCATAAACCACTTCAAAAACCTGAAATAAGAAGAACAAAACAAAAGAAATAAAAATGTTTAAGTAAAACTGGACTAATTAAACTGATATCGTAAAAATATTAAAATCTATACTAAATTTGTCCCCGGCAACGCCAAAAACTTGTTGGGTGAGATCAATATACGCACAACACGCAAGTATACGTGGTCAACAAGTAATACAGTAATGAGTAGAGTATCGTTCCCACAGAGACAATTTAGTAAGAAATTTAACCTTACAATTATCAATTTCCTATTAATCCTAATTTTCTTAAAGTATCCAAATTAATGATTAAAATTATAAAAACTAAATTAATAATAAATATACTATCACAAAACAATCAAAAATATCAAAACTAAAATTTCAAACAATTAATGGAGAATTAGACTTATGATTTCACCCTAAGCTTCACTCTGATTTCTACACCTTTATTCCAATTCAACTCATTATCCCAGTTTATTAATCAAGAACATGAATGTACCACTAGCCACCTCTCGATGTACTAATATTGTATTAACTTAAATCCACAAATTAGATAGAAATAAGTTAAACACCTAAATCAACTAACTCACTATATCTTTATGTGAATTAAAATTAAAGAAGGTTTAAGATTAAGTTCCCTATCTGATTACATGCGATGTCAAGCATATCTCTACCTTAACATTCATCAAGATTCTACTATTCACAAAATTCATGAACACATGTTATATTAACTAAGTATAGATTCGTATATCATCTCTCGATTCCATACAAATCCACAAAGAATTGTTGATCAGCTAATTCATAAATTCAAGCTCAAATTAATATAGATAAACCAAAAAATAGCGTATTGAACTGGAAATCAAAGTTTACAAAATCATCCTTTCACTTAAGGATCCATCATAAGCCTAACAATTGAATTAGTTCATCATAAATGAATTAATAACTGAATAATTCAAAGAAAACATCTTTTCAATTACAAATATAAGACTAAGAAGAAGAATAGTGAAAAACACCCTTCACGTAGCCTAAATCTGCAATCGTCACGAAAATCTCTTCAAAATCTCCCTCCAAAGCTTGCTATGAAATTCTGGAATTGATCTCGGTAATATGCCTTGTGTGTGTTTAATTCGTTGTTAGTTGAGCAATAGATATCCCAACACTAAGTCCTAGCCGAAATCCCATGCTAATCAGAGTCCATATGTTATCCCAAGTCTTCAAATCCAACTTCCAGCAGAGTTCAATGCACAACAGAACACTCAACATTTGAGACCCCCAGCCCTGGTGGGGGTGTAAGCCTATAATCAGCCCGCCCCGACGGGCATGCATTCTGTAAAACAATATTGAAGACCCCCCGCCTCGGCGAAGGTGTATAGGCAAAAAGGGCCCGCCCCGGCGGGCATGGCTTCTGCTAACTGGCTTGGCTGATCTTCATATTTGCAACCATAATGCTCCAAATGCTTCCTTTTTCACTTAATCACCACACCACCTATCCTACATACAAAATAACACGAAACGAGTGAAAAATAAACATGAACATAAAGAATTAACAACAATAAAGCTTGAAATGAACGTCAATTAGTGGATATGAAATCCACTTATCACACGTATGGCCTAATTGAGAACTTAAGCTGTATATCTTTGACATGGTTAATTCGCATAGACATGTGTAGGATTATCACCTATCTTGGATGTTCCTCTCTGTTCTATTCCCTAATGGGTGGATCTAGAACGGGGGGTTGAATAGATATTTTAAATTCTTTCTTTTCAAAATACTTGTTAGTTTTGATAATGATTTAAGCACAACAGAATTAAGATTTGTTTGTTTTCCTTTCAAGATATAATGAATTAATAGGAGTAAAGCAGTTATGACAGTTATAGCAGTTATGGCAAGAATATAAGAGATACAGTGATTTTAAGTGGTTCAGAGCATTCAAAGCTCCTAGTCCACTCTTCTACTCTTCGAGTAGGAAATCCACTAAGGATATCTTTACAACTTCTGAATCTCACAGATTCCTTCAAGACCGGCAGTCTTGGAACTTCTTAGTTCACTATTAAACTCTTCAAGTCCAGCAGACTTGGTACTTCTCAGTTCACTTAGAACTCTTCAAGTCCTTCTGACTTGGAACTTCTTCCTTCACTTGATAATAGTTGAGTTCTTGAATGGTGCTACTTAGTTGTCGTTAAGCTTGTGTTCGAAAGAACTGAGTAGCTGAGCAAGCTTTCCTTTTTAGATCGTAGAGTTGAGCGTTGAGTGTTCTTCAGCGTTTTGTTCAGTACTTGCTTAATTTCTTTCATCTGCTGAAGCTTTGTATATATAATGTCTTTGAAATGTATCCGTTGAAGCATTAAATGCATTTAACATTTTTAAGCTTTGATGGAGACTTTTTGTACAACTTCTGATTAGCAGACTGGCCCACTAACACAGCAGACTGCTATCTCACCTAACACCTGAAAAGGTGTTTTTTGCTGACCCGTAGTACTTTTCTTAGCTTCTTCAATATGTTTCTTTGTTATATACTAAGGATGACTGTTGTGTCATTGGGACTCCCGAGGTCTTCAACGTCTATAGCTCATTCCATATTTGTTGTGATTTATCTTTAAACAAATGGACGAGGCTCGATGCTTCTGACACGGACAGATGAAGCTCTACAATTCTGATCATGGTGTCTTTCCACCTTAGTACTTGATCTGATACTGATAGATGAGAACACTACGATTTCTCTTAAGTACTGGTACACTACGATCTTTACTTACTTGACTTGCAGACTCTACGCTTCCGAGAGCACTCTATGACCTCTGATTTGGCTCGGCAAGCATTAGGACTAATCTATACGAAGCTAACTTTTGGGACTTTGACCTTTTCCAAATTCTAAACACAGAATTCCAGAAATTCCGTGTAAAGTGACCAACCCGAGTTTGTTTTCCAGTTTTGACGCTACTGCTTTGAAATATCATAACTCTTTCCTCCGATGTCGGATTTAGTCTGTTCTGGAGTCCATGGAAAGCTTATTCAGTGTACTACAATATACCAAAGGCCCGGAATTTTTAGGGCATTCTAGCTAACCCCGAATTTTCTATTTAGGGATAGCAGTCACTAGCTTTTCTAAGCTTTATAAAAACTGTTTTACTTTTCTTTCTTTGGATCAAACTTTTAACACCTAAAATTGTTAGATCTACACATAACACACTCTAAAACATGTAGATCAAGAGTTTTAAAGTTCAAAACATAAGTTCTTTATTTCATCAAATCATTAAATAAAAATACATAAACTAAGTGTTTAGGGTTTATACGTTTTCCCTTTTGGGTTTTTCTTCTTCTTCTTCTTGTTCTTGCTAGGTGGACCTCTAAGTCATGAATCAAAGCTACTCTTCTACTTCTCTCTAATAATTTGTTTTTCTTTCCTTATCTATTTAGAATGAGATGGGAAAATTTATTTGTAAAATAGATGAGGGATATTTATAGTAAGAGAAATGCATACATATATAAAATCTCCCAAAATCCCTTCCATGTCTCTTTCATATCTTTTCATATCTCTTTTATATATTTCCATATCTCTTTCATATCTATCCAATATATTTTTTCTTTCTCTCTCCTATCTCTACAAAATCTTACAAATCTCTCCAAATCGTAGCATATAAAATCATATCTTATCAAATATCTCTATATCTTTTCATATCTTCCAAATATCTTAGGAAATCTATGAAAATTGTAAGACCTCGAATTTTATGAAATGAAAGTATTCAATTTTCTTATAATTATTATTTTATTTCATAAATGGTTAAATTGATAAAAGGTTAAAGTTAAGGGTGATATGTGAAAATTTTGCAAAGTATGCAAGTTGTTATAAAATATTCTTTTGGTCGGGGAATATTCTTTTTGTTGGAGAATATTCGTATGACGGCATTATCATTCGTAGACCCCACAACGAAAGTATTGTCGTAGTAAGAAAATGATGTAATTATCTTTTATAAAAATAACTTGGCGAAAGTATTACTGAATTAAAAAAGCGTTAAACTACCCTAGTAGTAAAAAAATCTTTATGTCTGGCGTGGTTGCATAGTAGCACAATCGTATTGATTATTAATGCTTACGTAAGAAGTCACATAGTTATACTCAATTATTTACTACGAGAATTCACGCATCATATCTCTCATATTATTGATTCAATTATTGTCACAGTATCATCTGTATAATATGATATATTATTAAATCAATAATTAAGATGACAAAGTTATTCATATTATTATTTGAAATATTGACAATGTCTAGAGTTCTGTCAATGAGAGGTTTGGTCACCTAATTGCGCGCCAATAAGGAGAAATCCTTATCGGAAAGCCCCCTCTTTTTTGGGAACGACCTGGTTGTTAAATATTGTGCGTTATAATATTAATGATGAATAAGTTCGTGTTGATTAAAGATAAAATTGATAATTCCATTGTGTGGGAATTATTAGTGTTAGTGGAAATCGGCATTTATTTCGATAGTAATTGATGTCTGAAGGTTATATTGACCAATCGGGTAATTAACCGGATAAATGAGCAATTAATTGTTATTAATTCACATGTGTGATGCCCCAAAAATAGGTATACATCACCCATCTTGAGTCGCCAAATACATGGTACAAAATTCAAATACAACTTAATAATACAGCGGTCGTGTAAAATACGACAAAAGCGTGGCGAGAGTTTTAATAAGAATATTGTCATCTAGACAATATCCACACTCAAAAGAGTCCTCATTATATTTATTTTCACACTATTTAACAAAATAGTGAGGACTACTAATACTATCTTCTGGACCGTCACTCCATTCCCCGACTAGTCCCGGCTACGTTCTCATTTCCTGAAGAGAACAGTGAAAGAAAGGGTGAGCTCAACTAGCCCAATAAGAAATATTATGACTAAGATAATGCAGAATAAATTATCATTAGCCTTCAACAATGTTAAACTGATAAAATATAACAAACATCAAGTTTAGCTGCGAAATGAACAAGCAATCCATTAAAAGAATCAAGTAGAGAATAAAATCTACTATCTTTTATGATTTAAAAGATTTTTCATCACTTTTATCGCTGAGACTCATCTTAATAAATAATCCACATCATCCCTGCACTACGGCCAAGGATATTCATTAGTATCATAACCACAAATTATCCATGAACTACGACCAAGGATATTCGTGTATTCATCAATGGTCATGATCATGCCAACAACTGTCCATCAATTCACTACGGGCCAATGAGGACTTTTTCCACATCATTTGTAATATTACGGTCATGATTACACCGAATAATCCCTGGTCATAATCATACCAAGTCCATCTATGCACTACAGGCCACGGATAACTTTCAACATAATAAACATGAGGATGATGACAATGATATAAGAATTCAATAAAATAAGTTCAAGAATTAATTTATCCAGGAACTAATAACGTCCAAATTGTCAACATGATACTTCTTTGTAGAGTAAAACTCAAGAATGCTCAGAAGAATATTTCCATGAAAAGATACTAGATGAAGCGCAAATATCAAGGATATTCCACTAATTTCATAGAGTATAGAAGTCAAAACTTTAACCAACTTAGTATAATAAAGAATCGAATAACAAAAGAAATCACCAGGCATGTGATAGGATCACGATGCATGAGTTATTCTAATGAGAATAATAAATAACGGAACCAGTCATGTGTAAACACACGCATGAGGATATTCAACATAATAATAAATAATGGAACCAGTCATGCGTAAATGCACGAGCATGTGATATTCCAACAGAATAATAAACAACGGAACCAGGTCATGCGTAAACGCACAGACATGATGTTCCAACAGAATAATAAATAACGGAACTAGGTCATGCGTAATGAGTCTCCTTTTGAGTTTTTGAAAACTCTTCTCTCACATTCTTCGCTCCAACCTAACTTTGTATCTTTCTGAGTCAACTGAGTTAATGGAGTAGCGATTCAAAAAAACCCTTCTATGAATCTCCGATAATAACCAGCTAAGCCGAGAAAACTACGTACTTCGGTCACTGATTTAGGTTGCTCCTAGCTTTGGATATCTTCAATCTTTGCTGGGTTAACAGATATTCCATGACTTGATACTACGTGCCCAAGGAATGCTACTTCCTCCAGCTAGAACTCGCATTTCTTCAACTTGGCATAAAGCTTGTTTTCACGAAGTTTTTGGAGTATCAGCTTCAAGTGTTGCTCATGATCTTCACGGCTTTTGGAATAAATAAGGATGTTATCAATAAAGACGACCACAAAGTGATCCAAATATTCCTTGAATACTTGGTTCATCATATCCATGAAGGCAGCAGGAGCATTAGTCAATCCAAAAGACATGACTAGGAATTTATAATGCCCGTACCGAGTTCTGAAAGCCGTCTTTGGAATGTCATCGGTTCTAATCTTCAATTGGTGATATCTGAAACGAAGATCAATCTTTGAAAAGAATTTGGCTCCTTGTAACTGGTTAAACAAGTCATTAATATGTGGCTATGGGTACCTATTTTTGATGGTGACATGATTCAACTCCCGATAATCAATACAAAGTCGCATACTCCCGTCTTTCTTTTTCATGAATAGAATAGGAGCACCCCAAGGAAAAGTACTAGGATAAATAAAGCCAATGTCTAACAATTCCTGCAGTTGGGTCTTTAACTCCTGAAGTTCAATAGGAACCATTCGATATGGGGCTTTGGAAATGGGTTTTGTACCGGGTTCAAGGTCGATACAAAATTCAATTTCACACTCTGGGGGTAGGCTAGGAAGTTCTTCAGGGAATACATCAGGAAATTTATTAGCAATAGAGATATCAATCAAAACTGATGTATTTTTGTTTAGATCCGTGACATGAGCTAAGAAAGCTTGACATTCGTTTTTCAATAAACGAATAACTTTATGGCTTGAGATGATAATGATTGATTTTAATGGTTTGGTTACTTCAATTTGCATAATAGGTTGGTTAGGAATATGAAAGCTAACAACCTTATGAAAAATAATCAATTTTTGCATGATGAGTAGTTAATCAATCAATCCCTAGAATTACGTCAAATGCAAGTATTTTCAATGAAATAAGATCGACAGGCAATGTGAGGGTACCGATTTGAACCAAACAAGACTTATAAATAGTGGATGTAATGAAGGTTTCTCCCAATGGAGTTTCAACAGATAAGTCAAAGTCCAATTTCTTGGGAGTCAAATTTAAACGTTGAGCGCAAGTAGGAGAAATAAAAGAATGGGTAGAACCGGTATCAAATAAGGTATATACTTCGCTAGAGTTTATGATAAGCTTACCCGTGATGACCTCGTTTGGGTTCCTTGCTTTCTGGGAGGTCACAACAAACGCTCTCCCTTGAACTACCGGTTTTGTCTTATCTGGGACGGCCTTTGATGCCTCCATCCCAGCTGGACTTGTCTTCGGTGCATAACAAAATTGGGCCAGGTGACCTTCTCTTCCACAATTATAACATACTTTGGATGGCATCGCGCAATTTGGACTGATGTGTCCCTCTCCTCCACATTTAAAACATATGATAGGTGGTCGTTCTCCTTCCTTAAGGACAGGTGCTGATGCTGACGTCTTTCCATTATTATTGGATCTCCTCTTCTTGAAATATCCATTCTTATTGTTTTGGCCATGATTACCACCGAAGTTGTTACCATTTCTGGCATGTTGATTCCCTACAGGCTTGTTGTCATCGCTTCGATGACTGCTCTCACTGGTATTATCATTTTGCCGGCTGCTCTCTTTTGGTTGGGTTGACTCATTATCGCACTCCAATAACTGAGCCCTATTAACAACATCTGAATACAAATACAGTTTATGAGATATAAGATATTGACGTATCTCGGGATTCAAACCTCTTAGAAACATTCGCGTCATTCTCTCCTCATTATCAACCAAATAGGAAGCAAACCGGGACAACTCGGCAAACTTGGCTTCGTACTGCGACACAGTCATGTTGTTTTGCTCCAGCTTGATGAACTCTACCTCTTTCATGTGATGAATACTTTCAAAAATGTACTTGTCGTTGAACAGTTCTTGGAACTTCTCCTAAGACATCTTGGTCAAGCGAGTTGAGCACGCGCTTCTGATTCCCACCGAAGAATCGCCTCCGCCGCACTTAACATGAAGGTGGCAAAGGGAACCTTTTGCTCCTCGGAGCATCCCAAGACATCAAATATCTTTTTGATCTGCTTTATCCATGTCTCCGCCTTAAGTGGTTTTGGCTCTCCAAAAAACTTCGGTGGTCCCAGTTCCTTGAACTGCTTAGCGGTGATCGTCCCAGAGTTGCTAGTGTTTCCACCTGCATTTTGGACAGGAGCCGCTCTTGCCTGATGTTTCATGAATTGCATAAAGCCTCTGAACATTCCATCGTTCATTATCTGGTCTGTGTTGTTGTTTGCCTGAGGATTGTCACCTTCCTGATGCACATTATCCTGATTATTGATCTGTGGAGACTCAACGGTCTCCTGTGCTCCATTGAAGTTCTCAACATTTTCGGATGTCAATAATGTGGTAGGTCATACTAGCGAAGGAATTTCCCGTCTCTCCCTCCTAGTTCTTATCTCACATCTTAGCCAGGGATCATATCCCTAAGCTTTGATACCAACTGTGACGCCCCCAAAATAGGTATACATCACCCATCTTGAGTCACCAAATACATGGTACAAAATTCAAATACAACTTAATAATACAGTTATCGTGTAAAATACGACAAAATGTAAACTGAGAGTTTTAATAAGAATATTGTCATCTAGACAATATTCACACTCAAAAGAGTCCTCATTACATTTATTTTCACACTATTTAACAGAATAGTGAGGACTACTAATACTATCTTCTGGACCGTCACTCCATTTCCCGACTAGTCCCGGCTACGTTCTCATTTCCTGAAGAGAACAGTGAAAGAAATGGTGAGCTCAACTAGCCCAATAAGAAATATTATGACTAAGATAATGCAGAATAAATTATCATTAGCCTTCAACAATGTTAAACTGATAAAATATAACAAACATCAAGTTTAACAACAGCGGAACAAGCAATCCATTAAAAGAGTCAAGTAAAGAATAAAATCTACTATCTTTTATGATTTAAAAGGTTTTTCATCACTTTTATCGCTGAGACTCGGCTTAATAAATAATCCACATCATCCCTGCACTATGGCCAAGGATATTCGTGTATTCATCAATGTTCATGATCATGCCAACAACTGTCCATCAATGCACTACGGGCCAATGAGGACTTTTTCCACATCATCTGTAACATTACGGCCATGATTACACCGAATAATCCCTGGTCATAATCATACCAAGTCCATCTATGCACTACAGGCCACAGATGACTTTCAACATAATATAAACATGAGGATGATGACAATGATATAAGAATTCAATAAAACAAGTTCAAGAATTAATTTATCCAGGAACTAATAAAGTCCAAATTGTCAACATGAAACTTCTTTGTAGAGTAAAACTCAAGAATGCTCAAAAGAATATTTTCATGAAAAGATACTGGATGAAGCGCAAATATCAAGGATATTCCACTAATTTCATGGAGTATAGAAGTCAAAACTTTAACCAACTGAGTATAATAAAGAATGGAATAACAAAAGAAATCACCAGGCATGCGATAGACCGCACAGACAGGTTATTCCAACAGAATAATAAATAACGAAACCAGGTCATGCGTAAACGCACAGACAAGATATTCCAACATAATAATAAATAATAGAACCAGGTCATGCGTAAACGCACAAACAGGATATTCTAACAGAATAATAAACAACAGAACCAGGTCATGCATAAACACACAGACAGGATGTTCCAACAGAATAATAAATAATGGAACCAGGTCATGCGTAACGTCATGCAGACAGGATGTTCCAATGAGAATAATAAAATGGAATAATGTAAGAATTTCACCATGTATGCGAAGATTGCATAGACAAAAGTTATTCCAACATAATGATAAAGAACGGAATAATAGAAGAATTTCACCAAGTATAGGGTAGCTCACAGATATCTGAGTTATTCCAACGAGAATAATAACGAATGGAATAATGAAGTTCTCTTCATGAATAAGAAAGAAATAATACCCCTACTTAGTAAAAAAGAAAAGTATTAGATTGGTAGGCGAAGATATTCTTGAAGAAAAAAACTTGCACTACGCTTCAAAGCTTCTTAAAACTCTAAAGAAATACGCCAAGATTATAGAAGAATTCTCTGAACTTCTGGTGTGGTTTTCAATTCTAACTAAGCATCCTATTTATAGGAAAATAGAAAGGATATTATACTGCACTATGCAATAAAATATAATATATTCCAAATATATATATATATATTATTTAAAATCTAATAAAATAAATAACTTTATAAAAGTATTTTATTTTATATAAAAAATTTTACTATGCAAAATACTATGCAGGCACTATGCAACACTATGCATAATAAAATATAATATATTCTAATTCTTGTCTAATAAAACAAATAACTTTATAAAAGTATTCTGTTTTATATAAAAAGTTTTTTTCATTTTATTACATTAATAATACTAATAAAACAAAATTTATATATATATATAAACTTTCGTGACTTCATAAAAGACACCTCAATATATTTAACAACATTTATCATCATTATTATAATTCACAATATTAATCGAAAGGTGTCGTTCCCAGGAAAGAGGGCTTTCAATAAGGATTTCTCCCTATGGCGGCGCAATTAGGTGACCAAACCTCTCCTTGGCAGAACTTCTTGACATCGTTAATATTACAAATAATAATATTAATAACTTCATCGTCTCAATTATTGATTTAATAATATATATAATATCGACAATAATTGAATCAAATAACGTGAGATATATACTATGCAGCAATTACTGTAGCAATAATTGAACAAAACTGAGTGACTTCTCACGTAAGCATCAATAATCAATACCGTGTGCTACTATGCAACCACGCCAGTATTCGCATTTCTTTACTAATGAAGTAGCTCAACAGTTTTAAACGTAAAACTTCCACCGTTATTTTCATAAAAAATATTTTTATCGTTTTATCAATCCGACAATAATTACATTGCTGTGGGTCCACTAATGATTGTCTTGCCGCACGAATATTCCCTGTTAAAACGAATATTCCCACCAATCGAATATTATATAACAACTTGCATACTTTATAAAATTTATAAATATTACCCACAACTATAACATTATATCAAATTCATTCCATAATATTCAAAAATGATATTTATAGAAAAATCATCTTTATTCATAAAAGTTGAGGTCTTACAACATGCTTATAACTATGTGTTCACATGTGTGTACTATTGATTCACATGATTTACTATTAGGGGAGTTGGTGCAAGATTGATAATACTTGCATAACTAAATTAAAAATGGAGGTATAGATGAAGGTACTATACTGTAATTATTTTTTTCACATGTTTAGAACTATTGAGTCACGTGATTTACTATTGATTCACATGATTTACTATTAGGGGAGGTGGTGCAAGTTTGATAATACTTGCAGGACTAAATTAAAAATGAAGAAAAAGAGGAAGGTATTGTACTGTAATATTTCGAGCCCCAAAACGTGCAATTATCGAAACTATATTTTCCTATAAATAGAAGCTCATTCTTCCTTCATTCTCACCAATTCACTAAGTCTCACAAGAGCAATTATTATAGAGAGAAAGAAGAAGAGAAGTCTGCTACCTCACTATTCCAGTATCCAGTCTTCTTCTAAAGTAACGGGTATTATTTCTTTTGTATTCATGAAGAGAGTTATTTCTTTTGATATGCGTAAGGGTTGTTATTCCATTCTTTATTATTCTGTTGGAATAACCTGTCTGTGTGGTCTATCGCATGCCTGGTGAATTCTTCTGTTATTCCATTCTTTATTATTCTGTTTGAATAACCTGTCTGTGTTGTCTATCGCATGCCTAGTGAATTCTTCTGTTATTCCATTCTTTATTATTTTATTGGAATAACACATGCATGTATGAATACCGCATGTTCAGTGAATTCTTACGTTATTCCATTTTTTATTATTCATTGGAATAACTCGCTCTACGGACTATCGCATGTTTGGTGAATGACCCTTCGTAATCATTTTTTGTTAAATTGTGGAAATGATATGTCTACGTGGATTACCGCATGGCGGGTGAAAATCCATTTGCAGTTTCATATATTCTATTATACTCGTATGATATATCATTTCTTTTGTACTCGTCGTGGAATATCATTTTCTTTGGTATTTTTCTTTTACGAGTTACTATTCATGGGTTACTATTCACCCAGTTACTATTCACTTGTATTATTCACTCGGGTATTCGGGGCACTTTTTGTGCCAGAGTACTATTCATGAGTTACTATTCATGGGTTACTATTCACCCGATTACTATTCACTCTAGTATCATTCACTCGGGTATTCGGGACACTTTTTGTGTCGGGATACTATTCTCGAAGTACTATTCACGGGGTACTATTCACCTGAAAAATATATTTCTTTTCTGTCCAAATTATTTTTGGTACATGAATATTATTCTTGAATTTTACTCTACAAAGCAGTATCATGTTGACAATTTGGACATTATTGATTTCTGGATAAATTAAATTATAAATCTTAAAAATTTGTCCTTGAACTTATTTTATTGAATTATTATGTCATTGTCATCATCCTCATGCTTATATTGTGATGAAAGTCATCTTTGGCTTACGTGCATAGATGGACTTGTTATGATTATGACCAGGGATTATTCGGTATAATCATGACCGTAATGTGACGAATGATGTGGTGAAAGTCCTCATTGGCCTGTAGTTCATTGATGGATGATAGTTGGTATGATTAAGACCGAGGATTATTCGGTATAATCATGACCATTGATGATTACATGAATATCCTCGCCGAAGTGCGAGGATGATTCGATTTTATTTATTAAGCTGAGTCTCAGCGATAAAGTTGATGATAAACTTTTAAATCATAGAAGATAGTAGATATCATGCTCTACTTGACTCTTCTAATGGATTGCTTATTCCGCTGCAGTTGTTGATCTAAAACTTGTTGTCTATTGTATTCTATCAGTTTTTATACTGTTGAAGGCTAAGGATAATTTATTCGCATTATCTTAGTCATAATATTTCATTGGGCTAGTTGAGCTCACCTTTTTCTTTCATTGTTCTCTTGTAAAATGAGAACGAATTTTGGGACTAGTCGGGGGAATAGAGTGATGGTCCGAGATGGTGTCATAGTAGTCCTCACTATTCTATGAAATAGTGTGAAAATAAATGTAATGAGGACTCCATTGAGTGTGGATATTGTCTAGATGACAATATTCTTATTAAAACTCTTAGATTATGTTTTGTCGTATTTTACATTTAATCGTTGTATAATTAAGTTGTATTTAAATTTTGTACCATGTATTTGGCGACTCAAGATGGGTGATGTATACCTATTTTGGGGGCGTCACAAAAATAACATGTGCTTATTTTCTCACCCCGTGGGCTAAATGTTGGGCCAAATATCTTATTATTTTTTTTAATCTTTTGTCCAATCATATATACATATATTCCATAGACAAAAAATATTTTTTTGGAATTTTTCAACTCCCTTAAGTATTTTTCAAAAATAAATTTCTAGTTGATTCCTTAAGAAATTAGCTACCTCGTGCTTAACTCTAGAAATTCCCATCTCTTGGTGGGATCTTACACATATTAACGTGAGCTTCCAGTTTAAATTTCATGGTCATCGGAGTTATAGAACTCCGGGTATAGCGTTTTTCGTCGGAAAATCACAAAAATTGAAATGGTCATAACTTGGTCATTTTAAGTCGGGATGAGCTCATTTTTTGACAGGATGTACTTTATACCATATATTTTCATTTCCCAAAAGTCCGAAATTTATTTCACAATTTAAGTGGCCGAAACAGCCATTACAAAATTTTGGCCAATAGCTTTTTCTCCTTTTCACTTTTTTGTGCTTTGTTAAAAATAGTCCATACGAAAATCTACAACTCCTTTTTCAGTGATTCCACTTGGAGATGTTAGAAAACTTATCATAGTATCCTTCTAAATTTTTTCAGAATTTTTGAATATCAGAAAAATGACGAAACTACCCCCTACCCTTGACTGTCCAAAACAGTCTGTTTTTCCTTAAAAGACACAAAACTATTTTTGTTAAAATAGTCATAACTTTTTTGTTTTAAAACATTTTTAGGCGATTCTTGAGCCCATGCGAAGCTAACTTCTGGTACTACAACTTTTATTCTTTGACCTTTTCCAAATTCTAAACACATAATTCCAGAAATTTCATGTAATGTGACTGACCTGAGTTTGTTTTCCAGTTTTGACACTACTACTTTGAAATACCATAACTCTCTCCTCCGAAGTTGGATTTAGTCTTTTCTGAAGTCTATGGAAATCTTATTCAGTGTACTATAATATACCAAAGGCCCAGAATTTTTAGGGCATTCTAGCTAACCCCGAATTTTCTGTTTAGGGACAGCAGTCACTAGCTTTTCTAAGCTTTATAAAAATTGTTTTACTTTTCTTTCTTTGGATCAAAATTTTAACACCTAAAATGGTTAGATCTACACATAACACACTTTAAAAGATGTAGATCAAGAGTTTTAAAGTTCAAAACATAAGTTCTTTATTTCATCAAATCATTAAATAAAAATACATAAACTAAGTGTTTAGGGTTTATACCCTTTTCCTTTTGGGTTTTTCTTCTTCTTCTTGTTCTTGCTAGGTGGAGCTCTAAGTCATGAACCAAAGCTACTCTTCTACTTCTCTCTAATAATTTGTTTTTCTTTCCTTATCTATTTAGAATGAGATGGAAAAATTTATTTGTAAAATAGATGAGGGATATTTATAGTAGGAGAAATGCATACATATAACATATGTATGTATATATAAAATCTCCCAAAATCCCTTCCATATCTCTTTCATATCTTTTCATATATTTCCATATCTCTTTCATATCTATCCAATATCTTTTTTCTTTCTCTCTCCTATCTCTACAAAATCTTACAAATCTCTCCAAATCATAGCATATCAAATCATATCTTATCAAATATCTCTATATCTTTTCATATCTTCCAAATATCTTAGCAAATCTATGAAAATAACATATGCTTATTTTCTCACCCCTTGGGCTAAATGTTTGGCCAATCCTTTACTTGTTTGGGCTCTCTAATAATTGTTTTGGGCCATGTATAAAATATCATAGTCCAATATATTTAATTGTTCTTAAATTAATTAACTACAAGTCTCATGCTTAAATAAACACTTGGGCTACAAATTAATTCTTTGGGCCTTAAAATCAACTTAGTTCTATACTTATTAATTTTTATCCACTCCCCATTATTTAATTAGGGTTCCCTTACACACATTAGTAAGTTAATTTCTTACTCATATATCTTTAATTTCATAACCTAATTAGACTTGCTATTCTTAGGTTATAAAATTAATTATTTGAGATATATATAAAATAAATCTCTTAGGGTTAGTATATATTTTTAAATACCATCATTCTCTTAAATTATAACCCATTAGGTTATTTAATTATCATACCTAATATATGTATTAGGTTACATAACTTCATTCGTCATCTCTTTACTAAATAAATGTATACACATTATATAATACATATTTACTCAATCACGTACATAATTCACATATGTCCTAACATATTTCCCCTAGTTTATTAACTTATTAGCCCAAATTTACTTAATAAGTTATAAACACATATATACTCATCTCAATAATCAATTACTTAAGGATTGTAAATCCTTTTAATTTAATAATCAAGGCTAACATTCAAGCTATGTTAATTTCTTACATAACTTTCATTACTCTTCCTTGAAAATGATTAAGTATAGTTCTTAGTTAATCAATTAACTATCTAACTTAATTATCATATACACTTATATGATTCAAGTACTTTCTTTTCCTTTTTTTCTTTTTTTCAAAAAATTTGAATTATGTGAAATTCTGGGTTCTCACAAGTTTAGTTTGGGAAAACATGAAGATGTTGTATGCTATGTAATGTGTCTGTTTTAGAAGTGTTTTAATGTTTTCCTGCAAAACAGATGTCAGTTATTTTAATTACAGGATACCAAGTAAAGGATAAGTATTGTGCTTAGCAAGTAATGAATAGTAAGGAGGTTAGTTTAAGGAGGTGGGATGTGCTATTCACCATAATGCCATAACTTTGGAAGCTCTATAAATAGCAAGCTCACAATTCATTTGTTGGTTGTTAGTTTTCATCCAACATTAAACAACTTATTGGTTAGAGAGAATAAGAACTTTTAAGACAAACTTCCATATTTGTTCCAAGAAGGAGAAGAACTAGTTCATCAAGGGTAAGAATCTTGTCTTATATTCTTCTATCTCTACTATGATAGTTTGATAGAGAAGTGATGATCATGTATGCTAAGTGTAACG
The DNA here is from genome assembly GCA_020205605.1 of Panax ginseng. Taxonomy (NCBI): domain Eukaryota; kingdom Viridiplantae; phylum Streptophyta; class Magnoliopsida; order Apiales; family Araliaceae; genus Panax; species Panax ginseng. The sequence continues at coordinate 74,634,781 of CM035131.1, read as the reverse complement.
CCCGAGAAAATCGGATTTATATGATAATTAAATTTTTATTTGATTATGTGAATTAAATGAATTTAATTGATTATTTATGTGAGTAAGCTATGTGAAGGTCGTTCTATGACCTAGAATGTGTGGATGTGTTTAGTATTCTGGCTATGTGCTAGAATTAATTGTTTTGAATTTCCAAGATCAAAATAAAAGTTTTCTGAGAAATTTCCGTAAAAACATTATTCATTCGTTTCTGCTCGAGAATTAAGTTTGAAATTCCGAGAAACGCATAATGATAGAATATGAAGATGAGATGGAATATTTAATAATATTTCATTTATGGCAAACAAAGTTTTTGCCTGCGGACTTAAAACCTAAGGGTTGAGAAGAAAGATTTACGGGAAGGAAGTGAGATTCGTATAATGAATTACGATAATGATTATGGGTACGTTATACGAGTGCGATACAATTAAGTATACGAGTATAGTATGAAGATTTAATACGAAGAACAAATACGATTATCGTACGAGTATTATACGAAAAGAATACGTGAATGTTACGTGTAGAATACGATTGGTGTAATGGACTTAGAGTTTAGGACTTAGTATAATCCAATTGGATTGGATTATATCAAGCCCAGGTAATTGAGTAATTAAGCCTAAGGAATTATGTGTCTATGCCCAAGTTAAGGCCCAACGTTATGTTTACTTAAGCCCGATCCAAGAAACCAAATTATGGATCGAACCGATGGGTCACCGAATGGGTAAAACCCATGGGGATGACCCATGGGCATGTGGGACGGCCACTTGGTGGCCAAGTAAAGTGAACTACTTGATCACTAAGTATTTTACTTGGTGATGAAGTAGTGAATAGTAAGGAGGTGGGGAGAAATGACCAAAAAGCCCTCCATTTGAATTGGCTATAAATAGAAGGCTTAAGTTGGCCATTTATGATTTTTCCAAGAGTCATCCAACTTATATTGAGAGAGAGAAAGAGCTAGAAACAAGAAATCATCTTACTTTGAAGCAAAACCTTAGAAGTTTTAGCAAGAACACAAAGATCGGAAAGGTAATATTCCATTAATAGTAGTTTTCCATCCCTTTTGATTTCTTGGTTATAAAGAATCATAAATTGGTGGAGCATGCCTCTTATGGAGGAATAAGGATGGCTTGTAATATGTAAAACCTTTATAAGTCATGTGTAAATGTAAATCATAAAGGGTTCACGTAAGTATAAACCGTAGAGAATATTGAATAATGAACTTGGTTTTTGATAGACAAATTGAACACCATCACTATTAGAATATGTGCATCTTTCTTGGTTAGGATGTAGATATAAAATCAATGGAGTGTTCCATTTGATTTGGCATATAGAACACTAGTAACGAAGTTATGGCGAATTTTACGGAATTAGACGTTAAACGTCAAAAACGTAGAAATTCCAGATTAGTAGTCGAAAGTTGCTGTGAGACTTGAAAACGTTGGTTTTCAATGTCAACACATGAGATAGGGTAATTAAGAGTCGCTGACTTAAGAATCGTCGGATTTCGACTTAAAATGAAGAAAATGAGTATTGAACGCTCGAAAGCGTTTAACGAACGCTCGATAATGAACTTAGAAGTGAATTTTGAGTTAACAGATTCGGAATTATAAAATTCTTATATGAACGTGTAGAGTATGTAAAATGGGAGTTGTAGGCTTTTGAACGGACCAAATCAGACTTATAACGAAGAAGTTATGAAGCCGGAAAGTTCATTAAAATTTTATCTGTCAAAATCTTTCGAGTTCGAGGTCGCGCAGTAGCGCTTGTATTAAAGCTTATAATGCGCCATGCAATACAATGCGTGCATAGTGTAATGACTTACTAAAGAGTGGTGTCATAGCGCCATTCACAGGTATAGGTTTCACACCGCAGCGCCAAGACCGGGGCTTAGGTCTTTAAATGGCGCCATAAGCGCCCGGTGTTGTGTATAGACGCATATAGCCAGAGTATACTACGCAAGGCAAGGTGGCATTTGTTAGACAAATTAGGTTTGAACTCCAATTGTTTCAAGACCTGTATAGGTTAAGTTTATATACTTAATGAACATACTAAAACTATTCCTATGTTACATATACTAGTGTATATGGTGATAAACTTAGGAATTGAATGCGAGTTGTTAGTATGGTAATGAAGAACACGAAGTGTTAATGAATAAATTGTGAACGATAATCAACATTGGTATTTCACCAATGATGATTGAGTCCAGTTAATCATGTAAGATCATTAACAAGCCAGGATGAAAGGTAGTAACTCATATTGACATTATTAATGAAATAAAGTTAACTAAGACATAGAAGAGAAAGAAGTTAGTAGAAACAAAGTGATTGATTGTTTGGTAGCTAATTACAGTGTGCTATGTGAATATATCATGTAGATTCTGTAAAGGCTGAGAACAGTCAAATAAAATATTCAAAGACGCTTGAAGGTAAGTTTTCTTAACGCTTGTCTAACCTTCGTGTTAGTCGAGTTTTCTGTGATTCATTGTACTAAGTTGCATGAATGATTTTAAAGAAAGGGTCAATGCCAGTTTTAACTCGGCTAGACTGTTCGTAAGAGATAGATTGATTTGTATACATATCTTTCTATATAGAAATGGTAACGCTATCCTATGCCAAGTATTTGGTACGGATTCAAAGTCAAGGTTTATTTATGAACAAACAAAAGTATTTTCATCGATTATTCGATGGGCACGCGAGTTTGCCAAAACTTAAACATAAATACGTTTAACGGATGAATATTGATTAACATAGAGTACTATAGGCTGATCACCTAGAAGTGCTCGTAAGAAATGTCGGATGTACAACCTTAGTGCTGTGATATCCTTTTCAAGTATGAAAACAGAAAGATATTGTTCAAGGTCTTTCGACCGGTTCAGAATTCCTAAACTATTATATACTTTAGGAATTGATGTTATGAATTGTTAAGTATTAATGTTTCGTAATACTTCATGACTATTAATTCAGTTATGGAAGATTTTCATATAATTCACAAATGTGGTATTAATATTATTCTTTGTTAAACTTGTTGAGCTATTTGTGCTCACTTCTTGCGTGAATTATATGATTGCAGTTAAAGCCGAGCATACTGAGAATGCTAAGAGAAATAAGGGCAAGGCTAAGATGAATAGTTAACCATCTTGTAATAGATTGGTATGATTGTATGTATTATACTTACGAACAATGAATGATGTAATCGATTTATAAACCTGGGAAAGGATTTCACTTTGATTGTAATAAGAAGATAGTAATTACATTCATTATATTGTGTTTTCAATGGAATGATTGTATAGTTATTAGTACCGTGTAGCATCATACGTTGGGTTGGAAGATACCCGAATTTGGGGGTGTCACACTAAGCAATCATAAGAAGTAAATAAGCAATGGACTTAAGTTGAATAAGTAAATTGAACATAAATAAGTTATCAACTTATGATAAACTTGTCATATGATTGCCATATGAAGTTAGTATGTTTGATGAGATGTGAGAATGTTGATAAAAGGACTTAAATCAATAATAAGTCATAAGGAATGAAAACTTGTAGTTTATAAGTTATTAAGTCATGAACTTATAAAGAATAAGCCAAAACCTAACTTGAAAATAAGTTGTTAAAATATGTAAGTTGAAATGTCTATAGAATGAATTCAATCCCTTTAGAACGATGATCAAATCGTTAGTAATGAAGTTTTGCCAGAATTCACACGATTGAACGATAATCATCGAATTCGTGAAATTCTCAGAATGGAAGTCGAAATTTGTGTTTAAACTAAGAAATATTGGTTTTTTGATGGAGACAAGTCATATTTGGCATTATAGAGTTGTGGACTCAAAAATGACCGGATTTCGACTTAGAACGAAGAAACGAGCGTTGAACGTTCACGAACGTCTATCGTTTTCTTTAAAAAGGAACTAATAGGTGAATTTTTAGCAAACAAAGTCAAATAGATAAAATTCTTGCATGAACGTGTAGAGTATGTAATTTGTGAACCGTAGGCTTTTGAACGAGCCAATTCGGACTTATAACGAAGAAGTTACAAGTCCGGGAAATTCGCAGTTAAAAAGTCAGTAAAATTTTTTCGGTGACAGAGTTGGGCGCATACCGACCAAATTTCAAGGTATATTAGTGGCGCTGCAACGCCATATACAGTGCACATACCTACTACAGAGTCACGCCACGGTGCGGCTGAGAGAGTAATGTGTGGCACCGCAGCGCCAAGACCGGAAGTTAGGTACTGCTAACCCGAGCCGCAGTGCGTGTTGAAGGGCAATGACCGGCGCCGCAGCGCCAAGCCTAGGGTTTGGCCAGTGAAGAAGGTTTACATGCATAAGCTGAATGGTAACTCATTAGTAATGAACTAAAGCTTGATTATAATATGGTTAAGTCATGTTTAAACCTTAAGTATAATCAGTTAAGGTTAAAGTAAGTCAATGGTAGGTGAATGTAAGAATGACGTAATGAAAAGCCGGAACCAATAATAACAAATCTAAGTCATAATTAGATTGAGAAGAAGGGTAAGATTCATTAGGAACCATGTATGTTCATTCATGACCTAATGTGTTATATGATGTTATCATTTACTGTAAAGACCTAAAGACTTAAACAAGAACATGTTATAACTATAGCAGACACTGAATGCAAGTATTCTAACCCTTGTTTCAGTTCAATCTGGACAAGCTTTATAATTCATGTATTCTTACACATGAAGTATTGTATGATGAAGTCAAAGCCAATTCTTTCGGCTAGACTTATATTATGTTTCTATCAAAGCATGGTCAATGTTTACCAAGTTATATTAGTGTGGTTTTCAAACGAAGACTGAGTATGCTAAAAAAAATTTGTCGTCAAACGACAGGCACGTGAGGTTGCCACAACTTAAACGTATGAATGTAGTGTTGATCAACATAGAGTACTATAGGCTGATCACCTAGATGTGCTCGTAAGAAATGTCAAACTTATGGACTTAGTGCCGGGATGTCCTTTTCAAAAGAACTTATGAAATGCTCAAGGTCTTGGACCGGAATTGATGTTTTAATAAATATTGTTGTTGTAAAATGTTTTGAAGGAAAAGAAGTGCTATTTTGAATTATCGATAGTACTTCATAACTATTGTTCAGTTATCGAAGATATATGATTCCTATGTTTGAAGCATGTTGTTTATTAGAATTATTATACTTGTTGAGCTAGTCATGCTCACTCTTGCTTGAACCATATGAACACAGCTAAGATCGACCGGACCGAAGGTTTCGACAAGGATAAGGGCAAGGCGAAGACGAACCCGTAGAATACTTATGTAATAGTATAAGGTGAATGATTGTAATATATTTGATATTATGACAAGAAAAAATGTAATGGTTATAAAGAACATGGGGGAATGTTAATATTATTCTGAATATATAGAAGACATATTCGTTCCTTTGAGACTTTTCAATTGAATGTATGTATGAATGGTAGTACCGTGTAGCACCATCTGTCGGGTTGGAAGATAAATGGATTTGGGGACGTCACAGGTTGGTATCAGAGCATCAGGTTATAAAACTTAAGGGGGGATATAAAACCTTAAGTCATAACCTTAAGAGAAGTAAAAGAAGTAAAAGAAGAAAATAACCTTATAAAAATGCATTATGAATATGTTATGTGTTTTTATTATTCTACTGACATGTACTAATCAACTTAATTGTTTTGTGTAGATGTCAGGATTAAATGAAATACATTTAGATGGACAGGTAGTTAGTGAGGAATCGGTTAACCAAATAGAGGTTATACCAAACCCGATAGCAGAAGAGCCCGAAGTAGTAGTCATTGAGTCTGGAGACTCAGAGGATCCTGATCTCATGTCCGTGTTCGACGGCATGATAGAAGAGGAAGTGGAGGTAGTGTCCTTCAACCCAGTAGTAATAGAAGCAGAGATGGCTCCGGGGGAGTCAATGATGTCATTATTTATGTCAATGTTGGATAGAAATATCCATTACTGTCAGGAGGTTAAGGAGCTAAAAGTAGAGCTCCAGGCTATTATAGAGGACAAGACGGGCGTGGAGTCCATGTGGGAGCAGGAACACGATGAAAGGATTTGGCTAAGGACAAGGTCCATGAGCTGAAGCATGAGGTTTTTGAGCTCAAGGAGGAGCTAAAGACCAAAAAGCAAAGGATAGGGAGAATGTCCTATATCCATAGGAGTTCTCATGTAGACTTCCAACAGCAGGTAGCTAGTTATCCCATAGAGGTAGGGCAAACGCGGCATACTATCAACCGTGATATTATTGTTGGTCTTGCCAAGGCAGATTTTGATAATGCCTTAAGGCAGATGTAATCTATTAGTAGATTGAGTGGTGTAGGTATGTATATATTGTGTACTTAGTAGTGACGTAAAACCCTCTTTTGTATAACAAAGGGTAGTCTTTTGTAAATTCCAATTTTTGGAAAGCAATGGCGGGTAAGTAATGTAATCAGCTTAGGTTGTGTAATGTAACCGATGTAGTATTATACTATAATGAATGAACGAATATAAGCCTTGCTACAGAACATACTGAGCAATGGATGTTGAAGTTATTATTTAATATCGAATAATAACTAAATAATAAAAAAGAGGAATAATAACGAAATGTGTTGTTTATTGTAACAGCAAAATGCCGCCAAGAAGAGTACAACGAAACCAAGGAGCTAATATAAATCAAACGGAGGGAGGTCCGGTTAACCCCATGAAAGAGTTTGTTAATCTATTAATATCCGCATTTAATAGAATTGGGGCTAATATCCCCATAAATCTGGGAGTAACACGAGCTACTACCTTTAAGAATTTTAAGAGTGTTGGTCCGCCGGAGTTCAAAGGAACTACGGACCCTATCGAAGCCCAAACGTGGGTGAAAGAAATCGAGAAGGCATTTGTGATAGCAAATGTCGACGAGGCCCAGAAGGTTGCCTTTGCCTTTGCAAATATCTGAATACAAACACAGTTTGTGAGAGATAAGGTATTGACATATCTCGGGTTTCAAACCTCTTAGAAACATCCGCGTCATTCTCTCCTCATTATCAACTAAGTGGGATGCAAACCGGGACAACTCGGCAAACTTGGCTTCGTACTGCAATACGGTCATGTTGTTTTGCTCCAGTTTAATGAACTCTACCTCTTTCATGTGACGAATACTTTCGGGAAAGTACTTGTCGTTGAACAGTTCTTGGAACTTCTCCCAAGACATCTTCAGTGCGGCAGGTTGAGTACGCTTTACAACTTCCCACCAGTAATCTGCCTCTGCTCGCAACATAAAGGTGGCAAAGGGAACCTTTTGCTCCTCGGAGCATCCCAAGACATCAAATATCTTGTTGATATGCTTTATTCACGTCTCTGCCTTAAGTGGTTTTGGTTCTCCAAAAAACTCTGGTGGTCCCAGTTCCTTGAACTGTTTAGCGGTGACCATCCGAGAGTTGCCAGTGTTTCCACCTGTATTTTGGATAGGAGCCGCTCTCGCCTGATGCTGCATGAATTGCATAAAGCCTCTGAACATTCCATTATTCATCATTTGATCATTGTTGTTTACCTACGGATTATTGTCTTCCTGTTGCACATTATCCTGGGTATTCATCTGTGGTGACTCAACGGTTTCCTGTGCTCCATTGCTATTCTCAATATTCTCGGATGTCATTTTCAAATACTGCCACAAAACAAGGGTTAATTGACATGTCAAATATTATCCCTATACTCTGACCGACCAATTAAATACCAAATAAACTTAGGTAGGTCATACTAGCAAAAGATTTTCCCGTCTATCCCCCTAGTTCTAGTCTCACATCTTAGCCAGGGATCATATCCCTAAGCTTTGATACCAACTGTGACACCCCCAAAATAGGTATACATCACCCATCTTGAGTAGCCAAATACATGGTACAAAATTCAAATACAACTGTCGTGTAAAAAATGACAAAACATAAACTGAGAGTTTTAATACGAATATTGTCTTCTAGACAGTATTCAACTCAAATGGAGTCCTCAATACATTTATTATCACACTATTTCATAGAATAGTGAGAACTACTAATGCTATCATCTGGAACATCACTCCGTTCCCCGACTAGTCCCGGCTACGTTCTAATTTCCTGAAAAGGACAATGAAAGCAAAAAGGTGAGCTCAACTAGCTCAGTAAGAAATATTTTGACTAAGATAATGCAGAATAATTTATCGTTAGCCTTCAATAGTGTTAAACTGATAAAATATAACAAACATCAAGTTTAACTGCAACGGAACAAGCAATCCATTAGAAGAGTCAAGTAGAGCATAAAATCTACTATCTTCTATGATTTAAAAGGATTTTCATCACTTTTATCGCAGAGACTCAGCTTAATAAATAATCCACATCATCGAATCACCCCTGCACTACGGCCAAGGATATTCTTTAGTATCACGACCACAAATTATCAATTGACTACGGGCCAAGGATATTCGTGTATTCATCAATGGTCATGATTATGCCAACAACTGTTCATCAATGCACTACAGACCAATGAGAACTTTTACAACATCATTTGTAACATTACGGTCATGATTATACCAAATAATCCCTGGTCATAATCATACCAAGTCCATCTATACACTACAGGCCACAGATGACTTTCAACATAATATAAACATGAGGATGATGACAATGATATAAGAATTCAATAAAACAAGTTCAAGGATAAATTTTTAAAGATTTATAATTTAATTTATCCAGAAATCAATAACATCCAAATTGTCAACATGATACTGCTTTGTAGAGTAAAATTCAAGAATAATATTGTACCAAAAATAATTTGGACCGAAAACGAATCAATTTTTATCATGAACAGTACCTTGGGTGAATAGTACTCGAGTGAATAGTACTCCGTGAATAGTACTTCGGGAATAGTAACCCCGTGAATAGTACTCTGACATGAAAAAGTTAAAACTTATCAAGAATGCTCAGAATAATATTTCCATGAAAAGATACTGGATGAAGCGCAAATATCAAGGATATTCTACTAATTTCATGGAGTTTAGAAGCCAAAACTTTAACAAAACGAGTATAGAATTCAAAATCTGAAACGAACTAATATTACTTACATACTACAAAGTATGGAAGAAAATATTATTTCAAGCGAATATTGAACAAAAATAACACCCCTTACCTTGAAAAGAAGAGTATTCCAACTGGTATAGCGGGGATATTCTTGAAGTAAACTTTCACTATTTTCTACGCTCAAAGCTTTCTAAAACTCGAAAGAAATACGCTCAAGATTATAAAAGAAGAATGCTCTGATTCTGGTGTGATTTTCAATTCTAACTTAAGCGCCTATTTATAGGAAAATGCTAGAACACCATAGGAGACTAAATAATAAAATAACATTATGATATTTTTTCTACGCACATTTTCTTGACCAAAAACTCAGCCACCACTAGTGGGCCCCACCAATTTCAGCAACTTTCCACACCAACTAAAAAGTGGGGTCCACCATGTTTTTAATAAAAACATTTATTTTCTGAAACTTAAATAATTCATAATAAATAGCCCTTTTATCAAAAAAATATGAATTTTATATCCATTCCATACGAAATCGAATTCTCTACAACTTTTCACAAGAAAGTTTTTCCAAATTCCAAACAGAAAATATCAAAATTCCATATACGGACAATTTTAACACCTCTTAAAATTCATAACAAATCATACGTTAATTTTTAACGGTTCAAAATTTATGGACATATACTCAACTTATATATGTATAACATATCCAAAAATTACAACGATCCAACGGTCAAATTAAATTTATAACTCACATAATAGAGCTTTAAGAACACCGATTTGATTTTTTAATACCTTCAATCCGACAAAATACTGATAAAATATCTCAACATTAATTCCTTCATTTATAACCACATAAAATAAATAAATCCATCATTTATATCCGCATCGAATCAATATTTCCTTATCAATAATTAATTATTCACAAATAATATCATAGAATCACAATAATGGCAAACTTGACGGTTCGTGAAAGAGGGGTTTTCCGATAAGGATTTCTCCTTACTGGCGCGCAATTAGGTGACCAAACCTCTCTTTGACAGAACTTTCAAGACATTGTCAAAAATGTTATCTAATAATATTATTCAAATAATATGAATTATTGATCTGATAATGGGAAATACTGTGCAGTGATAATTATTGAAACAACAATAATATAAAATATCAGTGCAATAATTATTAAATCAATAAAATAAAATATTGAACAGTAATTACTGTAACAATTATTGAGCAAAACTGAGTGACTTCTCACGTAAGCATCAATAATCAATACCGTGTGCTACTATGCAACCACGCGTATTACTATACTTTTACTACCGGGTAGTTCAACAGTTAAAGGTAAAACTTCCGCCGTTATTTTTATAAAAAGATATTTTTGTCGTTTTCTCAATCCGACGATAATTTCGTTGTGGGTCCACCAATGATTATGCCGTCGTACGAATATTCTATGTTAAAACGAATATTCCCTGACCAATCAAATATAATATAACAACTAAAATACTTTGCAAAATTTATAAATATTACCCACAACTATAACATTATATTAAATTCACTCCATAATATTCAAAAATGATATTTATAGAAAATTCATCTTTATTCATAAAACATGGAGTCTTACAACCTCCCCTTTTTATGAAATTTCGCCCTTGAAATTAGGGTACATAGCTGGTATGATGAATAGGTGAGGATACCTTGATTTCATTTCAGATTCTAACTCCCAGGTCATTTCCTCAACGTCGTGGTTTCTCCACAAAACTTTGACTTGAGGTATAACCTTGGAGCGTAAAATATGCTCCTTCTTATCCAAGATTTTAATAGGAACCTCTTCATACGTTAAATCTTCCGCTATTTCATCCGGTTCTAACTCAATAATGTGGTTCGGGTCTTTCACATATTTACATAACATAGATATGTGAAAAACGTTATGAACACGAGACATATTTCAAGCAGTAAAAGAAGTCTATAGGCCACAGTTCCTACTCGTTTGAGGATTAAAAATGGGCCAATGAATCGAGGATTGAGCTTTCCTCTCTTTCCAAATCTCATAACTCTTTTCCATGGAGCAACACGTAACAACACATGTTCTCCAATATTGAATTTCACGTCCTTTCGATGAAGATCAGCATAACTCTTTTGTCGATCTTGTGAGGTTTTTATACGTTGTCGGATCGTTTGAATCTTTTCCGTAGTCATATGTACCAACTCCGGTCCCAACAACGTTGCTTCACCCACCTCATCCCAGCATATTGGAGAACGATACTTTCTTCCATACAACGCCTCGAATGGAGCCATGCTAATATTTGCTTGATAACTGTTATTGTAGGAAAACTCCACCAATGGTAAGAACTTGTCCCAACTTCCCTTGAAGTCAAGGACACAGAGTCTTAATAGATCTTTAAGAGTTTGAATAGTCCTCTCTGGATGGCCCGTCGGTTTTGAGGATGATAAGCCGAACTAAATCGTAAATCCGTGCCCATAGCTTTTTGCAAACTAACCCAAAATCTTGAAGTAAATCTTGGGTCTCAATCAGAAACTATGGATACTGGCATACCATACAATCTTATAATCTCGTTCATGTACATACGATCAAGACGTTCAAGTGTATAAGTTTCTCGTATAGGTAAGAAATGAGCCGATTTGGTCAATCTATCAACAATGACCCAAATCGCATCTATGCCTTGAGAAACCTTGGGAAGACTTGTAACGAAATCCATGGTAATGTGCTCCCACTTCCATTCTAAAATTTCAAGTGGTTGCAATGGACCTTTTGGTACTTGATACTCCGCCATGACTCGTTGACAAATTAGACACCTTGAGATAAACTCTGCGATCTCTCTCTTCATATTGCTCCACCAAAATGTATATCGAAGATCACGATACATTTTGGTACTCCCAGGATGGATTGCAAACGGTGTGTTATGCGCCTCCATCATGATTTTATACTTTAAATCAGGGTCGTTAGGAACACAAAGTCTGGAGTTGACTCAAAGTATTCCTTCTTCATCGATTCTTGCTTCCGGCATAGCACCTTCTTGCACTTTCTTCCTCATACACATCAGCTCCAGGTTTGTGGCTTAAGCAGCTTTAACTTTATCGATTAAAGTTGGTTCTACTCGTATATTCGCCATCATCACGTGGGTCCCTGAAGTCTTTAACTCTATCTCCATCCTTTATAAGTCATATAAAATGGGCCTTTGTGTTGACAATATTGCACTCGTACCCGCATATGATCTTCTACTCAATGCGACAGCTACTATGTTCGCTTTACCAAGATGGTATTGAATGGTATGATCATAATCTTTCAACAGTTCAACCAACGTCGTTGCCTCATGTTGAGTTCCTTTTGGGTGAAGAAATATTTGAGACTTTTATGATCCGTAAAGATCTCCACTTTCTCCCCATACAAGTAATGCCTCTAAATTTTAAGTGCGAAGACAACAGTTGCCAACTCTAGATCATGAGTAGGATAATTCCTCTCATATTCTTTGAGTTTTCGAGAGGCATAGGCTATGACTTTTCCATGTTGCATGTGTAACGACCACCGAGAAATTCGGATTTTATTGTAAAATAATTTTATTGAATTAAATAATAATAAAATTATATTTTATGTGATATCAAGATTGTTGTCAATCTATAACCTAATAATGTTGGAATGTCATAGTATTTTAACTACGTGAAGGAATTAAAGAGTTTGAATTTCTAAGACGAAAATAAAAGTTTTCCGAGAAATTTTTGAAAAACACTATTCATCAGTATTTGCTCGGGAATTATTTTTGAATTTTCTAAAAATACGTAATGATAGAATATCAAGGTAAGATTGATTATGTAATAATAATCTAGTTATGAAAAATGTAATATTTCGCTTGCGGACTTAATTTATGAATATTAAGGAAAGCGAAGTATTAGTAAGTAATTAATAATTGTATAATACTTAGGTATTGTACAAAATAATGAAAATGAGTATAATACAAAGTATTATACAAGTTTGTATAAAGGATGGAATATTGTATATACTAAATTTCTATACGAGTTAGAATACGAGAATGATAAGTCATCAATATGTATATGTATTGAGTAATGATAATGGACTTGGAAGATTGGTTAAAAATTGTACAAGCCCAAGTGAATTAAATGGTGAGGCCCAACTATTGATTAATAAACAAGTTAGTGTTTGTTAATGCAAAGCCCAAAGGTTAAGTTAATCTAAGCCCAAGCTAGAATCCAATGGGTTGATTGACCCATGGGGCAAACCATATTAATAAGGTTAATATGTGGTGACCAAGTTAATGTGGTGACCAAGTTAATGTGGTGATCAAGTTTTATTTGATGACCAAGTGTTAGGAGTAATGACCAAGCAAAGGATAAGATTTGTGATTAGCAAGTAATGACTAGTAAAGAGGTGGCTTAAGGAGGTGGGTTGGTTTATTGACTAAATTACCCTAACCTTGTGAATTCTATAAATAGAGGAAGCTTGCTAGCCATTTCTTACTTGTTCAAACAATCCAACATATTCAAAGTGCTTAATTGTTAGGGAGAATAAGCCATAAATAAGTTACTTTCACTTTCAAGAAGAAGAAGAAGACTACTTTACAAAGACTTCAAAGAGTAAGACTTCTTCTCTAATTATCTTCTATCTCTACCATGATAGGTTGATAAGAAAAGTATGGATTCAGGAACATGAATGTTAAGAAGTAAGAAGAATGTGTAATCAATGAACTTAAGCCACATAACTTGGAAATAAGTCATTTGAACTTATAAAAGTTATGAACTTATTATAAGTTAACCTTGAATGTTAGTATGAAAACTAAGAGTTTATATGAATTTGTATCATGTATACATGAATGATATTATATGTTAAGAACATATAAGTATAGTGATTAAAAGACCTTAACTTTCATAAGTTATGAACAATGAAGCTATAAGTAGTTTATACTTTAATAAGTTATAAGCTCATGAAAGAATAAGTCAAAATCAAACATGAAAATAAATTGGTGTATTAGGTATGTTGAGATGTTCATATAATGAATTGAATTCATTTAAAGTAATGAACAAATCATAAGTAATAAAGATTTTCCAGAAATTGCACGATTGGACGATAAACGTCGAATTCGTGAAATTCTCGGATTAGAAGTCAAATTTTGTTTTTGAACTCGAAAATGTTGGTTATTGATGGAGACAAGTCATATTTGGAATTTTAGAGTTACGGACTCAAAAATGACCGAATTCCGACTTAGAACGAAGAAACGAGCATTGAACGTTCACGAACGTTTATCATTTTCGTTAAAAATGAACCAATAGGTGAATTTTTAGCAAATAAATTCAAATAGATAAAATTCTTACATGAACACGTAGAGTATGTAATTTGTGAACCGTAGGCTTTTGAACGAGCCAATTCGGACTTATAACGAAGAAGTTATGAGCCCGGGAAATTCGCAAAGTTAAAAAACTGTCCAAACTATTCAGGCACAGAGTCAGCCATATGGCGGCAAATTTCTACGCTCATTTTGTCACGCCGCAACGCGAGACTAAAATCGAGCATACTGGAAACTCACGCCGCAGCGTGAACCATAGCGTAAATGATCAGCCAGCAGCCATGTACAAGACACTTACCTATCGCAAGAAGTGGAAAGCAAGCATAATGCTTTCATCGAGTAAGGACTCATGTGCAAACACCAAGTTCGGGCATCTCATCGTTAACTCATGCCGCAGTGCATGAGATGTAGGTATATGAATCGATGTGCAATCATTGGACCTAGAATAAAGATAGTGATGAATGTTTACAAGCATAAAGCAAGGAATGTAATTGTTTTAAAAGTAAACACACCTTAAGGAACTTGAAGTAACATTGTTAAAACTTTGTTAAACCTTAAGGATAGTGCATAAAGGTTGAGATAACCTATTCAAATATGAATGCAAGTATAATGGTAAACCAGAATTGATAGTGAATAAATCTAATACATAATTAGATCGAGATGAAGGGTAAGATATAGTCATATACATACTTGATTATATATGACCTAATATGAGGCATTATGTGATCATGTGTTGTAGAGACTTGAAAGACTCGAACATAAAGTAATTATACCATAGCAGATGCTAAAGGCAAGTATTCTAACCCTTATCTCAGTTCAATCTGAACAAGTTTTGAAGTTCATGTATCCTTACGCATTAAATGATGTATGATGAAGTTAAGCCAATCCTCTCGGCTAGACTTGATATATTGGTTGGATTATTGATAATCTATCCATCTGTTATCAAATGTTGTTATCTTTTTTCAAATACTTGATATGGTTTTCAAAAGAAGATTGAGTATGTTAAACAAATGTTTTGTCGTCATACGACAGGCACGTGAGGTTGCCACAAATTAAACGTATATATGTTTAATGAATGTAGTGTTGATCAACATAGAGTACAATAGGCTGATCACCTAGAAGTGCTCATAAGTAATACCAGGCTTACGGACTTAGTTCCAGGTTGTCCTTTTCAAAGAAAGAATGGAATAATCAAGGTCTTGGACCGGAGTTAATGTTTTATGGAATATTGTTATTATTGTAAAACATTTTGAAAGAAAGATGAAGTGCTATTTTGATTTATCAATAGTACTTCATAACTATTGTTCAGTTATTGAAGATATACGATTCCTATGTGTCAAGCACGTAATTTATTGAAATTGCCATACTTGCTGAGCTAGTTATGCTCACTCTTGCTTGAACCATCTGAATGAAGCTAAGACTAAATGTCCCGAAGGATCAAATAAGGATAAAGGAAAAGCTAAGGCAGATCGTTAAGATGTCTATGTAATAGTATAAGTTTAATGTTGTAATATAGTTGATATTATGACAAAGAACTTTTGTAATGGGTTTAGAACTTGGGAAAATATAAATATTATTTTGATTATATAGAAGAGATATTCATTCTTTTGAGGCTTTTCAATTGGATGAATGTATGAATGTTAGTACAGTATTGCACCATCTGTCGGGTTGGAAGATACCCGGATTTGGGGGCGCTACAGCATGAGAACACATCCTAACCCTTTGCGAAGTTGCCACATGAGATGACAAATCCCTCCGAGCCAGATGGTATTGTCAGAACAGGTGCCGAAATGAGTCTCCTCTTGAGTTCTTGAAAACTCTTCTCATATTCCACGATCCAACTAAATTTTGTATCTTTTCGAGTTAGATGAGTTAATGGAGTGGCGATTCGAGAAAACCCTTCTACGAATCTCCGATAATAACTAGCTGCTAAGCGAGAAAGCTACGACTTCTATCCATCGATTTAGGTTGCTCCCAACTTTGAATAGCTTCAATCTTTCACGGGTCAACAGATATTCCATGACTTGATACTACGTGCCCAAGGAATGCTATTTCCTCAAGCCAGAACTCGCATTTCTTCAACTTGGCATAAAGCTTGTTTTCACAAAGTTTTTGGAGTATCAGCCTCCAATGTTGCTCGTGATCTTCACAGCTTTTGGAATATATGAGGATGTCATCAATAAAGACGACCACAAAGTGATCCAAATATTCCTTGAATACTCGGTTCATCATATCCATGAAGGCAGCGGGAGCATTAGTCAATCCAAAAGACATAACTAGGAATTCATAATGCTCATACCGAGTTCTGAAAGTCGTCTTTGGAATGTCATCGGTTCTAATCTTTAACTTATGATATCCGGAATGAAGATCGATCTTTAAAAAGAATTTGGCGCCTTGCAACTAGTCAAACAGGTCATCAATACATGGCAATGGGTACCTATTTTTGATGGTGAAATGATTTAACTCCCGATAATCAATACAAAGTCGCATACTCCCATCTTTCTTCTTCATTTAATAGAACAGAGCACCCCAAGGAGACGATTAGGGACGAATGAAATCGATGTCTAACAATTCCTACAATTGGGTCTTTAACTCCTGAAGTTCAATAGGAGCCATTCGATATGGGGCTTTAGAAATGGATTTTGTACCGGGTTCAAGGTTGATACAAAATTTAATTTCACGCCTGGGTAGCTGTGAAGTTCTTGAGAGAATATGTCAGAAATTTATTAACAATAAAATATCATTCAATGGCGATTTTTTTTGTTTAAATCTGCGATGACATGAGCTAAGAAAGCTTGACATCCATTTTTCAATAAACGAATAACTTTATGGCTTGAGATGATAGTGATTGATTTTAATGGTTTGGTTGCTTGAATTCTCATAATAGGTTGGTTAGGAACATGAAAGCTAACAACCTTACGAAAATAATCAATTTTTGCATGATAAGTAGTTAACTAATCAATCCCTAGAATTACGTCAAATGCAAGTATTTTCAATGAAATAAGATTGACAGGTAATGTGAGGGTACCGATTTGAACCAAACAAGACTTATAAACAGTGGATGTAATGAAGGTTTCTCCCAACGGAGTTTCAACAGATAAGTCAAAGTCTAATTTCTCCGGAGTCAAATTTAAACCTTGAGCGCAAGTAGGAGAAATAAAAGAATGGGTAGAACCAGTATCAAATAAGGTATAGACTTCACTAGAGTTTATAATAAGCTTACCCGTGATGACCTCGTTCGGGTTCCTTGCTTTTTTGGAGGTCACGACAAACACTCTCCTTTGAACTAATGGTTTTGACTTTTCTGGAACGGCCTTTGGTGCCTCCATCCAAGCTAGACTTGGCTTCCCTGAACGACAAAATCGAGCTAGGTGACCTTATCTTCCACAATTGTAACACGCTTTGGACTGCATCGCGCATTTTGGACTAATGTGTCCCTCCCCTCCGCATTTGAAGCATATGATAGGTGGTCGTTCTCCTTCCTTAACAACGGGTGCTGGTGCTGACGTCTTTCCAACATTGTTGAATCTCCTCTTCTTGAAATGTCCACTTTTATTGTCTTGGCCATGATTACCACCGAAGTAGTTACCATTTCTGGCATGTAATTCCCTCCACATTTGTTGTCACCGCTTCGATGACTGCTACCACTGGTATTATCGACTTATCGGTTGCTCTCTCTTGGTTGGGTTGACTCATTATCGCGCTCTAATAACTGAACCCTATTTACAACATCTGAATACAAACACAGTTTGTGAGAGATAAGGTATTGACGTATCTTGGGTTTCAAACCTCTTAGAAACATCCGTGTCATTCTCTCCTCATTATCAATTAAGAGGGATGCAAACCGGGACAACTAGGCAAACTTGGCTTCGTACTACGACACGGTCATGTTGTTTTGCTCCAGTTTAATGAACTCTACCTCTTTCATGTAACGAATAATTTCGGGAAAGTACTTGTCATTGAACAGTTCTTGGAACTTCTCCCAAGACATCTTCAGTGTGGCGAGTTAAACGCGCTTCTGATTCCCACCAAGAATCTACCTCACCGCCGCATAACATAAAGGTGGCAAAGGGAACCTTTTGCTCCTCAGAGCATCCCAAGACATCAAATATCTTGTTGATCTGCTTTATCCATGTCTCTGCCTTAAGTGGTTTTGGTTCTCCAAAAAACTCCGGTGGTCCCAGTTCCTTGAACTATTTAGCGGTGACCGTCCGAGAGTTGCCAGAGTTTCCACCTGCATTTTGGATAGGAGTCGCACTCGCCTGATGTTGCATGAATTGCATAAAGCCTCTGAACATTCCATCGTTCATCATTTGATCATTGTTGTTTACCTGCGAATTATTATCTTCATGTTGCACATTATCCCGGGTATTCATCTGTGGTGACTCAACGGTCTCCTGTGCTCCATTTCTATTGTCAATATTCTCGGATGTCATTTTTAAATACTACCACAAAACAAGAGTTAATTGACATGTCACATATTATCCCTATACTCTGACCGACCAATTAAATACCAAATAAACTTAGGTAGGTCATACTAGCGAAGGATTTCCCTGTCTCTCACCCTAGTTCTAGTCTCACATCTTAGCCAGGGATCATATCCCTAAGCCTTGATACCAACTGTGACGCCCCCAAAATAGGTATACATCACCCATCTTGAGTAGCCAAATACATGGTACAAAATTCAAATACAACTTAATAATACAACTGTCGTGTAAAATATGACAAAACATAAACTGAGAGTTTTAATACGAATATTGTCTTCTAGACAGTATTCAACTCAAATGGAGTCCTCAATACATTTATTATCACACTATTTCATAGAATAGTGAGAACTACTAATGCTATCATTCGAACTGGCAGTCACCCGCTCCCCGACTAGTCCCTTGCCACGTTCTCATTTTCTCAAGAGGACAATGAAAGCAAAAAGGTGAGCTCAACTAGCCCAAGAAGAAATATTATGACCAAGATAATGCGTAATAATTTATCGTTAGCCTTCAAATGATGTTAAACCGATAAAATATAACAAACATCAAGTTTAATCGCAATGAACAAGCAATCCATTAGAAGAGTCAAGTAGAGCATAAAATCTACTATCTTTTATGATTTAAAAGGTTTTTCATCACTTTTATCACTGAGACTCAGCTTAATAAATAATCCACATCGTCGAATCACCCCTTCACTACGGCCAAGGATATTCTATAGTATCACGACCACAAATTATCCATGCATTACAGGCCAAGGATATTCGTGTACTCATCAATGGTCATGATCATGCCAACAACTGTTCATCAATGCACTACGGGCCAATGAGAACTTTTACCACATCATTTGTAACATTACGGCCATGATTATACCTAATAATCCTCGGTCATAATCATACCAAGTCCATCTATGCACTGACAGCCACGGATGACTTTCAACATAATATAAACATGAGGATGATGACAATGATATAAGAATTCAATAAAACAAGTTCAAGGATAAATTTTTAAAGATTTATAATTTAATTTATCCAGAAATCAATAACGTCCAAATTGTCAACATGATACTGCTTTGTGGAGTAAAATTCAAGAATAATATTGTACCAAAAATAATTTGGACCGAAAACGAATCAATTTTTATCATGAATAGTACCCCGGGTGAATAGTACTCGAGTGAATAGTACTTCTAGAATAGTAACCCTGTGAATAGTACTCCGGCATGAAAAAGGTAAAACTTATCAAGAATGCTCAGAATAATATTTCCATGAAAAGATACTGGATGAAGCGCAAATATCAAGGATATTATACTAATTCCATGGAGTTTAAAAGCCAAAACTTTAACAAAACGAGTATAGAATTCGAAATCTGAAATGAAAT
This sequence comes from Panax ginseng, assembly GCA_020205605.1. NCBI lineage: Eukaryota > Viridiplantae > Streptophyta > Magnoliopsida > Apiales > Araliaceae > Panax > Panax ginseng. The sequence continues at coordinate 74,614,565 of CM035131.1, read as the reverse complement.
AATATTACTTACATACTACAAAGTATGGAAGAAAATATTATTTCAAGTGAATATTGAACAAAAATAACATCCCTTACCTTGAAAAGAAGAGTATTCCAATTGGTATAGCGGGGATATTCTTGAAGAAAACTTTTACTATTTTCTACGCTCAAAACTTTCTAAAACTCGAAAGAAATACGCTCAAGATTAAAGAAGAAGAATGCTCTGATTCTGGTGTGATTTTCAATTCTAACTTAAGCGCCTATTTATAGGAAAATGCTAGAACGCCATAGGAGACTAAATAATAAAATAATATTATTATTTTTTCTACACACATTTTCTTGACCAAAAACTCAGCTACCACTAGTGGGCACCACCAATTTCAGCAACTTTCCACACCAACTAAAAAGTGGGGTACACCATGTTTTTAATAAAAACATTTATTTTTTGAAACTTCAATAATTCATAATAAATAGTCCTGTTATCAGAAAAATACGAATTTTATGTCCATTCCATACGAAATCGAATTCTCTACAACTTTGCAGAAGAAAGTTTTTCCAAATTCCAAACAGAAAATATTCGAATTCCACAAACGGACAATTTTCAACACCTCTTAAAATTCATAACAAATCATGCATTAATTTTTAACGGTTCAAAATTTATGGACATGTACTCAACTTATATATGTATAACATATCCAAAAATCACAACGATCTAATGATCGGATTAAAATTATAATTCACGCAATTGAGCTTTAAGAACACCGATTTGATTTTTTAATACCTTCAATCCAACAAAATACTGATAAAATATCTCAACATTAATTCCTTCATTTATAACCACATAAAATAAATAAATCCATCATTTATATCCGCATCGAATAAATATTTTCTTATCAATAATTAATTATTCACAAATAAAATCACAGAATCACAATAATGACAATCAGGCAGTTCCCAGGAAAGAGGGGGCTTTTCGATAAGGATTTCTCTCATCAAAAGCGCAATTAGGTGACCAAACCTCTCCTCCGATGTAACTTTCTAGACATTGCCAATAATGATATCTAATAATATTATTCAAATAATATGAATTATTGATCCGATAATGGGAATATCAGACATGCGGTGACAATTATTGAAACAACAATAATATAAAATATCAACGATCCATTATTGAATCAATAAAATAAAATATTGAACAAGAATTATCAGAATAATTATTGAGCAAAACCGAGTGACTTCTCACGTAAGCATCAATAATCAATACCGCAGTGCTACTATGCAACCACACGACATCAGACTTTTACTACCGGGTAGTTCAACAGTTAACAGTAAAACTTCCGCCGTTATTTTTATAAAAAGATATTTTTGTCATTTTCTCAATCCGAAAATAATTCCATTGTGGGTCCACCAATGATTGTGTCGTCGTACGAATATTCCCTGTTAAAACGAATATTCCCTGACCAATCGAATACAATATAACAACTTGCGTACTTTGCAAAATTTATAAATATTACCCACAACTATAACATTATATTAAACTCACTCCATAATATTCAAAAATGATATTTATAGAAAATTCATATTTATTCATAAAATTTGGGGTCTTACAGTTCCCCAATACGCCGCCAAGTTTAATGAATTGGCGAGGTTCACTCCACACCAAGTGGACACCGAGGTTAGGAAGGCGTGACGGTTCGAGCAGGGCTTGAAACCCTGGCTCTATAACTGTATTTCTGTGTTCCAAAGTACTTCATTTGGGACCATTTTAGAAAAAGCAATAATCGCCGAGGGTGGTAGCGAGGCGTTGAGCCAGTACCACAAAGATAAGAAGAATAAGGGGAAAGTGGATGGAGGAGTGAAAATAGAAGGAGCCAGCGGTAGTGGCGAGGGACAAAGAGAAAAACGTTCAGCTCTGAGAATACCGGAGTAAAACAAGGAGACCCGAAGAGGAGGATGGAGGCCTGCAAGACCTGTGGGAGGACTCATTTAGGAATCTGTCTCAAGGGGAAGGCCGTATGCTACAACTGTGGACAGGAAAGGCACATTTCGCCTAACTATCCAAGTCCGAAGAAGAACCATGGATGCTTTGTGTGTGGGACAACTGACCACATGGCAAAGAATTGCCCTAAGAAGGGGATGGATGGGAATCGGGGTACTAGTAGCGGTAAGTTAGCTATTAGTGGTCCAGCGCAGCCGGGTAGGCCGATGGGCCATACCTTTAACATGACAGTTCAAGATGCAGTTGCATCAGGGGACGTCGTCGCAGGTATTATTCCGATCAACGACATAAATGCTTACGTGCTGTTTGACTAAGGTGCTACTTGTTCGTTTATAGCATGTAATTTTGCTAGACGATTAGGATTACTTCCCAAAAAGTTTCCTATACCTTTAAATATTAAGGTAACAAAAGAAGAATTAATTCCTGTTGAAGATGTTCATAGGAGTTGTTGTGTAAACATACGGGGTTGTAAATTATCAGTAGATTTGATACCGATAAAGTTAGGAGAATTCGATGTAATTCTTGGAATGGATTGGTTAGTAAACCATGGGGCAATTATAGATTGTCAGAAGAAATGTGTGAACATTAAAACGTTAAGACAACCTCAGGTAGTATTTTATAGGAATAGATCGTCGGGACGTTCGTGTTGTCTAACCATGACACAAACTAGGAAATTATTGAGGAAGGGATGTGTGGGTTATCTGTGTCATGTTGTTGATACCCAAAGAGTGGTAGCAACCATGGAACAAATACCTATAGTTAGAGAATTTGTCGATGTATTTCCGAATTAATTGTCGTGTCTTCCACCCGATAGGGAGACCGAGTTTATGATAGACATCGTGCCAGGAGCGGCACCAGTTTCCAGGGCACCGTATTGTATGGCGCCAGTGGAGATGAAGGAGTTGATGGTACAGTTACAAGAACTGTTGGACAGGAAGTACATACAACCAACTGTTTCGCCGTGGGGAGCACCAGTACTATTTGTCAAGAAAAAGAATGGATCGTTAAGACTTTATATCGACTACAAAGAGTTGAACAAGTTAACAATAAAGAATAAATACCCATTGCCCAGGATCGATGATCTTTTTGATCAGTTGAAAGGGGCTAAGTATTTTTCTAAAATAGATTTAAGAACGGAGTATCACCAGTTGAAGGTTAGGAAGGAGGATGTACCAAAGATAGCATTCAGGACTCGTTATGGTCATTACGAGTTTCTGGTGGAGTCATTTGGGTTGACTAATGCACCAGCTGCATTTATGGATATGATAAACAGAGTGTTCAAACAATATTTGGACAAGTTCGTCGTGGTGTTTATCGATGATATTCTAGTCTATTCTAAGACGCCAGAAGATTATGTTGAACACCTAAGATTAGTGTTAGAGACACTAAGGAAAGAGCAGTTGTATGCGAAGTTCACTAAGTGTGAATTTTGGTTGGAAAAGGTACAGTTTTTAGATCATGTCATTGACCATGAGGGGATTTCAGTAGAGCGAAGGTAGAAGCCGTGATGAATTGGGAACAATCGAAAATGCCGACGGAGGTGCGGAGTTTCCTAGGGTTAGCGGGTTACTATCGGAGATTCATCCAGGATTTTTCAAAGATAGCTATTCCATTGACTAACTTGACAAGGAAGACAGTGAAATACGCGTGGACTGATAAGTGTGAGGACAATTTTCAAGAACTAAAGAAGAGGTTAAGTGAAGCGCCTATTTTGTCATTGCCCGATGACACAGGAAATTTCATAGTTTATAGCGATGCTTCGCATGGAGGACTTGGTTGCGTGCTCATGCAGCATGGCAAGGTCATTGCGTATGCATCAAAGCAGTTGAAGGACTATGAAAAAGTTTACCCTACTCATGATCTGGAACTAGCCGCAGTAGTTTTTGCTCTAAAGATATGGAGACATTATCTTTATGGAGAAAAATGTGAGATATACACGGACCACAAGAGTCTAAAATATATCTTCAAACAGAAGGAGTTGAATATGAGACAGAGGAGATGGCTGGAGTTGATAAAGGATTACGACTGTGAAATCCTGTATCACCCTAGAAAAGTCAATGTAGTTGTCGACGCCTTAAGTAGGAAGGGTCGGGAGAAGTTGTCTATGTTAACGGCTCAAACTAAGTTAATAACAGAGATGGCTAAGATGGAGATAGAAGTGAAGTTGCCAAATGAATCAAGACAAATACTATTTACGACAGAGATGCAATCTACCATCGTAGAGAGAGTTAAAGAGGTGCAGCTCAAAACTGATGAGTGTAACAGGGTAAAGGAGTGGCTAACCAATGAAATAGATATTAAGTACCGTCTTGATAATGAAGGATTATTAAGATTTAAAGGAAGAATTTGGGTTTCAAATGAGACAGAATTAAAGGAGCAAGTATTACAAGAGGCTCATAGTTCGAGGTTTTTGATTCATCCTGGTAGTACTAAGATGTATCAAGACCTTGATGAGTTTTTAAGTGGGCGAACATGAAGAGAGAAATAAGTGAGTATGTGAGTAGGTGCTTGACTTGCCAGAAAGTTAAGGCCGAACATCAACGACCAAGTGGCTTGTTACAGTCATTGGAAATTCCAGAGTAGAAGTGGGAGTATATCACGATGGACTTTATGGTGGGACTTCCAACTACAACGAAAGGGTATGATGCGATTTGGGTAATAGTGGATCGGTTGACAAAGTCGGCTCACTTTTTGCCAATTAGGGTCGAGTATAACTTAGACCAGTTAGCTAGACTTTATATTAAGGAAATAATTTCCAGACATGGAGCACCAGTATCGATTGTATCAGATCGTGATCCACGATTCACATCGAACTTTTGAAGGAGTCTACAAGAGTAGTTGGGAACGTAGTTGAAGCTGAGTACGGTGTATCATCCACAAACTAATGGACAGAGCAAGAGAACAATTCAGACATTAGAAGATATGTTGAGATCTTGCATCATGGATTTTAAGGGTAGTTGGGATAATCATCTACCATTAGTAGAGTTTGCGTATAACAATAGTTATCATGCCAACATAGGTATGCCACCTTACGAAGCTTTGTACGGAAGGAAATGCAGAATACCATTGTATTGGGGTGAGGTAGGAAAATGCCGAATGCTAGGGCCAGAATTGGTGCAGCAAACAACGGATATAGTGAAGTTGATACAAATGCGTTTAGTAGCAGCTCAAGACAGACAAAAGAAATTTACAGATTCGCATCAAGGAAATAGAGAATTTGAAGTAGGTTCTTACGTATTTCTAAAGGTATCTCCTTGGAAAGGAAAGATACGCTTTGGAAAGAAGGGAAAGTTAAGTCCAAGGTTTATAGGACCTTTTGAAGTGTTAAAACGGGTGGGTGAGGTAGCTTACATGATAGCATTACCTCCGGATTTAGAACGAATACATAATGTGTTTCACGTATCCGTGTTACGTCCCTATAAGCCGGATTATAAATACGTGATAGAATATGAGCCTATTCATATCGAGAAAGACTTAACGTATGAAGAGATGCCGATTTAAATTATCGATAGAAAAGAACAAGTTCTGCGAAACAAAATCATACCTTCTGTGACGGTGACATGGAAGCACCACGATGCAGAAGAAGCAACGTGAGAATTGGAAGAAAGGATGAAAAAGAATTACCCTCATTTGTTTGTGTAATTTTTTTTATACAGCAAGATTCTGGGGACAGAATCCTTATAAGGGGGAGAGAGTGTAATGCCCCAGAAAATCAAACCTTTTGTAAATATTTTTATAATGAATAAAATAATATTATTTGTTATTATTATGTGTTAGTAAGATGAATGTCGTTCTATAACCTAGAAACGTCAGAAAGTCGTAGTATTTTAACTACATAAATGAATTAAAGTGTTTGAATTTCCAAGACGAAAATAAAAGCTTTCCGAGAAATTTTCCGAAAAACATTATTCATCAATTTTCGCTCGGGAATTATTTTTGAATTTTCGAGAAATACGTAACATTATAATATTAAGGTGAGATGGATTATGTAATAATAATTTAAATATGGAAAACGCAATATTTCGCATGCGGACTTAGTTCGAGAAGGTTAGAAATATTAAGCGTTACAAAGAAAGAGTAATGATCATATGATACGTATGTATTGTACGAGGTATTTTAATACGGAGTATTATACGAATATGTATGAAGGAAGAGATATTGTATATTGTGAATTAGTATACGAACTAGAATACGAGAATTATACGTATATAATATATACTAAGGCTTTAAGCCAATTGTGAATAAATGTATGGATTATGTAGGATGTATAAGTCCAATAGGAATTTGATGTGCAAGCCCAAGTATTTGTTAATCAAAAGCCCAAATTAACTTAATGCAAGCCCAAAATGAATAAGCTAAGTTAATTAACTTAAGCCCAATGTAATGATCCAATGGGTTAAGATTGATCCATGGAGCAAACCATGTTAATGTGGGTTATCTTGGTGGGCAAGACCTTTGTGTGATGGCCAAGAACTTTAAGTAATGACCAAGTAAAGGATAAGTGTTGTGCTTAGCAAGTAATGAATAGTAAGGAGGTTAGTTTAAGGAGGTGGGATGTGTTATTGACCATAATTCCCTAACTTTGGAAGCTCTATAAATAGCAAGCTCACAAGTCCCTGCTACGTTCTCATTTCCTGAAGAAAACAATGAAAGTAAAAGGGTGAGCTCAACTAGCCCAGTAAGAAATATTATGACTAAGATAATGCAGAATAAATTATCATTAGCCTTCAACAATGTTAAACTGATAAAATACAATAGACATCAAGTTTAACTGCAGCGGAACAAGTAATCCATTAAAAGAGTCAAGTAGAGAATAAAATATACTATCTTTTATGATTTAAAAAGGTTTTTCATCACTTTTATCATTTGAGACTCAAATTTTAATAAATAATCCACATCATCCCCTGACTACTACCAAGGATATTCATTAGTATCACAACCACAAATTATCCATGCACTACTACCAAGGATATTCGTGTATTCATCAATGGTCATGATCATGCCAACAATCGCCCATTAATGCACGGGCCAATGAGGACTTTTACCACATCATTTGTAACATTACGGCCATGATTATACCGAATAATCCCTGGTCATAATCATACCACGTCCATCTATGCACAACAGGCCACAGATGACTTCCAACATAATATAAGCATGAGGATGATGACAATGATATAAGAATTCAATAAAAACAAGTTCAAGAATTAATTTATCCAGAATTTAATAACGTCCAAATTGTCAACATGATACTGCTTTGTAGAGTAAAATTTAAAATGCTCGGAAGAATATTTCCATGAAAAGATATCTTTGGATGAAGCGCAAATATCAAGGATATTCCACTAATTTCATGGAGTATAGAAGTCAAAACTTTAACCAACCGAGTATAATAAAGAATGGAATAACAAAAGAAATCGCTGTGCATGCGATAAACCGCACAAACAAAGTTATTCCAATGTAATAATAAATAACGGAATTCAGTCATGCCAGAAACGCAGAGACAGGATATTTCAACAGAATAATAAATAACGGAACTGTGTCAAAGTAAATTGCACCAACAGGATGTTCCAACAAAATAATAAATAATGTAACTGTGTCATGCGTAAATGCACAGACAGGATGTTCCAATGTAATAATAAAGAATGGAATAATGTAAGAATTTCACCATGTATGCAGATTGCATGTACAAAGTTATTCCAATATAATGATAAAGAATGGAATAATGTAAGAATTTCACCAAGTATAGGGTAGATCACAGCGATACAAAAGTTATTCCAATGTAATAATAAAGAATGGAATAATGTAAGTTCTCTTCATGAATACGAAAGAAATAATACCCTTACCTTAGAACAAACTGGATATAGGAGTAGTGAAGTAGCGAGAATAGTTTTCTTCTTTTCTCTATAGTTTCTCTCTCTAGAGTTTCAGTGAATTCGTAAGAAATAATGAAGGAATGAGCTTCTATTTATAGGAGAATGGACTGATTAGTAACTAATTCTTGAACGGTCCAGATTGATTTACTTTTAAACGAAAGGTCCAGATTGGTTTACTATAAAATATTCTAATAAAACAAAATCTTTTAAATAAAATATAATATATATAAAATCCTAAATTTTACGAATAAAGATTTAATTTTCTCGAAATATGTTTTTCAAAATTATGGTGTGGATTTGAGATAATGTTATAGTTATGGGTAATATTTAGAAATTTTGAAAATTATGCAAGTTGTTATATAATATTCGATTGGTCGGGGAATATTCGTTTTAACAGGGAATATTCGTATAACGACACAATCATTGGTGGACCCCGCAATGGAATTATTGTCGGATTGAGAAAACGACAAAAGTATTTTTTTGAAAATAACGGCAGAAGTTTTACCGTTAACTGTTGAAACATCCGGTGTTAAAAGTACAGTAATACGCATGGTTGTATAGTAGCACACGGTATTGATTATTGATGCTTACGTGAGAAGTCACTCAGTTTTGTTCAATTATTGCTACAGTAATTGTTGCATAGTATCTCATGTTATTTGATTTAATTATTGTCGATGTTTTATATATTATTACATCAATAATTGAGATAACAAAGTTATTAATATTATTATTTGCAATATTAACGATGTCTAGAGTTTTGCCAATGAGAGGTTTGGTCACCTAATTGCGCGCCAATAGGGAGAAATCCTTATTGGAAAGCCCCTCTTTCTCGAGGAACAATTCGGTCGATTAATATTGTGAATTATAATAATGATGATAAATGTTGTTAAATATATTGAGATGTCTTTTTATGAAGTCACGGAAGTTTGTATAAATATATATATTATATGTATAAATTTTGTTTTATTAGTATTATTAATGTAATAAAACGGAAAAGCTTTTTATATAAAATGTAATACTTTTATAAAGTTATTTGTTTTATTAGACAATAATTAGAATATATTATATTTTATTATGCATAGTGTTGCATAGTGCTCGATAGTATTTTTGCATAGTAAAATCTTTTTATATAAAACAAAATACTTTTATAAAGTTATTCGTTTTATTAGATTATAAATAGAATATATTATATTTTATTTAAATGATTTTGTTTTATTAGAATATTTTATTAATACTGCATAGTAAATCAATATGGACTATCCGTTTAAAAGTAAATCAATCTGGACCGTTCATGAATTAGTTACTATTCAGTCCATTCTCCTATAAATAGAAGCTCATTCCTTCATTATTTCTTACGAATTCACTGAAACTCTAGAGAGAGAAACTATAGAGAGAGAGAAGAAAAGTATTCTGCTACTTCACTACTCCTATATCCAATTTCTTTTACGGTAAGGGATATTATTTGTTGTACTCGTAAGGGGTATTATTTCTTTCATATTCATGAAGAGAACTTCTTTTATTCCATTCTTTATTATTCTGTTGAAATAACCTGTATACGCGGGCAACCCTATACTTGGTGAAATTTATGACGCCCCCAAAACAGGTATACATCACCCATCTTGAGTCGCCAAATACATGGTACAAAAATACAAATACAACTTAATAATACAACTGTCGTGTAAAATACGACAAAACATAAACTGAGAGTTTTAATAAGAATATTGTCATCTAGACAATATCCACACTCAATAGAGTCCTCATTACATTTATTGTCATACTATTTAACAGAATAGTGAGGACTACTAATGCTATCATCTGGTCCGTCACTCCATTCCCCGACTTGTCCCAGCTATATTCTCATTTTCTGAAGAGAACAGTGAAGGAAAGGGTGAGCTCAACTAGCCCAGTAAGAAATATTATGACTACGATAATGCAAAATAAATTATCATTAGTCTTCAATAATGTTAAACTGATAAAATACAATAGACATCAAGTTTAACTGCAGCGGAATAAGCAATTCATTAGAAGAGTCAAGTAGAGCCTAAAATCTACTATCTTCTATGATTTAAAAATGTTTTCATCAATTTTTATCGCTTCGAATCATCCCTGCACTACGGCCAAGGATATTCATTAAATCATCAATGGTTATAACTATACTGAATAATCCCTGGTTATAATCATACCAAAAACTGTCCATCAATGCACTACAGGCCACTAAGGACTTTTACCACATCATTCGTCACATTAAGGTCATGATTATACCGAATAATCCTTGGTCATAATCATACCAAGTCCATCTATGCACGTAAGCCAAAGATGACTTTCAACATAATATAAACATGAGGATGATGACAATTACATAATAATTCAATAAAACAAGTTCAAGAATTAATTTTAAAGATTTATCAGTTAATTTATCCTGAACTCAATAACATCCAAATTGTCAAAATGATACTTCTTTGTGGTGTAAAATTCAAGAATAATATTCATGCACCAAAAATAATTTGGACAAAAAAGAATCAATTTTTCATCGTGAATAGTATCCCGTGAATAGTAATTCGGGAATAGTACCTCGTGAATAGTACCCCGACATAAAAAGTACTCCAAATACCCGAGTGAATAATATTCGGGTGAATAGTAATTTAGGTGAATAGTAACTCATAAATAGTAACTCGTTAATAGTATTCTGGAATGAAAAGTGCCCTGAATACCCAAGTGAATAATACTAGAGTGAATAGTAACCCGTGAATAGTAACTCGTAACAGAAAATACAAAATAAAATGATATTTCATGACGAGTACAAAAGAAATGATATCTCATATGAGTATAATAGAATATACGAAACTGCAAATGGATTTTCATCCGCCATGCGGTAATCCACGTAAACAGACCATTTCCACAATTTAATAAAGAATGAATACGAAAGGTCATTCACCATGCATGTGGTAATCCACATGACAAAAGTTATTCCAATGAATAATAAAGAATGGAATAATGAACATTCACCATGCATGCGATAGATCGCATGCAGAAAAGTTATTCCCAATGTAATAATAAATAATGGAACCGAAGTCATGCAGAACGCACGCAGACAGGATATTCTACGAGAATAATAAATAATGGAACCAGTCCCCAGAACGCACAAACATGATATTTTGACAAAATAATAAATAATGGAACTGTGTCAGCGTGAACGCATGCATGTGGATATTACGACGAATAATAAAGAACGGAATAATAGAAAATTTTCACCATGTATGCGGTACTTTGCATATGCAGGTTATTCCAATATAATAATAAAGAATGGAATAACAGAAGAATTTCACCATGTATGCGGTAGATCAGACATACAAAGTTATTCCAATAGATTAATAAGGAATGGAATAACAATAGCTCTCTTCATGAATACGAAAGAAATAATACCCCTTACCTTAGAATAAAGTTGGATACTAGAGTAGAGAGGTAGTAGACTTCTCTTCTTCTTTTTCTCTATAATTTCTCTCTATAATAAATGCTCTATAGCTTTAGTGAATTGGTGAGAAATGAAGGAAGAATGAGCTTCTATTTATAGGAAAATATAGTTTCGATAATTGCACATTTTGGGGCTCGAAATATTACAGTACAATACCTCCAACTTTTCTTTCATTTTTAATTTAGTCCTGTAAGTATTATCAAACTTGCACCACCTCCCCTAATAGTAAATCATGTGAATCAATAGTAAATTATGTGACTCAATAGTTCTAAACATTTGAAAAAATTAATTACAATATAGTACCTCCATCCATACCTCCATTTTTAACTTAGTCATGCAAGTATCATCAATCTTGCACCAACTCCTCTAATAGTAAGTGAATGTGACTCAATAGTAGCTCATGAATAGTAACTCGTGAATAGTAACTCGTGAATAGTACTTTGACACGAAAAGTGCCCTGAATACCCGATTGAACAATATAATCTCCAGAAATCAATTATTATTGAAATAAATGTCGATTTCTACTAACACAAATAATCCCAACACAATGGAACTATCAAATTCATCTTTAATCAACACGAACTTATTCATCATTAATATTATAACTCACAATATTTAACAACCGTGTCGCTCCTCGTGAAAGAGGGGTTTTCGATAAGGATTTCTCCTTATTGGCGCGCAATTAGGTGACCAAACCTCTCCTTGACAGAACTTCTAGACATTGTAAATATTGTAATTTAATAATATGAATAACTTTATCGTCTAAATTATTGATTTAACAATATATAAAATATTATGCAGATGATACTGTGACAATAATCGAATCAATAATATGAGAGATATGATGCAGCAATACTGTAGCAATAATTGAGTATAACTGAGTGAATTCTCACGTAAGCATCAATAACCAATACCGTGTGCTACTATGCAACCACGCGTATTACTTTACTTTTACTACCGAGTAGTTCAACAGTTTTAACGGTAAAACTTCCGTCGTTATTTTATAAAATGATAATTCTGTCATTTTCTTACTACGACAATACTTCCATTGTGGGGTCCACCAATGATTGTGCCGTCATACGGATATTCCCCGACGAAAAGAATATTCCCCGACCAATCAAATATTATATAACAACTTACTCACTTTGCAAAATTTATAAATATTACTCACAACTATAACATTATATCAAATCCACACCATAATATTCAAAAATATATTTCGAGAGAAATTAATCTTTATTCATAAAATCTAGGGTCATACAATCTCCCCTCTTTATGAAATTTCGCCCTCAAAATTTACGTACGTACCTGGTATGCCGAAGAGATGAGGATACCTTGACTTCATTTCAGAATCTAACTCTTGAGGTATAACCTTTGAGTGTTGAATACGATTCTTCTTATCCAAGATTTTAATACGTATCTCCTCATACGTTAAATCTTCTGCTATCTCGTCTAGTTCTAATTTAATAATGTGGTTCGGGTCGTCCACATATTAATGTAACATTGATACGTTAAAAACGTTATGAACACGCGACATACTTGGCGGTAAAATGAGTCTATAGGCCACAGTTCCTACTCGATCAAGGATTTCAAATGGGCCAATAAAATCGAGGGTTGAGATTTCCTCTCTTCATCGATTCTTGCTTCTAGAATAACGCCCTCTTGAACCTTCTTCTTCACATTCATCAGCTCTGAGTATGTAGCTTGCACGGCTTTAACTTTATCGATTAAAGTCGATTCTACTCGAATATTCGTTATCTTCACGTGGGTCCCTAGAGTCTTTAACTCTATCTTCATCATTTTTAAGTTATACGAAATGGGTCTTTGTGTTAACAATATCGCACTCATAAACGCATACGATCTTTTATTTAACGCGTTAGCTACCACGTTCGCTCTTCCACAATGATATTGAATGGTACGATCATAATCTTCAACAGCTCAAGCCAACGTCTTTGGCGCATTATACGTTCATTTTGGTTGAAGAAATATTTAAGGGTTGAAGAAATGGGTTTTGTACTGGGGTCAATACAAAATTCAATTTCACGCTCTAGAGGTAGGCTAAGAAGTCTTCAAGAATACGTCACAAAATTTATTAACGATAGAAATATCATTCAAAACTGTGACTCTCGTCCAAGACTTGGATAGCACATGTAATGAAGGTTTCTCCTAACGGAGTTTCAACCGATAAGTCAAAGTCTAATTTCTCCGAAGTCAAATTTAAACGTTGAGCGCAAGCAAGAGATATAAAATAATGGGTAGAACCGGTATCTAATAAGGTATAGACTTCGCAAGAATTTATAACTAACTAACCCGTGCTAACTTCATTTGGGTTATTCGCTTTTTGAGAAGTCACGAAAAATGTTTTTCCTGAAACCACCGACTTTGTTTTGTCCGTATCGGCCCTTGATGCCACCATCCCAGCTGGACTTGACTTTGGTTCACGATAAAAATCGGGCTAGGTGACCTTCTCTTCTTGAAATTTCCACTTCTATTATCTTAGCCATGATTACCACCGAAGTGGATACCATTCTTGGCATGATAATTTCCCCCATGATGATTATCATTGTTCTGATGGCCGTTTCCACCGGTATGATTATTATCGTGTTGCTAGTCATTAACTTTTGGTTGTGCTGACTCATTATCGCGCTCTAATAACTGAGCCCTATTCACAACATCTGAATATAATCAAAGTTGGTGAGAAATGAGGTATTGACATATAATGGGTTTCAAAACTCTTAGAAACATTCGCATCATTCGCTCCTCATTATCGACCAAATGGGATGCAAACCGGGATAACTCCGCAAATTTAGCCTCTGAACATCTCATCGTTCATCATATGATCGGTGTTATTGTTTACCTGAGGATTATTGTCTTCCTGTTGCACATTATCCTAGGTATTGATCGTTGGTGACTCAACGGTCTCATGTGCTTCATTGCTTATCTCAACATTTTCGGATGTCATTTTCAAATACTGCCAGAAAACAAGGGTTAATTGTCATATCACATATAATCCCTATACTCTGACTAACCAATTAAATATCAAATAAACTTAGGTAGGTCATACTAGAGAAGGAATTCCCCGTCTCTCCCCTCCTAGTTCTGGTCTCACATCTCAGTCAGGGATCATATCCCTAAGCTTTGATACCAACTGTGACGCCCCCAAAACAGGTATACATCACCCATCTTGAGTCTCCAAATACATGGTACAAAATACAAATACTACTTAATTATACAAACATCGTGTAAACAATACGACAAAACATAAACTGAGAGTTTTAATAAGAATATTGGCATCTAGACAATATCCACACTCAATGGAGTCCTCATTACATTTATTGTCACACTATTTAACAGAATAGTGAGGACTACTAATGTTATCATCTGGATCGTCACTCCGTTCCACGACTCATCCCAGCTATATTCTCATTTCCTGAAGAGAACAGTGAAATAAAGGGTGAGCTCAACTAGCCCAGTAAGAAATATTATGACTAAGATAATGCAGAATAAATTATCGTTAGCCTTCAACAGTGTTAAACAGATACAATATAACAACATCAAGTTTAACTGCAGTGGAATAAGCAATCCATTAAAAGAGTCAAGTAGAGAATAAAATCTACTATCTTTTATGATTTAAAAGGTTTTCATCAATTTTTATCGCTGAGACTCAGCTTAATAAATAAACCACATCATCGAATCATCCCAGCACTACGGCCAACGATATTTATTAAATCATCAATGGTCATGACTATACCGAATAATCCCTGGTCATAATCATACCAAAAATTGTCCATCAATGCACTACAGGCCACTGAGGACTTTTACCACATCCTTCGTCACATTACGGTCATGATTATACCGAATAATCCCTGGTCATAATCATACCAAGTCCATCTATGCACGTAAGCCAAAGATAACTTTCAACATAATATAAACATGAGAATGATGACAATTACATAATAATTCAATAAAACAAGTTCAAGAATTAATTTTAAAGATTTATCAGTTAATTTATCTTGACCTCAATAACGTCCAAATTGTCAACATGATACTTCTTTGTGGAATAAAATTCAAGAATAATATTCATGCACCAAAAATAATTTGGACAGAAAAGAATCAATTTTTCATCGTGAATAGTACCCCGTGAATAGTACTTCAGGAATAGTACCTTGTGAATAGTACCCCGACATGAAAAGTACTCCAAATACCCGAGTGAATAATATTTGGGTGAATAGTAACCCGTGAATAGTAACTCATGAATAGTATTCCGGCATGAAAAGTTCCCCGAATACCTGAGTGAATAATACTAGAGTGAATAGTAACCGGGTGAATAGTAACCCGTGAATACTAACTCATAATAGAAAATACCAAATAAAATGATATTTTATGACGAGTACAAAAGAAATGATATCTCATATGAGTATAATAGAATATACGAAACTGCAAATGGATTTTCATCTGTCATGCGGTAATCCATGTAAACAGATCATTTCCATAATTTAATAAAGAATGAATACGAAAGGTCATTCATCATGCATGTGGTAATCCACATAGACAGGTTATTCTAACAGAATAATAAATAATGGAACCAGGTCATGCGTAAAAGGCACGCATGGGATATTACGACGAATAATAAATAATGGAACCGAATTAAGCATAAACGCACAAACATGATATTGTGACAAAATAATAAATAATTGAACGGTCAAAGGAACTTACGTACGGGATATTCTCGACGAATAATAAAGAAGCGGAATAATAGAAGAATTTCACCATGTATGCGGTATTACTGATATATGAGTTATTCAATATAATAATAAAGAATGGAATAACAGAAGAATTTCACCATGTATGCGGTACTTCGCATATACAGGTTATTCCAATAGATTAATAAGGAATGGAATAACAATAGCTCTCTTCATGAATACGAAAGAAAGAATACCCCTTACCTTAGAATAAAGCTGGATACTGGAGTAGAGAGGTAGCAAACTTCTCTTCTTCTTTCTCTCTATAATAAATGCTCTATAGCTTTAGTGAATTGGTGAGAAATGAAGGAAGAATGAGCTTCTATTTATAAAAAAATATAGTTTCGATAATTGCACCTTTTGGGACTCGAAATATTACAGTACAATACCTCCAACTTTTCTTTCATTATTAATTCAGTCATCCAAGTATTATCAAACTTGCACCACCTCCCCTAATAGTAAATCATGTGAATCAATAGTAAATCATGTGACTCAATAGTTCTAAACATGTGAAAAAATTAATTACAGTATAGTACCTCCATCTATACCTCCATTTTTAACTTAGTCATGCAAGTATCACCAATCTTGCACCAACTCCCCTAATAGTAAGTGAATGTGACTCAATAGTAACTCGTGAATAGTAACTCATGAATAGTAACTCATGAATAGTAACTTGTGAATAGTACTCTGACACAAAAAGTGCCCTGAATACCCGATTGAACAATATAATCTCCAGACATCAATTATTATCGAAATAAATGTCAATTTCTACTAACACAAATAATCCCAACACAATGGAACTATCAAATTCATCTTTAATCAACACGAAATTATTCATCATTAATATTATAACTCACAATATTTAACAACCAGGTCATTCCCAGGAAAGAGGGGGCTTTCCGATAAGGATTTTTCCTTATTGGCGCGCAATTAGGTGACCAAACCTCTCCTTGACAGAACTTCTAGACATTGTAAATATTGTAATTTAATAATATTAATAACTTTGTCGTCTCAATTAATGATTTAACAATATACCATATTATACAGATGATACTGTGACAATAATCGAATCAATAATATGAGAGATATGATGCAGCAATTATTGTAGCAATAATTGAGTATAACTGAGTGACTTCTCACGTAAGCATCAATAACCAATACCGTGTGCTACTATGCAACCACGTGTATTACTTTACTTTTACTACTGAGTAGTTCAACAGTTTTAACGGTAACACTTCCGCCGTTATTTTATAAAATGATAATTCTGTCATTTTTTACTACGACAATACTTCCGTTGTGGGGTCCACCAATGATTGTGCCATCGTACGAATATTCCTTGACAAAAAGAATATTCCCCGACCAATCAAATATTATATAAGAACTTGCTTACTTTGCAAAATTTATAAATATTACCCACAACTATAACATTATATCAATTCCACACCATAATATTCAAAAATATATTTTGAGAGAAATTAATCTTTATTCATAAAATCAGGGGTCTCACATCAAAGGTTATACGTCAAGAGTTAGAATCTGACGAAGTGTTCTCATTTGTTCGGCATACCAGGTACGTACGTAAATTTTAAGGGTGAAATTTCATAAGGAGGGGAGATTGTAAAATCCCAAATTTTACGAATAAAGATTTAATTTTCTCGAAATATTTTTTTCAAAATTATGGTGTGGATTTGAGATAATGTTATAGTTATGGGTAATATTTAGAAATTTTGAAAAGTATGCAAGTTGTTATATAATATTCGATTGGTCAGGGAATATTCGTTTTAACAAGGAATATTCGTACAACGGCACAATCATTGGTGGACCCCGCAATAGAATTATTATCGGATTGAGAAAATGACAAAAATATTTTTATGAAAATAACGGCGGAAGTTTTACTGTTAACTATTGAAACACCCGGTGTTAAAAGTACAGTAATACGTGTGGTTGCATAGTAGCACACGGTATTGGTTATTGATGCTTACGTGAGAAGTCACTCAATTTTGTTCAATTATTGTTACAGTAATTGTTGCATGGTATATCATGTTATTTGATTTAATTATTGTCGATGTTTTATATATTATTACATCAATAATTGAGATAACAAAGTTATGAATATTATTATTTGTAATATTAACGATGTCTAGAAGTTCTGCCAAGGAGAGGTTTGGCCACCTAATTAATTGCGCGCCAATAGGGAGAAATCCTTATTCGAAAGCCCCCTCTTTTCTGGGAACGACCTGGTCGATTAATATTGTGAATTATAATAATGATGATAAATGTTGTTAAATATATTGAGATGTCTTTATATGAAGTCACGGAAGTTTGTATATATATATATATATATATATATATATATATATATATATATATATATATAAATTTTGTTTTATTAATATTATTAATGTAATAAAACGTAAAAGCTTTTTATATAAAAAATGAATACTTTTATAAAATTATTTATTTTATTAGACAATAATTAGAATATATTATATTTTATTATGTATAGTGTTGCATATAGTGCTGCACATAGTATTTTGCATAGTAAAATCTTTTTATATAAAATGTAATACTTTTATAGAGTTATTCGTTTTATTAGATTATAAATAGAATATATTATATTTTATTTAAATAATTTTGTTTTATTAGAATATTTTATTAATACTACATAGTAAATCAATATGGACCGTCCGTTTAAAAGTAAATCAATCTGGACCATTCATGAATTAGTTACTATTCAGTCCATTCTCCTATAAATAGAAGCTCATTCCTTCATTATTTCTTACGAATTCACTGAAACTCTAGAGAGAGAAACTATAGAGAGAAAGATGAAAAGTATTCTGCTACTTCACTACTCCTATATCCAATTTCTTTTACGGTGAGGGATATTATTTGTTGTACTCGTAAGGGGTATTATTTCTTTCGTATTCATGAAGAGAACTTCTGTTATTCCATTCTTTATTATTCTGTTGGAATAACCTTTATACTCGTGCTACCCTATACTTGGTGAAATTCTTCCGTTATTCCATTCTTTATCATTATGTTGGAATAACTCTATACATAAGTAACCGCATACATGGTGAAATTCTTACGTTATTCCATTTTATTATTACATTGGAACATCACATGCGTGCGTTTACATTGCATGACCGTTCCGTTATTAATTATTCTGTTGGAACATCCATCGTCGCTGTAATTTTGCCGACCTAGTTCCGATTATTTATTATTACATTGGAATATCCCATGCAAGCGCTTACGCATGACCGTTCCGTTATTTATTATTCATTGGAATAACTCGTCTGCATGCGGTCTATCGCATGCATGGTGATTTCTTTTGTTATTCCATTCTTTATTATACTCAGTTGGTTGAAGTTTTGACTTCTATACTCCATGAAATTAGTGAAATATCCTTGATATTTGCGCTTCATCCAGTATCTTTTCATGGAAATATTCTTTTGAGCATTCTTGAGTTTTACTCTACAAAGAAGTGTCATGTTGACAATTTGGACGTTATTAGTTCCTGGATAAATTAATTTTTGAACTTGTTTTATTAAATTCTTATATCATTGTCATCATCCTCATGTTTATACTATGTTGAAAGACATCTGTGGCCTATAGTGCATAGATGGACTTGGTATGATTATAATCAGGTATTAATCGGTATAATAATGATCGTAATGTTACAAATGATGTGGTAAAAGTCCTCATTGACCCGTAGTGCATTGATGGACAGTTGTTGGCATGATCATGACCCATTGATGAATACACGAATATCCTTGGCCCGTAGTGCATGGATAATTTGTGGTTGTGATACTAATGAATATCCTGGCAGTAAAAGGTGCATGATGTGGATTATTTATTAAGCTGAGTCTCAGCGATAAAAGTGATGAAAAACCTTTTTTAAAACATAAAAGATAGTAGATTTTATTCTCTACTTGACTCTTTTAATGGATTGCTTGTTCCGCTGCAGTTAAACTTGATATTTGTTATATTGTATCAGTTTAACACTGTTGAAGGCTAACGATAATTTATTCTGTATTATCTTAGTCATAATATTTCTTACTGAGCTAGTTGAGCTCACCCCTTTCTTTCACTGTTCTCTTCAGGAAATGAGAACGTAGCCGGGACTAGTCAGAAATAATACCCCTTACCTTAGAATAAAGCTGGATACTGGAATAGGAATGTAGCAGACTTCTCTTCTTCTTTCTCTCTATAATTTCTCTCTATAATAATTGCTCTATAGCTTTTATGAATTGGTGAGAAATGAAGGAAGAATGAGCTTCTATTTATAAAAAAATATAGTTTCGATAATTACACGCTTTGGGGCTCGAAATATTACAGTACAATACCTCCAACTTTTCTTTCATTTTTAATTTAGTCCTGCAAGTATTATCAAACTTGCACCACCTCCCCTAATAGTAAATCATGTGAATCAATAGTAAATCATATGACATAATAGTTCTAAACATGTGAAAAAATTAATTACAGTATAGTACCTCCATCTATACCTCCATTTTTAACTTAGTCATGCAAGTATTATCAATCTTGCACCAACTCCCCTAATAGTATAAGAATGTGATTCAATAGTACACACGTGTGAACAAATAGTTATATAAGCATATAAATTAGTAGCAATTAATTGCTTATTTATCCGATAAATTACCCGTTTTATCAATATAACCCCCATTCATCAATTATCATCGGAATAGATGTCGATTTCAACTAACACCAATAATCCCAACACAATGGAACTATCAAATTCATCTTTAATCAACACGAACTTATTCATCATTAATATTATAACTCACAATATTTAACAACTGTGTCGTTCTCGGAAAGAGGGACTTTCCAATAAGGATTTCCCTATTAAGCCGCATGATTAGGTGACCAAACCTCTCCTTAGCAGAACTTTTAGACATTGTAAATATTGCAATTTAATAATATGAACAATTTTGTCGTCTCAATTGTTGATTTAATAATATAACATATTAAGCAGATGATACTGTGACAATAATCGAATCAATAATATGAGAGATATGATGCAACAATTACTGTAGCAATAATTGAGTATAACTAAGTGACTTCTCACGTAAGCATCAATAATCAATACCGTGTACTACTATGCAACCACGCGTATTACTCTACTTTTACTACCGAGTAGTTCAATAGTTTTAACGGTAACACTTCCGCCGTTATTCTATAAAATGATAATTATGTCATTTTCTTACTACGACAATGATTGTGCCGTCGTACGGATATTCCCCGACAAAAAGAATATTCCCCTACCAAACGTATATTATATAACAACTTGCATACTTTGCAAAATTTATAAATACTACCCACAACTATATCATTATATCAAATCCACACCATAATATTTAAAAAAAAATACTTCAAGATACTTAAATCTTTATTCATAAAACTGGGTCTCACAATCTCCTCCTTATGAAATTTAAGCCCTCGAAAATTTACGTGACGCACTGGTATATAGAAGAGATGAGGATACCTTGACTTCATTTCATATTCTAACTCTTGAGGTATAACCTTTGAGTGTTGAATACGATCCTTCTTATCCAAGATTTTAACACGTATCTCCGCATACGTTAAATCTTCTGCTATCTCGTCTAGTTCTAATTTAATAACGTGGTTCGGGTCATCGTAACATTGATACGTGAAAAACGTCATGAACACGCGACATACTTGGCGGTAAAACGAGTCTATAGGCCACAGTTCCTACTCGATCAAGGATTTCAAATGGGCCAATAAAATCGAGAGTTGAGATTTCCTATCTTCATCGATTCTTGTTTCTAGAATAACGCCCTATTGAACCTTCTTCTTCATATTCATCAACTCCGGGTCTGTAGCTTGAGCAACTTTAACTTTATCGATTAAAGTCGATTCTACTCGTATATTCGTTATCTTCACGTGGGTCTCTAGAGTCTTTAACTCTATCTTCATCATTTGTAAGTTATACGAAATGGGTCTTTGTGTTAACAATATCGCACTCGTAAACGCATACGATCTTTTATTCAACGTGTCAGCTACCACGTTCGCTCTTCCACAATGATATTGAATGGTACGATCATAATCTTCAACAGCTCGAGCCAACGTCTTTGGCGCATTATACGTTCATTTTGGTTGAAGAAATATTTAAGGGTTGAAGAAATGGGTTTTGTACTGGGGTCAATACAAAATTCAATTTCACGCTCTAGAGGTAGGCTAAGAAGTCTTCAAGAATACGTCAGGAAATTTATTAACGATAGAAATATCATTCAAAACTGTGACTCTCATCCAAGACTTGGATAGCACATGTAATGAAGGTTTCTCCTAACGGAGTTTCAACCAATACGTCAAAGTCAAAATTCTCCAGAGTCAAATTTAAATGTTGAACATAAGCAAGAGAGATAAAATAATGGGTAGAACCGCTATCTAATAAGGTATAGACTTCGCAAGAATTTATAATTAACTAACCCATACTAACTTCGTTCGGGTCACTCGCTTTTTGAGAAGTCACAAAAAATGCTCTTCCTGAAACTAACGACTTTATTTTGTCTGTATCCACCTTTGGTGCCACCGTCCCAGCTGGACTTGACTTTGGTGCATGACAAAATCGGGCTAGGTGACCTTCTTTTCCACAATTGTAACATGCTTTGGACTGCATCACGCAGTTTGGACTGATATGTCCCTCCCCTCCGCATTTAAAACATACGACCGGCGGTCGTTCTCCTTCCTTTGAAATGGGTGTTGGTGCTGCTGTCTTTCCATCATTATTGAACCTTCTTTTCTTGAAATTTCCATTTCTATTATATTGGCCATGATTACCACCGAAGTGGTTACCATTCTTGCCATGATAATTTCCCCCACAATGGTTATCATTGTTCACGACTGAATTGCCACACCTAAGATGATTATTATCGTGTTGTTGGTCGTTGCCTTTTGGTTGTGATGACTCATTATCGCGCTCCAATAACTGAGCCCTATTAACAACATCTGAATACAAACAAAGTTTGTGAGAAATGAGGTATTAACGTATCTCGGGTTTCAAACCTCTTAGAAACATTCGCGTCATTCTCTCCTCATTATCAACTAAGTGGGACATAAACCAAGGACATTTCAAAGAAACTTAGCTTTGTCTTTCGCGACACGGTCATGTTGTTTTGCTCCAGCTTGATGAACTCTACCTCTTTCATGTGACGAATACTTTCGGAAAAGTACTTGTCATTGAACAGTTCTTGGAACCTCTCCCAAGTCATCTTCAGTGCGGCAGGTTGAGTACGCTTTCTGATTCCCACACCAAGAATCGCCTCTGCTCGCAACATGAAGGTGGCAAAGGGAACCTTTTGCTCCTCGGAGCATCCTAAGACATCAAATATCTTGCAAATCTGTTTTATCCACGTCTCCGCCTTAAGTGGTTTTGGCTCTCCAAAAAACTCCGGTGGTCCCAGCTCCTTGAACTGTTTAGCAGTGACCGTCCGAGAGTTGCCAATTTTTCCACCTGTATTTTGGACAGGAGCCGCTCTCGCCTGATGTTGCATGAATTGCATAAAACCTCTAAACATTTCATCGTTCATCATTTGGTCAGTGTTGTTGTTTGCATGAGGATTGTCGCCTTCCTGATGCACATTATCCTGATTATTGATCTGTGGAGACTTAACGGTCTTCTGTGCTCCATTGCTATTCTCAACATTCTCGGATGTCATTTTCAAATACTGCCACAAAACAAGGGTTAATTGACATGTCACATATAATCCATATACTCTGACCAACAAATTAAATATTAAATATACATAGGTAGGTCATACTAGCGAAGGAATTCCTCGTCTCTCCCCTCCTAGTTCTTGTCTCACATCTCACCGAGGATCATATCCCTAAGCTTTGATACTATTTGTGATGCCCCCAAAATAGGTATACATCACCCATCTTGAGTCGCCAGATACATGGTACAAAAATACAAATACAACTTAATAATACAACTGTCGTGTAAAATACGACAAAACATAAACTAAGAGTTTTAATAAGAATATTGTCATCTAGACAATATTCACACTCAATGGAGTCCTCATTACATTTATTGTCACACTATTTAACAGAATAGTGAGGACTACTAATGCTATCATCTGGACCGTCACTCCGTTCCCCGACTTGTCCCAGCTATATTCTCATTTTCTGAAGAGAACAGTGAAGGAAAGGGTGAGCTCAACTAGCCCAGTAAGAAATATTATGACTAAGATAATGCAGAATAAATTATCATTAGTTTCAACAATGTTAAACTTATAAAATACAATAGACATCAAGTTTAACTGCAGCGGAATAAGCAATCCATTAAAAGAGTCAAGTAGAGCATAAAATCTACTATCTTCTATGATTTAAAAAAAATGTTTTAATCAATTTTTATCGCTGAGACTCAGCTTAATAAATAACCACATCATCGAATCATCCCTGCACTATGGCCAAGTATATTCATTAAATCATCAATGGTCATGACTACACCGAATAATCCCAGGTCATAATCATAACAAAAACTGTCCATCAATGCATTACAGGCCACTGAGGACTTTTACCACATCATTTCTTACATTACGGTCATGATTATACCGAATAATCCCTGGTCATAATCATACCAAGTCCATCTATGCATGTAAGCCAAAGATGACTTTCAACATAATATAAACATGAGGATGATGACAATTACATAATAATTCAATAAAACAAGTTCAAGAATTAATTTTAAAGGTTTATCAGTTAATTTATCCTGAACTCAATAACATCCAAATTGTCAACATGATACTTCTTTGTGAAGTAAAATTCAAGAATAATATTCATGCACTAAAAAGAATTTGGCTAGAAAAGAATCAATTTTTCGTCGTGAATAGTACCCCGTGAATAGTACTTCGGGAATAGTTCCTCGTGAATAGTACCCCGACATGAAAAGTACTCCAAATACCCGAGTAAATAATATTCGGGTGAATAGTAATTTGGGTGAATAGTAACCCGTGAATAGTAACTCGTGAATAGTATTTTCGCACGAAAAGTGTCCCGAATAATTCGAGTGAATAATACTAGAGTGAATAGTAATCTGGGTGAGTAGTAAGAACTCAGTGAATAAGTAACTCGTAATGTAAAATACCAAATAAAATGATATTTCATGACGAGTACAAAGGAAATGATATCTCATATGAGTATAATAGAATAAACGAAACTGCAAATGGGTTTTCATCCGCCATGCGGTAATCCACGTAAACAGATCATTTCCACAATTTAATAAAGAATGAATACGAAAGGTCATTCACCATGCATGTGGTAATCCACATGGCAAAGTTATTCCAATGTAATAATAAAGAATGGAATAATGAAGGATTCACCATGCGTGCGATAGATCGCATGCAGATGAGTTATTCCCAATGTAATAATAAATAATGGAACCAGATCATGCGTAAACGCATGTGATATTCCGAAGCGGGATAATAAATAATGGAACCGTGTCCGGCAGAACGCATGTATAGACGAGGATATTACGGCGTAATAATAAATAATGGAACTAGGTGCATGAAACGCACGTATGACAGGATATTAAAACAAAATAATAAAAAACAAAATAATAGAAGAATTTCACCATGTATGCGGTACATTGCATATACAGGTTATTCCAACATAATAATAAAGAATGGAATAATAGAAAAATTTCACCATGTATGCAGATTTCAGATATACAAAGTTATTCCAATGTAATAATAAGGAATGGAACAACAATAGCTCTCTTCATCAATACGAAAGAAATAATACCCCTTACCTTAGAATAAAGCTGGATACTGGAATAGGAATGTAGCAGACTTCTCTTCTTCTTTCTCTCTATAATTTCTCTCTATAATAATTGCTCTATAGCTTTTATGAATTGGTGAGAAATGAAGGAAGAATGAGCTTCTATTTATAAAAAAATATAGTTTCGATAATTACACATTTTGGGACTCGAAATATTACAGTACAATACCTCCAACTTTTCTTTCATTTTTAATTTAGTCCTGTAAGTATTATCAAACTTGCACCACCTCCCCTAATAGTAAATCATGTGAATCAATAGTAAATTATGTGACTCAATAGTTCTAAACATGTGAAAAAATTAATTACAGTATAGTACCTCCATCTATACCTCCATTTTTAACTTAGTCATGCAAGTATTATCAATCTTGCACTAACTCCCCTAATAGTATAAGAATGTGATTCAATAGTACACACATTTGAACAAATAGTTATATAAGCATATAAATTAGTAGCAATTAATTGCTCATTTATCCGATAAATTACCCGTTTTATCAATATAACCCCCATTCATCAATTATCATCGGAATAGATGTCGATTTCAACTAACACCAATAATCCCAACACAATGGAACTATCAAATTCATCTTTAATCAACACGAACTTATTCATCATTAATATTATAACTCACAATATTTAACAACCAGGTCGTTCCCAGGAAAGAGGGGACTTTCCAATAAGGATTTCTCCCTATTAGCGCGCAATTAGGTGACCAAACCTCTCCTTAGCAGAACTTTTAGACATTGTAAATATTGCAATTTAATAATATGAATAATTTTGTCGTCTCAATTGTTGATTTAATAATATAACATATTAAGCAGATGATACTGTGACAATAATCGAATCAATAATATGAGAGATATGATGCAACAATTACTGTAGCAATAATTGAGTATAACTAAGTGACTTCTCACGTAAGCATCAATAATCAATACCGTGTACTACTATGCAACCACGCGTATTACTCTACTTTTACTACCGAGTAGTTCAACAGTTTTAACGCTAACACTTCCGCCGTTATTTTATAAAATGATAATTATGTCCTTTTCTTACTACGACAATGATTGTGCCGTCGTACGGATATTCCCCGACAAAAAGAATATTCCCCGACCAAACGAATATTATATAACAACTTGCATACTTTACAAAATTTATAAATACTACCCACAACTATATCATTATATCAAATCCACACCATAATATTCAAAAAAAAAAAATACTTCGAGATAGTTAAATCTTTATTCATAAAATCTGGGGTCTCACAAGGGGGCTTTCCAATAAGGATTTCTCCCTATTGGCGCGCAATTAGGTGACCAAACCTCTCATTGGCAGAACTTCTAGACATCGTTAATATTGCAAATAATAATATTAATAACTTCGTCGTCTCAATTATTGATTTAATAATATATAAAATATCGACAATTATTGAATCAATTAACGTGAGATACTATGCAACAATTACTGAAGCAATAATTGATCAAAACCGAAAGTGATAAAACTTCATCGTTATTTTCATATAAAATATTTTTGTCGTTTTCTCAATCCAAACAATAATTACATTGTCTTGGTCCAATTAATGATTGTGTTGTCGTACGAATATTTCCTGTTAAAACGAATATTCCCCACCAATCGAATATTATATAACAACTTGCGTACCTTTGCAAAATTTATAACTATTACCCACAACTATAACATTATATCAAATTCATTCCATAATATTTAAAAATAATAATTATAGAAAATTCATCTTTATTCATAAAAGTTGGGGTTTTACAAATTATGTCAAATTATTACTTCTCTAATTAATTATTTAATTAATTAAAATAGCATTATGCTTATTAAATATTTCATTTAATTCAATAAGCTCACATAATTACATACTTTGAATAATAAAAATTCTCCACATTAATTTAATAAATATAACACATATAATTAAATTAATCTACCATAATTTCATCAATTAATTATTTAATCTAATAATTAATTCATCGAAAAATATTTATTCAATTCAATAAATACTTAAAATTAAATTACAAAAATCTCGGTTGTCACAAAGTCAAAGCCAATTCTTTCGACTAGACTTATATTATGTTTCTATCAAAGCATGTTCAATATTTACCAAGTTATATTGGTGTGGTTTTCAAACGAAGACTGAGTATGCTAAAAATGTTTTGTCGTCAAACGACAGGCTCGTGAGGTTGCCACAACTTAAACGTACATACGTTTAATGAATGTAGTGTTGATCAACATAGAGTACTATAGGCTGATCACCTAGACGTGCTCGTAAGAAATGTCGGACTTACAGACTTAGTTTCGGGATGTCCTTTTCAAAAGAACTTATGAAATGCTCAAGGTCTAAGACCGGAATTGATGTTTTACTGAATAATGTTGTTATAAAACGTTTTGAAGGAAAAGAAGTGCTATTTTGAATTATCGATAGTACTTCATAACTATTGTTCAGTTATCGAAGATATATGATTCCTATGTTTCAAGCATGTTGTTTATTAGAATTGTCATACTTGTTGAGCTAGTCATGCTCACTCTTGCTTGAACCATATGAACACAGCTAAGATACTTATGTAATAGTATAAGGGCAAGGCGAAGACGAACCCGTAGAATACTTATGTAATAGTATAGGGTGAATGATTGTAATATATTTAATATTATGACAAGAACAAATGTAATGGTTATAAAGAACTTGGGGGAATGTTAATATTATTCGAAATATATAGAAGACATATTCGTTCCTTTGAGACTTTTTAGTTGAATGTATGTATGAATGGTAGTACCGTGTAGCACCATCTATCGGGTTGGAAGATACCCAGATTTGGGGGCGTCACAAGGAGGCTATTCTATCGGTATTTGATTACTGAACTCGTAGGGAGACTAATTCCAACGAGGCTCAGGAAAGGCACCACCCAGATTCGCTACAGTTGAAAGACCGGATTAACTTCCCGTCAAGTAGATTGCGATGATCTGGGGACCTTCATGCCAAAAAGTCGCGAGAGTAAACCTAAGATAGGTCAGCCTCTGATAAACCAAACATAGAGGAAAGTCTCTTCATGCTTTCCATTTTCAATTACTTGTAAAAGCATTTACTTGTAATTTTATTCCATGTTCATCTTTATGTAATGGAAAATATGAAGAATATTTGTGCATACATGACATGCTATCAAATAACGCCCATTTTTGCAGGATGATATTCCAAAAATGGACACATTATGATAGCATTTACATTATCCCTAAGACTAAACTATATAAGTCTTTTGTAAAGAAACAATTGGGCCTGTTACCCACTCAAAATCCAAAAAGGTCACGAGCCTACAACCAATCATATCTTCTTCTGACAAGTTTAATCCTATTTCTCGAGAAGAATTTGACGGATTAAGTAAACAAATTATACATTTAGTTGTTCTGCTGAAAGAATTGCATCAGTCTACTCAGGGTACAAAGATGCCTACACATATAGAATCCTCTACACAGGGAGTGACACAGGGTTTGGATAAAATAAACCCAAAACCTCAGTTGGATACGACCAACAAAGACCCTGAAAACACCCATCTCAAAGGAGATCCAGACACCGGTGATATCAGGAAGAAGGTCCTTCAATTGGAAGAAACTATCCGTGCTCTCAAAGGGATTGGAACACATGGAAGTGTTTCATATGCTGACCTTTGCATATTCCCTAGTGTTCATTATCCAGAGAAATTCAAAACCCCTGACTTTGAAAAGTATGACGGATTAGGGGATCCTTACACACATTTGAAGGTGTTCATTGGAGAACTTGGATCTTATGCGGAAAATGAGAAGCTCAGAATGCAGCTGTTCCAGAAGAGTCTGACTGGAGAAGCCCATTCATGGTATACCAGATTAGACAACTCAAAGATCCATAGCTAGGAAGAGCTAGCTCACGCCTTCCTCACTCAATATAGTTTTCAATCCCAGATGGCTCCTGATCGGTACCAAATTACTAAGGTCAAGAAACAGTCTAATGAGTCTTTTAGAGAGTATGCTCAAAGATGGAGGCGCCTTGCTGCTCAAGTTATTCATTCTATAACAGAGTCAGAAATGGTCATGACTTTCATAGACATACAAGAAGCTCCTTTCTATGAAAGAGTTTTAGCTGGAATTGGCAAACCATTTTCTGAAATGATCAAACACAGAGAGATGGCTGAGATGGGATTGAAGTCAGGAAAGATTCAAGACCTAGTTGCTCTTAAAGCAGTTGCTAAGCACATCCAATCCGGATCTTATGGAAACAACCCCCGTAGGGTCCATAAAAAGAAAGAGAAGGATGTTTCCTTGATACTACAAGGTCAGAAAGGCAGTCAAAGCATGCCTATACAGAGGAGAAACTACTCCCCTTTTCAAGCACAGTCTCCAAACCCTCCATTGCCTAAAGGTGGAGATGCAAAGCGCCCTCGAACGTTCACACCCTTAGGGGATTCACTCGAGAATATTCTTGCTCTTCTAACTACTCAAAAGAAAATCACGCATCTTCTTCCACCATCCAACCCTAATGGGAGGGGTTTCAATGCTACTCGGAAGTGTGCTTATCATGCCGGAGCACCTGGAGATGATACTCTAGATTGTTGGGCCTTGAAACACAAGACCCAAGATTTAATAGACAACGGTGAGATTATGGTTACCAAACCAGATCAACCTCATGTGCAAGACAACCCTCTTCCTCAACATAAAGAAGAAGAGGTCAACATGATTAGTTGGAGCGCTGAGCAGAGTTCCAATTTTAATGGTGAATCATCCCAGACCATCAAAGACGGTGTTGATAGAGGGGATTACGCAAAGTTACAATTTGCTATGCAACGAAAGATGAAAGCTCTTTGTAAGCAAATTGAACAATTGGCAGAACTGATGACTCATCAGCATCAAGTCACACGCCAGTTAGTTAGCCAGGAGCATGCCTATCTCCTTCCTTTTGTTATGAATGCTCCACCATCACCTTCAAAAAGCGAAGCTATGGAGGATAAGTTGCGAAGAGAGCAAGTGCTAAAGCCCGTCGGGATTTTGCCAATAAAAGGGAATTTACGTACCTGGGCCAACCTATGGAGGAGATATTTTAGATGCTAATCAATGAAGGAAGAATTACCTCCCTTCTACCTCCAATTCATCCCCGTTCAAGACGGTTCAACTCCGATGGAGTATGTTAATATCATTCACATTCTCGCAGTCACAGTACAGAAGAATGTTGGGCACTCCGCCACCTTATTCAGAAACTAATTGACAGCGGTGTCCTGCAATTGGCAAATGATGACACTGTGCTACTTGAGAATTAGAATACCTATCCTACCAAATGGAAGGGATTAGTAGCAGTAATATCTGCCGAGGCTGATAAGACTGTCGGGCCATTCCCCATACAAGCAATTAAACTCAAAGGAGCTGATAATCCTTTGAAAGTGGATGCACCAGAGCCAATTTTTTTACCCTTCAGACCACAGTATCATGTTATCAGCTTACACAAAGTCCCATGGAATTATGGAGAAGCTGAACGATCCATGTCTCATACTACTACTACAGTGTCGAAGGAAAATCCACTGTATCTTCCTCAAAGGGTGATGAAGCCCGCCATAAAAGCAAAGGGGAAGATTCCCATAGAGAAAATTGAAAAATTCCTCCACACTGTGGGCCATACTGAAGCCAAGGTGGTTCTAAGCTTAAGAGAAGCTCCACATTAGATCTCAATACTGGACTTGGTTTTCTCTTCCGAAGATCACAGAAAGATCTTATTAAAGGTTTTAGAAAAAGCCTACTTGCCAAAATCAGTGGATGTGGAAAAATTTCAACATCTGGTTGATCACATTTTTAACAACAATGTGATATCCTTCACTGATGACGACATACCGCCCGAAGGGACCGGTTATTGCAAGCCATTACACATTGCAGTTTTGTTCTCCGGGTATATGTTAGTTGGAGTTTTGATAGATAGAGGTTCGTCTCTGAATATCTATCCTTATGCCACCTTGATAAAGATGAACATCACTCTCAAATGGATCCGAAGTAGCCATACGGTTATCAAAGCTTTCGATGGATCCCGACGAAATTCTATCGGAGAGATTGAGCTGCTAATTGATTGGTCCAAATACATTCAATGTATCCTTCTACGTCCTCAAGATAGATTCAAGATACAACCTGCTATTGGAGAGACCATGTATCCACATGGCTGGAGCCGTTCCTTCTACACTACATCAACAACTCAAATACATTGTCAACAATAGCCTAGTCACTATCAACGCTGAGCCGGAATGTCCTAAACAAGGAAACCTACCAATCATCAGCTTCAATTCAGAAGTTGAGCCGGTTAGTTTTCATACTTTAGAAGTGAGCAACACGCAATATCATCCTATTGGAGCACTATTTCCTGTATCCAAGATTTTTGCCGAGGTTATGTCTGCCACTCAAGAAATGATGTCATTGGATCATCAGCCTGGACTAAAGATAAGCAGGGTATTAAGCACTCAATTCAAGTGTCCAGTCAAACTGGGACATCTAGACTAGGCTATTCTGCCAGTCCAGTCACAGGAATCTTCATAAGCACAAGCAGGTTCCTCAAGCTTCCGCTACACGGCGATTCTCCATCTGCACCTCATGAGCTGATATAGTCTTCGGTAAAGGTGTCAGCCCATGTTATGGCTATGCTGTTTCCCAAACCAGTACCATTCAAAGCAAAAGAGGTCCTGAGTATAAAGGCTGTGTATAAAGGCTATACTATTTCCCAAACAAGTACCAGTCGCCGTCAAATTGTAGTTTGTCCGCACCAACAACACAGCTGAGTATAAAGGCTGTATCATGGGGCTAAAACTTGCCCGTTCAATAGGCATCAGGCGGTTAACTGTCTTTGGGGATTCCAAATTAGTAATCAAACAATCCATAGGAATCTATTAAACTAAAGAACTACATTTGCTGCCTTACCATCGGCAAGTTTTACAGATGGGTTTAGAGTTTGAAGAAATCTCCTTTTCACGCATTCCTCGTAATAGGAATGATTTTGCGGATGCACTAACAACGCTGGCCTCCTTGATTTACATACCTGACAAGGAAAACATGCCAAGCATCATATTTGCCCTGCAAAAGGCCCCATCTTATGGGAACTATGTTGGAGAAGTGTCGGATGAACTACCTCCCATCCACAACCCTTGGTATCAGCATATCAAGGAGTATCTACGAGATGGATCTACACCCGCTGAGGCGAGCCTGACTGAAAAGAGGCGGATCCATCGCCTTGCTATGAAATTCTATCTGAGCGGATATGTACTCTACAAAAAAGATGCAGGATTAGGTCTCCTCAGATGTCTGGACAAAGACCAAGCTCAGAGGCTCATGGATGAGATCCATGGTGGAGTATATGGCCCCCACATAAACGGACCCTTACTTGTTAAGAAGATCCTCAGGACAGGGCATTATTGGCTTACGCTCAAAGATAACTGTGATGATCACGTCAAGAGGTGCTATCAATGCCAAATTCATGGGAATTCTATCCACGCCCCTCCAAGGGAACTCCACAATATGAGTTCTCCATGGCCCTTCTCAATGTGGGGAATGGACGTGATCGGGCCTATCGAGCCCAAAGCCAGTAATGGACATCGTTTCATATTCACCATGATTGACTACTTCACCAAATAGGTAGAAGCAGCCTCCTTCCCCAGGGTTACCAAAGAAGTCATCATTGCTTTCATCAGAAACAATATCATCTGTCGATATGGACAACCAGAGGTCATTGTGTCAGACAATGCTAAAAACTTCAACAACAAAATGATGGAGGAGTTATGCAGTAAATTCCACATCAAACACCTTAACTTCGTCATCTACCGTCCAAAGATGAATGGTCTTTGTTAAGCGGCTAATAAAAACATCAAGAAGATCATGCAGAAAATGTCCGCCAATCACAAAGGATGGCCTGACCTCTTTCCTCTGACTTTATTAGCCTATAGAACTTCAATGCGTACTTCCATTGGGGTAACACCCTACTCATTAGCCTATGGGATGGAAGTAGTGCTCCCCATAGAGGTGGAAATGGAATCCCTAAGAGTGTTGATGGATGCTCAGCTGGATGAAGACCAATGGGTACAAGACAAGTATCACCAATTATCTCTAATAGACGAAAGGAGAACTGCGTCTATCTTCCTTGGTCAGTTATAGCATCAAAGGATCGCCAGATCCTACAATAGGAAAGTCCAGCTACGACAGTTTAAACAGCACGGCTTAGTTTTGAAGAAGATCATTGACAACCAAGATCAATTTAAGGGAAAATTCACTCCTACCTGGAAAGGCCCGTTTGTTTTCAAAGAGGTATTGACAGGAGGCGCTCTCAGACTACAGAAAATGGACAGCGATGAATTTCCACAGCTTATTAACTCGAACACCGTGAAACGGTAGTATGTTTGAGGTTACCATCAAGCAAACATCCTGGCTTTAGATCATCAGACCACCAATCATTCCGATTTTCTAACCCTTTTTACATACTCTTCTGCCCCTTAGGGAAATATACACTTCAAACCAGCAGCCTGGTTTCACCTCATTTCAAAACTTTCACACAATTTCGGTTATCCCCCCAGGGATTAAACCTTTCACACCTGTAGTTTATCATGAAGATTGGGTTGAACTTTTCTACGCTTGCAGTTTGTCCTGAAGACGGGATCAAACTTTTTCCACACCTGCAGTTTGTCCCAATCATGGGATCAAACTTTCTTCTCCCTGTAATATAGCCTGCACATGGGATTCATACTTCTCTTTGGCTGCAATTCGTCCTGAGGGGCGAACTACGTCGACCTGATCTCCCTGATACCCGGGAGTACGTAGGCAACCATATTCTATATGGCCTGGTCATAATAAAAAAATCAACAAAAACATTTCTACCCTTTCTCTACAAAAACAAAAACAACAAAAACACTTCTACACCCATCTGCCTTTCACATTCAATGTTGAACCTCTTACACTAGGTTCGAACTACGCAGACCTGATCTCCTCTTCAATAGGAGTACGTAGGCAGCCATTTATGGTTCGGTCTAACCCCCTACCAAAACAAAGATACTTCTCACACAGTACTGGGATCAAACTTCAATTCACCACATTTCATCGGCTTCAGACCAAAAGGATGGAACTACCTAACCTCTCCTCACAAATAGGAGATTTGGCGACCATCTAAGCTGCGGTTATGCCTCAAAAAGCAACACCAATCCATAAGAGATGGAATTAACTAGGCTTCTCACAAATAGAAGTACTGGCGACCATCTGTGGTGCGGTCAATCTCAGAGAGGAAAAGCCACACTCCTCTCCACATCTACATACAGAAACCAGTCCCAAGACACCAAAGATGGTAAGGATATACACAGATCAATGATCCATTCTGAGAAATCCTGCGACATCTCAATGTCCACACATCAAGGATGAGGTTAGAACGCATCAAGATCACAAGTCTTGAAGAAACATGCAAATATCAAGCAAGTATCAAGGCACAACTGAAAGGGAAGTAAATCAAAATATATTTCTCTGCCATATATAATATTGTTTGATATATACAATATGTGTTGTACATGACAAAATGGCTAAGCTAGTCTGTGCAGGAAAAATACAAGTCTATCTACGGATCTGTGTGTATGCGGACTATCAGATCTAACATAGCATCCCTCTCCGAAGAAGGAGGTAATGCTGCAAGCTCCTGCCCAATGGTATCTACACGAGCTAGCAGATTCAAGGCTAACTGTATGGTGGCATGATGCTCATTAATGTATGCACTCATATCGGCAAGGATGTCAGTCATAAGGGATCTCACTGAAGTACTGTCTGTGACGGCCATATCCTGGGCAGATAAGGCAGCATCCCGCTCTACAATCAATGCATCTCTAGCTGATCTAGCCTCGTCTCTCTCTAATAGAGCTGCGTCTCTCCCATCAAGAGTTGTCAACATCAAGGCCCTAACCTGATCTCTCTCAAAGGTCATTAGATGTAGACTCGCTCAGATGAATCTTGTCGAATGTGAATCTTTGACAAGAGCACTCGTAGTGGGAAAATCCATCACAAATGCTGGCAACTCAGCAGTCAAATCCTCCTCGATGGGAATATCAACCTCCTCTATAGGCTCCTCATCGTCTGAATCAATCCCCTACACTGTGGATACTACCGCAGCCGATGCAGTCTCTGTCTCCATCCATGCGGAATACTCTGCAGAACAACCTGGATGGTTAACAGAAAATGATGCTAGCTCTCGTTGATCCCAATATGCATACAACCTGGATCTATCCTCTGCTGATAAGTGCCGAGAAGCAAAGCACTGACTCGATGCCCCCTCAAAAGGATAAAAATCCTAAAACTGGTCAAACTGACACATCACGACCAGCAGGTGGTAATTAATCATGCCTCTCAAACCAGCCAGAGGAAGATAATCCATGCCCGGAGCATGAGTAATGAAGTTGTAGGGTGAACTAAGCCCTGTACACGGTAATATAGTGAACGAATCTCCAATCTCTGCTAGGAAAGCTGACCAAGATGCAGCATATGTACACTCCGCAGGCTGAAAGGAGTATGACATGGCTATATCATTGGTGAAACAAAGACCCATGCCATTCGAAGTGCTAATCGGTCTCAAGTGTGACATAAACCACACGATAAAGATGACCGAGTTGCTGTAAACACTCTCTTGGGATAAGTGCAAAGAATATGTAGAATGACCTCGAGAGTCTCTGCGATGATCATTCCAGATGATGGTGTGACCCTCCCTGAGAGCTCTCACTGCCATAATGAAGCCAATGTCCAACTCATCCATGTATCATGGCATGTAGACATACGACAGTACGCATAATAGCAGTACATCCACTCTGGCCAGACGCCAATGATCCTCCGGTGTGGTGAAATCCCCGTAATGTAGTGCATAACTATCCTCTGAGCCAAATCTATCAAACAGAAAACGTTGGGATATAACATGGCCAGATGTGATCTCATCTTGTACCACTCTACGCCTCAATCCAGTGAGGGTCATGAACTGCCTACTCATGTCTCCAATCGCCATATGCACACAAGGTCTGTCCAGTGATAGCATCGTTAAACGTGCATACTCTTCTAGAGTAGGAGTCAACTCCTGGGTCCCAAATTAGAAAACCTGCCTCTCCGATAAAGGTGCTCAAAGATGCCTCCACTTAATCTGTGGGAACCTGAAACATCAATAGGGTCATAGTACGCTGCAACAGATGATCTACAGTCACCCTATTTGATGGTGACATGCTATCATACCACGATCGCATACCAGATGCCACCAAAAATGGTGGGGTATGATCAAAACGGCTAACTGTCGAAGAAGACATCTGTACGGGTAGTGTCATAAGACCATCCAGGGGTCAATGCTGAATATCTCTGGACATACATACATATGCATAACATAATAACATTCATGATACAATAGATGGTAATATGATATAGGGAATGGAAAATTATACATACATTCCTAAGTATATCATCATCTAATACATCTCTGTACAGCTAAAATACAGGGAAATGGGGCACAGACGCCCAACTACTGACAGAGGCCTATCAAAAGATATAGCGAGAATGGGACCCACCCCTCTGGCTCAGTTCAATTTGAGTTGCAAAGGAGGTTTCACAAGTTGAAAAGTCTAAATCAGGAATAAAAATGCTACGCGATTAAGCAGAATAGCCTGGAATCCTGGTTTTCACGAGCCAAACTCTGGTTCCGCACATCACTCATTGGTATTCGCCTGAATGCAAGGTATACTATACCGATGAGCTCAGCTTTTGCAAATCATGTTTCTAAGCAATGCCCTCACACAGTCCGATCTTGCCAAACATGTGGTCGTAACCCTAAAAGACCTTCCCCGGCGGGGGTCACAATGCCGAAGTCATACATTGATAAAGTATCCCCGGCGGGGATCACAACGCCGAAGTCAAACATTAATAAAGTATCCCCGACGGGGGTCACAGCGCCGAAGTCAAACATTGATAAAGTATCCCCGGTGGGGGTCACAACGCGATTCAACCATTGATACACACGTCAATGAAGTTTAAGCAGCCTTGACATACTCCCCGGCTGGGGTCACAACGTCGAAGTCAGACATTGATAAAGTATCCTCGACAGGGGTCACAACGCGATTCAACCATTGATATACGCGTCAATGAAGGTCAAGCAGCCTTGACATACTCCCCAGCAAGGGTCACAATGCAATGCAATCATTGAAATACACATCAATGAAGTCAAGCAGCCTTGATAGTTTTCCCAACAGGGACCTATCCGGTGATACACACATCAGCGAAGGTCAGGAAGCCCTAACAATACATATTGTTGGTAGTAACTCTAACAGGATCATGGTATATACTGGTGACACAAACCAGAGAAGACCATCCTCATCGCAGAGGACCGATGGTGGAATATGTTATACACATCCTCAAACAGACAAAGCTTTATCCCCACAGATCTCTTGTACACGAGAGGAACCTCTATGGAGTAAAGGTATGTGTCAAGGATCCAGGACTTTGGTGATAGCCCCAACGTCAACATCCTTGAAGACTTGGATCGCATATCCAAGACATTACTGATTGTCATCCCCGGCAGGATTAACAGGGAACCGACAATCATTCATTCATACATCCTACATTTACATCATGTTGCTGCACATAGCATCATGTTTATCTTGTTGCATTTCAAGTGTCTAGGATTCTTTATCCTATCCATGCCTTGCATTGCATGAATATGATAAAGAGGAGCATCTGTAGACACTCAAAATTTTCTGCACACCTGTTACTGACATTGCAGGAGGGCAGATTCGTCTTTTAGAGATAACCCTGAAAGACAGCTCACATCCATTCCGGATACTACCGAAAGTTCAGTCTCAACCCTGGAACACACACCGGGAGTATCAATTCCAACCTCAGAGATAACCCCGAGTTTCGTCCTTGGAGATAACCCCAGGGAATGCCATTGTAGTTCGGGCGATAACTCCAGAAATGCTTGTTTTAAATGCATGCAATCAGCTTCAATCTCAGACCTCCTGCCGAGGCACTCATTCCAATGACCTAGAGATAACACTGGGAAGACAGGTACACTTACAGATGACCTTGCAAAATTTAAACACTTGTAGCAGTCCAATCTAAGATGTAACCCTGAGCAACGTCTGCTATCAGCCCAAACCGAAGATAACCCCGGTGAGGAGTCAAATCTTTATCTTGCCACCTCAACCCCTGTGCGTCATCCCAACATTTCATACATATATTTCTACACAACAATGTCCCACAAGAGCCAAGGAGTTCCAATCCCGAGTGATTATTACACGTGGCAGCACACCGGATAAAATTTAAAGCTTGAAGACCATGGGCATGGTCCCCTCTTCCTGACTTCGTACAACCTCTAATCCCATGTCATTGCATAACTCTCGACAAAAGCTATTCGAAGAAGGTCTTGTACACCTCATTCGGATGCTCGGATTAAAGTTTTGCAAGTTCGAGCAGACATCACAATGCACGAGTGCATGTACTTCGAGACAGCGGGACCCACAGAACCCGGGAACCTGAGAACAATGTGCATGTGCATCACGGCCAAATGACGACACTCATGGCTCCTAACTCTATAAATATAGAGTTTGGGGTGGCCATTTGTTAGAAAAAAAAGAGGCGAGGAAGCCCTGTCCAATTTGCTCTGTACACACCCCATATTGAGTGCTTTCTCATTTTAAACACCTGTTAACTCACATATAGCTATATTTTACTGGCGAGAGCTAAGTGTTTATCCATATAGAGTCATAGAAGCCTGCCTTGGCAGTCCACTGTAAGCCTTCTCACACTCTATAAAGTCTTTCTCTTCATCTTTACACACATTATTCTTCATATTGAGAGTTGTATTGTGTGTGTATGCCCGGACTTCGGTCCGTGGTTTTCATTTCTGTCTATATATATAAACTTAAATATGTATATATTTATATATAGACTAACATTATCGAGTTATGCCTCGATTGAGCCTAGACTTATGTCTATAGCGTTTACTTACTTTTATATATATATACTTATATATATAAATTATTGTCAGACTCTGTCTGATGAGCCTGGATTTTACATCCGGAGCATTTACTTGCTTTTATATATATATACTTATATATATAAACTATTGTCGGATTCTGTTCGATGAGCCTGGATTTTATATCGTGCACCAAAGTCAAGTCCAGCTGGGACGGTGGCACCAAAGGTGGATACAAACAAAACAAAGTTGGTGGTTTCAGGGAGAGCGTTTTTCACGACTTCTCAAAAAGCGAGACCCGAACGAAGTTAGCACGGGTTAGTTAATTATAAATTCTTGCAAAGTCTATACCTTATTAGATACCGGTTTTACCCATTCTTTTATCTCTCTTGCTTGCGCTCAACGTTTAAATTTGACTCCGGAGAAATTAGACTTTGACTTATCGGTTGAAACTCCGTTAGAGAAACCTTCATTACATGTGTTATCCAAGTCTTGGATGAGAGTCACGATTTTGAATGATATTTCAATTGTTAATAAATTTCCGACGTATTCTTGAAGACTTCTTAGCCTACCCTTAAGCGTGAAATCGAATTTTGTATTGAACCCCAAAGACAAAACACATTTCTAAAACCCTCAAGTATTTCTTCACCCAAAATGAACGTATAATGCGCCAAAGACGTTAGCTCAAGCTGTTGAAGATTACGATCGTACCATTCAACATCACCGTGGAAAAGCAAACGTGGTAGCTGACGCGTTGAGTAGAAGCTCGTATGAGTTTACGAGTGCGAATATACGAACCCACGTGAAGATAACGAATATACGAGTAGAATCGACTTTAATCGATAAAGTTAAAGCCAAGCTACACACATTCAATCGATGAATGTGAAGAAGAAGGTTCAAGAGGCGTTATTCTAGAAGCAAGAATCGACGAAGAGAGGAAATCTCAACCCTCGATTTTATTGGCCCATTTGAAATCCTCGATTGAGTAGGAACGTGGCTTATAGACTCGCTTTTATCGCCAAGTATGTCACGTGTTCATAACGCCTTTCACGATCGATGTTACGTAATTATGTGGACGACCAACCACATTATTGAATTAGAACTAGACGATATAGCGATAATTTAACGTATGAGGAAATACGTGTTTAAAATCTTGGATAAGAAGGATCGTATTCAACACTCAAAGGTTATACCTCAAGAGTCGAATCAAATGAAGTCAAGGTATCCTCATCATACAGTATCGTATGTAAATTTCGAGGGCTTAAATTTCATAAGGAGGGAGATTGTGAGACCCCAAATTTTATGAATAAAGATTTAAATTTCTCGAAATATTTTTTAAATATTATGGTGTGGATTTGATATAATGTTATAGTTGTGGGTAATATTTATAATTTTGCAAAAGTAAGTAAGTTGTTATAAAATATCTTGTTAGTCAGAAATATTCTTTTTGTTGGGAATATCCGCATGACAACACAATCATCAAGTAACCCATTAACGGAAGTATTGTCGTATTTAGAAAACGACATATAATTATCTTTTTATAAAAATAACGACGAAAGTATTACCGTTAAAACTGTTGAACTACCCGGTAGTAAAAGTACAGTAATACGCGTGGTTGCATAGTAGCACACGGTATTGGTTATTGATGCTTACGTGAGAAGTCACTCAGTTATACTCAATTATTGCTACAGTAATTGTTGCATCATATCTCTCATATTATTGATTCGATTATTGTCACAATATCATCTGTATAATATGATATATTATTAAATCAATAATTGAGACGACAAAGTTATTCATATTATTAAATTGCAATATTTACAATGTCTAGAAGTTCTGTCAAGGAGAGGTTTGGTCACCTAATTGCGCGCCAATAGGGAGAAATCCTTATTGGAAAGCCTCCTATTTCCTGGGAACGACCTGGTTGTTAAATATTGTGAGTTATAATATTAATGATGAATAAGTTTGTGTTAATTAAAGATAAAATTGATAGTTCCATTGTGTTGGAATTATTCGTGTTAGTGGAAATCGACATCTAATCCGATGATAATTGATGTCTGGGGGGTTATATTGATAAACCGGGTAATTAATCGGATAAATGAGCAATTAATTGCTACTAATTCACATGCTGTTATAACTATTTGTTCACATGTGTGTACTATTGAATCACATTCTTGTACTATTAGGGGAGTTGGTGCAAGATTGATAATACTTGCATGACTAAGTTAAAGATGGAGGTACTATACTGTAATTCGTATTTTCACATGATTATAACTATTGAATCACATGATTGAACTATTGATCCACATTATTTACTATTAGGGGAGGTGGTGCAAGTTTGATAATACTTGCAGGACTAAATTAAAAATGAAAGAAAAGTTGGAGGTATTATACTGTAATATTCTGAGCCCCAAAATGTGCAATTATCGAAACTATATTTTTCTATAAATAGAAGCTCATTCTTCTTTCATTTCTCACCAATTCACTAAAGCTATAGAGCAATTATTATAGAGAGAAATAATAGAGAGAAAGAAGAAGAGAAGTTTGCTACCTCTCTATTCCAGTATCCAGTTTTATTCTAAGGTAAGGGGTATTATTCTTTCGTATTCATGAAGAGAATTATTTTCTTTCAATACTCGTAAGAGCTGTTATTCCATTCTTCATTATTATGTTGGAATAACCTGTTTATGCAAAGTACCGCATACATGGTGAAATTCTTCTATTATTCCGTTTTTTATTATTCTGTCGAAATATCCATGCATGCGTTTATTTGGGACCGGGTTCCATTATTTATTATTCTCATTTAATATCCTATCGGTGCATTTACGCATGACCGGTTCCATTATTTATTATTCATTGGGAATAACTCGTCTATGCGATCTATCGCATGCATGGTGAATTCTTCTGTTATTCCATTCTTTATTATTCTGTTGGAATAACCTGTCTATGTGGATTATCACATGCATGGTGAATGATCATTTGTATTCATTCCTTATTAAATTGTGGAAATGACCTATTTACGTGGATTATGATGAATGTCATAATAAAAGCATTGGACTGATGAAAATCATGGGTATATGTAGTATTAGTAAGTGTTATGATGAGTTATGTTGGTTATCATGTGAAAACATGAAAGTTTCTTAGAAATCACAAAGGGTTGAAAATCAGATTTTGGTGAAAATGGAACATGAAATTCAATTGACCATATCTCCTATTATATTTCGAATTTTTGAGTGTGGTCAAGTTCTAGAGTTAGATATATGAGTTTTCTAACTTATCCAAATGGAATCACTGCAAAAGGTGTTATAGATTTTCGTGTGGACTGATTTTAGCAAAGGAGTCAAAAGCTGCAAAATACCAAAAAGCTACTGCCCAGAAATTTAAAAGAGAATTTTCGGCCGCTTAATTTGTGAGAAAAATTTTGGCCTTTTGGGACATGAAATTATATGGTATAAAGTACCTACTGTCCAAAAAATGAGCTCATTCCGACTTAAAATGAGCAAGTTATGACTATTTCAATATTTAGGTTTTTTCGATTTAAAATGCTATAACCGAGTTCTATAACTCTCGATGACCATGAAATTTAAACTGGAAGCTCACGTTAACATGTGTAAGATCCTGCCAAGATTTGGGAATTTCTGAAGTTAAACTTGAGGTAGCTAATTTCTTAAGGAATTAATTAAAAATTGATTTTTGAAAAATAGTAAATGAATTTTAAAAATTTCGAGAAAAATATATGTTCAATATGGGACTATATTCTGCTAAATCTCAGAAAAGAAATATTTTTGGGACTGATTTGGTATTTTTTATGAAAATAATCTAGTTATAAGTAAATGAGTTAAATATGTTATGTGAAGTAACAAAATTGGAAAATTGGATTTTATGGCTTGAGAATCCTATATAGGGAATATGCAGATTTTTGATAAGGGATTTGATCATTAGTGATGAAATCTTATGAGTATGACATTTTTGAATGATTAAATGCATTATTGGGTAAAGTGTAAACAATTGAAATAAATTGTTTA
This sequence comes from Panax ginseng, assembly GCA_020205605.1. Classification (NCBI taxonomy): domain Eukaryota; kingdom Viridiplantae; phylum Streptophyta; class Magnoliopsida; order Apiales; family Araliaceae; genus Panax; species Panax ginseng. Next base: position 74,570,691 of record CM035131.1, on the reverse strand, counting down.
TAAGTTTAAGAAGTGATTAAAATATTGTTATAATATTAACAATATTAGATTATGAGTTTATTAAGTGATTGATAATATTTGGTTAAATTTAAAGTCTTTAATATTTATCCTTATTTTCATTTGATTAATGCTTATATCATTGACATCATTCTCATGCTTATATTGTGATGAAAGTCATCTTTGGCATACGTGCATAGATGGACTTGGTGTGATTATGACCAGGGATTATTCGGTGTAATCAAAACCATAATGTGACGAATGATGTGGTAAAAATCCTCAGTGGCCTGTAGTGCATTGATGGACAGTTTTTGGTATGATTATGACTAGGGATTATTCGGTATAGTCATGACCATTGATGATTTAATGAATATCCTTGGCCCGTAGTAGTGCGGGGATGATTCGATGATGTGGTTTATTTATTGTCGAGTCTCAAATGATAAAAATTGATGAAAACATTTTAAATCATAGAAGTTAGTAGATATCATGCTCTACTTGACTCTTCTAATGGATTGTTTATTACGCTGCAGTTAAACTTGATGTCTATTGTATTTTTTCAGTTTAACATTGTTGAAGACTAATGATAATTTATTCTGCATTATCTTAGTCATAATATTTCTTATTGGGCTAGTTGAGCTCACCCCTTTTACTTTCATTGTTCTCTTCAGGAAATGAGAACGTAGTCGGAACTAGTAGGGGAACTGAGTGATGGTCCGAGGTGGTGTCATAGTAGTCCTCGTTATTCTATAAAATAGTGTGATAATAAATATAATAAGGACTCAATTGAGTGTGGATATTGTCTAGATGACAATATTTGTATTAAAACTCACAGCATATGTTTTTGTCGTATGTTACACGACAGTTGTATAATCAAGTTTTTATTTATATTTTGTACCATGTATTTGGCGACTCATGATGGGTGATGTATACCTATTTTGGGGGCGTCACAATAAGTGTATGCGTTTGATATTTTTGGGAAGGAATTTTAAGGATTTCAAAATTCTGTGAAAGATTTTGGTGAATTATTTAGGATTAAGTGTATATGTGTATATGTTCTATGGATATGGTATTATATGAGTTCAGAATATGGTTAAGGGTCAAGGGTTGACCAGATAAATTTATTAGTGTCAAACCTTAGTACTATATTAAGAACGTCAATGTTCTGTTAGAAAACCCTAACGTCTGATAAGAAACCCTAGAAACCGATTCTGGACACCCTAAGTTCAGTTTCGGGAATTTAAAACCCTAATTCGGTATATTAAAACCCTAATTTGGGAATTCAAATGCATAAGTGTAATTAATTGCTGACTTAATTAGGGTAAAACCTAACAAAGTAGTTAGAAAACCCTAATTCATAAATTGTAAACTCTAATTGCTCCGTTAGAAACCTTAATTTATAATTAGGGACCTAATTGCTAATTTAGCAATTTTAATTAGAAAATATTAGTCCTAATTATCAAGCTTGAAATATGAATAGGAAATTTTATTATAATTATAGAATCCTAATTATAATTTAGAAATATTATTTTTTTATTTTGAAAACCTAAGTTGGAAATCCTAGAATATTGAATTTGTAAAATCTTAGGTTTTAACCCTAAGGGTTTGCATATGTTACAATTTTACCATTAAATTGAGAAATCAAATGTCCAAAGTGCCCTTTTTATTTCTTTAATAAGGTAGCTTGCAAATCTTGCTATATCTTTGGTTGTTCACCAACCCTAGCCCTAGCCATTTGACTTATATTAGCAAATCAGCAACTATATCAGCTCCATTCATTGAATCAAAATTTTATTTAGATTAAAGAGAGAGAAAAGAGCTCACTTTACTTCTCATATTTACCTTAATCATTCTCTCTCTAAGATTTGAATATGGGGAGTGATAGATAGTGAGATACAAAGTCTATATCACTACTTAGTAAGACAAGATCAAATCAGTATGATCAGAATCAAAAATGAGACATCAAATTGGTCTTCAGACAAAGCTTAATAAATTGTGTAACAGTAATCAACCGAACATGCAAGTTTTCCTTAACTCGATCTCGAGTTGTTTCATTCAAATATGCTTGTGGTTAATCATTTCTGATTGTCATGTCTAAGAATTGTTAAATTGTACTTTGTACATATTGCATGTATTAATCAGGTATGAAAGGCTGATCACCTTCATTACCATTCGGTCCAGATATAATCGATATGTTCAGGTTAAATATTCTTCAGCTATGCAAGTTTGTTCATGCTAATTCACAACTATATTGTTGAATTATAGCCAGCTTATTATTCAAATTCTTTCAATCATGATATATCCTCAAATAAACTTATACTTACTGGGCAAACATATGCTCATCCTTGCATATCATGATAAATATTGCAGATTAAGATGAATACGTCGGATACAAGGAAAGGTTAAAGACAGTTCCAGCTTTAAGTTTATGTGTGCAGCTAAATTTGTACAAGTGTTGTATATTAATGACATTGTAAGTCAAATAAGTTAAGAATTATGTATAAGTTAAGGTTACTCGACCTTGGAGAATAGTGTGTATAGTTTATTGTATAAACATTTATGTTTATATCTTCCGCAATAGTTATAGAAATAGAATGATTGTACCAGATCCGTGGTGATTTAGGACCTGGATTTGGGGCTGTCACAGTTGGTATCAGAGCTGTTGGTTATGAAAGGTAGGAATACCTGAGAGCAATAACCGCAATGATTAGGATAAGATTTAACTCACATAGAGTTAGTTGGTCAATAAGATTTAAAGACGAATCTCGGCGAGTTATAAAGATACAGAGTTCCCTAACTCTGATAATAAAGGTGAACAGGAGTGATGAGTAGATCGAGTCTAAAAGACTAAATGAATCGGGATAGGACATCGTAAAACAAAACGATCATAGTATAGAAATGAATCGTAATATATACGATGAGATCACCCCGTGATCTGATAAGGTGATAGCAGGGAGAAGAATCAATCTAATGATTGAAACGTTTACAGCAAAAATTGCTTTGTGTAAGTTGTACTATGAATTGGTACAGATTCAGGAAAGGATTATGAATATGGAATGAAATTCGTATTGAGAAGGGAGTTAGTATTAGGTGGGGATTTCAATTGAGGACTTATGTCAGTAGTTGAGTTATAGGATTCCTTGTATGGGCGGGGAATTTTACTTGGTGTAAAAACCACTTAGTTTCTAGCACTGATAATCATTGAAATGTCTGTGTCGCGCTATTTGCTATATACTTGTTGAGAAGGTGGTTCTTTTCTCAGGTGTATACCAGATAGGTAGGGTATATGTAGAGAATATAGGATTAAGTACGAGTTTTTAAAACTCATACTTATGGTACGTTCGTGACTCATGATTATATAAAATGTTTATGAACCCCTCCGCGAATGGACGTCAAAGGTCTGACTAGGACAAGTTCTTAAACTCATATGATTGTGGAAAGTTCCTGAACTCATAAGTGTGGTAAGTTTGATGAACTAGGTATAGTTTTGTGTGAATGGAGTATTGAGGATAATAAGAATAGATAGATTGTTTAAGCAAATGATTATTAGTGGAGACATAAGTTTTCCAAAACTCCTAGCTATGTTAGACTTTGAAATTTTGACATCGAGCTAAATACGCACTATGTGCTTTCGAATATATATATATATATATATATATATATATATATATATATATTCATAAAGATTTTTTCAACGGTTTAAAGTATAGTCTATGCTACTTATTTTGTCTAGACGCAAATGATTTGAAATATCAAAATATATTTTTATTTATCACTTATGTACCATGTAACCTGGTGCAGAGATGATAAAAAGTTGATAGAGTTATAAATGCAGGAATACTTAGTGTGAATTCGATCTAAAAATCATTGTTCCACTATTGTATGATGCGTTATGACAAAGTGATACAATGACGGCATCCTCAAACGGACTGTTAATACAGTACGGCATCATGACGTCATTCTCAAAAATATTTTCAAAAAAAAAATTTAATTTGCCAACGGAGTTTGGCTACACCTAAATAATTTGATTGAATTGAATTATTAATATGAGTCTATGTTATTCGATTAAGCTAAACTAATGTTTATGAAAACTCTAAGTGTTCATTGAAAAAAAATTCTCGAACCAAATTATTTTGGTGCGAAATCCAATAAGACTGAGGTAAGAAAATTTTATGCACCCAAGGTGGATAAGAGGAACAAGAAAATGGTTTCGACCAGCAGTACTTGGCCAGTACAGGGTATACCGGGCTAATTACCCTCTAAGTCCGTAAGTTATGACGGTTTGCGGATGAATTTCATAAAACCTTTGCGAAAATGATAGACAATAGTCTATATGACTCCTCAACACAATTTGAAAATTTTTACTCTTGTGAGTGGTGTATTGGGTAGAATGTGATGATGTGTATGAATGGTGTAAGTAGTATGATGTAAGGTGTAAGGTGAATTTTGGGGACGAAATTCTTAAAAGAAGGAGTGAATGTGACAACCCAAGAATTTAGAAAATTTTAAAAATCATAATTGATTGATTTAAGGTTCAATAGTAGAACCTAAACAGAAAATAAGTGTATGCGTTTGATATTTTTGGGAAGGAATTTTGAGGATTTCAAAATTCTGTGAAAGATTTTGGTGAATTATTCAGGATTAAATGTATATGTGTATATGTTCTATGGATATGGTATTATATGAGTTCAGAATGTGGTTAATGGTCAAGGGTTAACCAGATAAATTTTATCACTGTCAAACCTTAGTATTATATTAAGAACGTCAACGTTCTGTTAGAAAACCCTAACGTCTTATAATAAATCCTAGAAACCGATTTTGGAAACCCTAAGTTCAGTTCCAGGAATTTAAAACCCTAATTCGGTATATTAAAACCCTAATTTGGGAATTCAAATGCTTAAGTGTAATTAATTGTTGACTTAATTAGGGTAAAACCTAACAAAGTAGTTAGAAAACCCTAATTCATAAATTGGAAACTCTAATTACTCCGTTAGAAACTCTAATTTATAATTAGGGACCTAATTGCTAATTTAGCAATTTTAATTAGGAAATATTAGTCCTAATTATCAAGCTTGAATTATGATTAGGAAATTTTATTATAATTATAGAATCCTAATTATAATTTAGAAATATTAATTTTCTATTTTGAAAACCTAAGTTGGAAATCCTAGAATATTGAATTTGTAAAACCTTAGGTTTTAACCCTAAGGGTTAAGCCTTAAGGGTTTGCATATGTTATAATTTTACCATTAAATTGAGAAATCAAATGTCCAAAGTGCCCTTTTTATTTCTTTAATAAGGTAGCTTGCAAATCTTGCTATATCTTTGGTTGTTCACCAACCCTAGCCCTAGCCATGTGACTTATATTAGCAAATCAGCAACTATATCAGCTCCATTCATTGAATCATAATTTTATTTAGATTAAAGAGAGAGAAAAGAGCTCACTTTACTTCTCATATTTACCTTAGTCATTCTCTCTCTAAGATCCGAATATGGGGAGTGATAGATAGTGAGATACAAAGCCTATATCACTACTTAGCAAGACAAGATCAAATCAGTAGGATCAGAATCAAAAATGGGTCATCAAATAGGTCTTCAGACAAAGCTTAATAAATTGCGTAATGAAGAATCGAATAGAACACTTTAAGTTTTCCTTAACTCGATCTCGAGTTGTTTCATTCAAATATGCTTGTGGTTAATCATTTCTGATTGTTATGTCTAAGAATTGTTAAATTGTACTATGTACATATTGCATGTATTAATCATGTATGAAAGGCTGATCACCTTCATTACCATTCGATCCAGATATAATCGATATGTTCATGTTAAATGTTCTTCAGCTATGCAAGTTTGTTCATGCTAATTCACAACTATATTGTTAAATTATAGCCAGCTTATTATTCAAATTCTTTCAATCATGATATATCCTCAAATAAACTTATACTTGCTGGGAAAACATATGCTCACCCTTGCTATATCATGATAAATATTGCAGATTAAGACGAATACGTAGGATACAAGGAAAGGTTAAAGACAGTTCCAACTTTAAGTTTATGTGTGCAGCTAAATTTATACAAGTGTTGTATATTAATGACATTGCAAGTCAAATAAGTTATGAATTGTGTATAAGTTAAGGTTACTCGACCTTGGGGAATAGTGTGTAAAGTTTATTGTATAAACAATTTATGTTTATATCTTCCGCAGTAGTTATAGAAATAGAATGATTGTACCAGATCCGTGGTGATTTAGGACCCGGATTTGGGGCTGTCACACTTGTGGGACTTCTTTTGAAGCAGTTTGAGTTGAAATGAGTTGATTTGATTTGAGTTGAGATTGAGTTAGCAAAATGACCATTTTGCCCCTCCCGGGGTTATCTCCTGTTTTGGTGCAGTTGTAACAATCTTTTCCGAGGGTTATCTCTGAGATTGGCTTGCTGTTAACTCTGATTGTCCTCAGGATTATCTCTGAGGTTGGCTTGACCTCCCAGGGTTGACTCCGGGCATTTGAACTTGATCTCCCGGGGTTATCTCCGAGATTGGAACCGACTTTTCCGGGGTTATCTCCGAGGTTGGAAACTAATTTCTCGGGATTATATCCGGGGTTTGAAATTGGATCTCCCGGAGTTATATCCGGGGGTTGGAACTGATGTTGTGGTCCTCCAGGATTATCTCTAGAGTAAAAAAGACGCTTTTGTCCTCATGCATAGTTAGTAACAGGAAAACGAAATTTCGAGTGTCTATAATATGTATTAATTAAACTAAATTAGTTTTTTAATATGTTACCACTAATTTTAATGAGATAGTCTTAGTTACAAATAATACTATAATTAAATGTATTGTATTAAAAAAGAATAATTAAACACGCGTGCGTGCGCGCGCGCGCGCACACACACACACACATATATATATATATATATTATTTAGGAATTAAAATTTGATAACATACATAACTTTATGTATTTAGTTAACCTTAAAAATTTGTAGGAATACTAATTGTTATCTAAAAAACTAAAAAGAAGATGGGTGTTATTATAATTATCTAGAAGAGAGGTCACTGTATTTTAGTCTAATAAAATTAATCTAATGTAAAGATAAATATATTTTGTAATAAAATTAATCGTATGTAAAGATAAATATATTTTGTAATATTATTATTTGAATCAACTTAACTCGGGCAACATATTATCCACGTGAAATATGCTCTTCCCCAATTTCCAATCTCCCGCCTTCCCCTTTACCTTCTCTCTCTATATATATTTGTACTGCTTGCATAATTCGTTCTTATAGCTGTTTACATTTTCAGATTCAGATCGGTGATATTAATGGAGGAAACAAATGAAATTCCAGCTCCAGGAACAAGGCAATTGAATTTGAAGAAGTCATTTAAATTGGGTTTACGTTCCCTACTTACAGCTTCTTCCAAAGAGGTATTCTTTATCTTTACTTATTTAAATTAGTGGAAATTATACTTTTAATTGAAATTGGTGATTTTAGAATGACGTTTTGTTGAGTAAAAATCTGTAAATGTAAAATCTGAAAGGCAAATATAAAATTAATTACATGAAATAAACATTATTAAAGAAAGAATTGGGATTAAGTAAAGCTGGGGTATCGTTCTTAGGGGAGTGATTGAGTGGCTGATTAGGGTTCTTATGTTTCATTCTTTTGTTTATTATTTGTACATTTGTTAGCAAGTAGTAAAATCCATTATTAATTCGGGGCATTTTTGGTCATTTCTCTAGTCTAGTATGGCAATTGTGTGACGGATCCTGTGGAATGCTCAAGAAAGAATTAAGATCCAAGAATAGATAAAGTTTGGAATTTGGATCTACTTTAATTTGAGAATCCTTACAATCTCAGCAATAAGTAAAGTCTTATTTTAGGATGTCTTTAAGTTATTTAGTATGGCAATTGTGTGATGTATGTAATTTTTTTTATTTTACAAAAGAACCACTTAAAATCAAAATTCAAAGTACGAGGGTAAAAATAAGCATCATGATAGTTTTGGGATCAAATTGGTTTTAGGAAAAACTATAGGGGTAAAAATGTATCACGTTTTATATTGTTGGTTGGAATATACCTTTCAATATTTTATCATTTCTTTGTATCTGGTAATAAAAATAATTTATCAAAAAGTAAGCTTAACTGAGTATCATATATCTATGACTGCTGCTTTAGTTCAGCTTCATAAACAACTAATTTTCTTCTATCCCTTCTTGACTATACTTTGTTGATTCTCTTATATACATCTAAAGGAATTCTGCAGAGCATTTCCAAGGTTTACTAATGCTGAGCAAGAACGTCTCCATCGACTATTTATTCAGGTAGTTCATGCCCTGAGTCTCATATACTTTAGACAATTATGTATTGTTTCTTAATGGAGCTAATTCTAATAAAAAATAAATATATTATTCGATTAAGAAGTTGAAATTCATCGAAAGAATGGTGCTTCACGAATTTGTGCTGATATAGTTTTGATAGTTTCTACTATCTTATGTTTCTTGGTAGTCACTTGGCAGATTGACAAGTCATAGGAACCTTTTACTCCTTCTGTCCTCTAAAGGATGGCCAAAGTACATTTTGTACACAAATTAAGAAAAACAAATTAGAGGAAAGTGAGTAGAAAAAGTTCCAAGTTTATCCTTAGTGTCCCCACAAAATTTCATAAAGTGATGAGTCTTTTTTTTATATACTAGTGGACCTCACTAAATGACATATTTTTCCTTTACTTTATGTACTTATTGCCATTCTTTTGAGGACAAAAAAAATTGTACCTTAGGCCATACTTTTGAGGACGGTGGGAGTAAACTACATACATTGTCGAGGGATTGTTATAATGGTTAAGAAAAAGGAAGACGCGACTTTTAATTACTGTTTAGAAGGTTAGAGTATGGGATTTGGTGATTTGAAGAGCTCTCATAAGTTACTCTAAGTTTATCATTTAGATGCTATTGACTTATGTAATTTATTGGAGCAGGCCAATGGCTCAAGTCTATGATATATTATCTAAAGCTTTAAGATCTAATGCATTCAATTTATTATTAGTTTTAAGGGTCTAATTTTGCCTTTTCAGGGAAAAGCTTGGAACATATATTTTTTTAGGATTTATACATTTAAAGCTGGTGTCGATTTTATAAACCTTTAATGTTTAGTTGTTAACAACTTTGTTCTGTGGTAATGTTTTAGGCCTATTTCCCAACAATGACTGTACGTGTAACAATGTGCAATTTATCTAGTTTCACAAACACATCATATTAACATAATGTTGGAATTGGATTTTGGTAGAACTTTATGGAATAAGAATCCTCCCATTTTTTTTTGGGTAAAAAATGAAGTTTTATTAAATAGAAAAGAAAGTGCAGAAAGGTATTACAAGCATGGTTTAAAGTTGTGGTAGTGGCCATGTTTCAGAAGGTCATTTTTTGTCTCCGTATCGGTTTAGGGCGGTGCGCACTGTTAGCTAGTTAGGAGCTCAAAAAACTAGAAAAAAAATATGAAAAACTTTGTTAACAACTTTGTTCTGTGGTAATGTTTTAGGCCTATTTCCCAACAATGACTGTACGTGTAACAATGTGCAATTTATCTAGTTTCACAAACACATCATATTAACATAATGTTGGAATTGGATTTTGGTAGAACTTTATGGAATAAGAATCCTCCCATTTTTTTTTGGGTAAAAAATGAAGTTTTATTAAATAGAAAAGAGAGTGCAGAAAGGTATTACAAGCATGGTTTAAAGTTGTGGTAGTGGCCATGTTTCAGAAGGTCATTTTTTGTCTCCGTATCGGTTTAGGGCGGTGTGCACCTGTTAGTTAGTTAGGAGCTCAAAAAACTAGAAAAAAAATATGAAAAACTTCTAAATAATAAGAATAACAAGATGAATGAATTAAGTTCACAATAAACACTATGTAGTGCACATAAGATTGTCCAAATGATAAAAAAGACATCCCGCATATATGTTTAATCAATTTTACGTTTGAATAAAGTTGATATTGATGTTGTCTTAGCTCAAATGGTTGAGCACGGGTTCTGTATATTTAAGTACAATTTAACTTAACTAAGTATATTTTAAGTGCAATTATTTTTAAGTTGTACTTAACTAGGTATTATCATGGTTCAAAGTATCGACCATTACATCGAATATCGACGTATCGGTCGATGCCGAATCGCAACCTTGACACAAATCACAAAATTAGGAAGTATTCATGTAACGGGTAATTTTCGGCAAAATTTCAGTAACTTGGCACAACGTAGTGGTTTCGGACCAAATAAAAGAGAAATCTCGGCATAACGTATTGGTTTTGGACCAAATAAAGGAGAAATCATGGCATAACGTAGCGGTTTTGAACCAAATAAATGAGAAATCACGGCGTAAAGGGGAGAAACGTTACCAAAAAAATAAAATCAAATGTGCTAAAGGCTATAAAGGAGACGACAAAAGGGAACGAAATTCTCTAAAATTTATACTTATGTAGTAGCTAGTCAAGTATTCCTTTAAAAAATGAAAAAATTATACTTGATATATAATTAATTAAGCTAAATTATGCTTAAATTATTATTAAATTGTACCTATATAGTTCCTAGTTAAGTACAATTAAAAAAAATTGCACTTAAAATTTACTTAGTTAAGTTAAATTGTACTTAAATTATGCAGATCGTGTGTGCTCAAGTATTTGAGCTAAGACAACATCAATATCAATTTTATTCAATCATAAAATTGATTAAACGTATCTGCGAGACTTCTGTTTTATAATTTGGACAATGTTGTGTGCACTAGATAGTATTTTTTAAAACTTAATTGATTCATCTTGTTGCTTTATTATTTAGAATTTTTTTCATCTCTTTTACTGTTTTTGAAGCTTCTGACTAGTTAACAGTGCGTATCGCCCGACACCTATACCAAAACCGATACCGAGTTAGAAAATGACCTTTCGAAACATAGGCCGCTACCGCGACTTTGAATCATGGGTACTATATAGGTACAATTTAATGATAATTGAAGTAGATTTGAACCATGATTAGGAGTCCTCTAAAGTAAAACTATGTGTGAAAATATGGAAAAACTAGTGAAGTACCAAACAGAAAATTCCAAAGTTTCACACTATAGAACAATGCAAAAAAAGATGTTCATGACACTTTAAACCATGAAAAACATATGCGGGCACAAGCGTGGTCTGTGCCACTATGACAAATCATTAGTATTCACAAGAGAGCTGCTGACCAAACAAAAGCCTTAATTGTCGATGGAACCTTAACCTTCCAAATATAAGAAGCTAGGGGAAATTCAACAAGTGATAGAAATTGAATAAGAAAATAAAAGTAAGACTTGTATGAAATTTTGTGAAGAATCCAATGTATACGATCTCTGATCATGAGTAGAAGAAGAATAACAAGCCTGGCTGAGAAGGCCCAAGAGAGCCATTAAATCATTAGCCTCACGATCATTTAAATTCCTGGAAAAATGAAAATTCCAATAAACAGTCTCTCATTTTGAATGAATGAAATGAGCTATGGAGGATCCTCCCAAAATTATAGAAAGAAAAAGTTTATCTCTAAAGCTAGCCTTTGTAAATATGGTTCAGCTTAAAATCAAGGAAGCCACTCTCAAGTGGTTGATAAAACAAAATGATATAATAGGATCCATTGTAGATACACGGTAAAAAAATATTCTGGATTTATATCAAATTTCATCTTCCATTAAAGAAGTTTCTCTTTTAGGAAGAGGTAAGGTTGGGCCAAGTATGGGGAATGGAACCTCACTACCTTGAAGTTGCAACTTCAACGCTTCTGCCATTTTACCCAACTGTCTTGTTAAAGAACCATAATATAGGACTTATTGTTAGGTCACAATTGTTCTAAAAGTTTAAGCTGGTAGAAGAATTGCTGTCAGGTCACCAATTATTTAAAAAGTTTCTTATGGTTGGGAATGACTGCCAACACTTGCTTTTCTTCTCACAGGAGATCCCCCTTGCATGTGGAAAGAAATACCAGTGTATATCATAGTGCACAAACAGAACACTGACATAATAATTAACAAGGGAAACATGCAAGCAGGAATACTTAATCCTAAGGCGTTGTATGTCCATAATTATCCAACTTAAACCAACTGGCACTGAGTGAAGACACCTTTGACATTACTTGAACCAAACTTGTGGATGATTTATTATAAGTGATGTTAAGCAGTGTTTGCTTTGCTTACATGTTTGCTTTGAGTTATAATGAGTGACGTGAATCAACAACGTTTGCTTTGCTAAGATGTTGAAACACCAATTGTCCTAAATAGTTTTAAGTTGTTAGAGAATGAATCCCACAATTTTTTCTTTTATGGTATAATTTTTTACTTTTATGGTATTTCATATCAAACTAGCTTTAGTTCTGGTTCAACAGTTTATATAATGTTGTTACAATTATGAACTGATCATCTTCAGAGGGATGATTGTTGACCATCTCCTGCAAAACCGTGTACTTCGCTTCCAAAGTCTAACTTTACATTTAAATGACCCAACATGCAACTTATTATATATAGTATCATGGATTGACATTCTTAAAGCCCATTATCATATTGGGTTGAACTTGTAAAGATTCATGATGCTTTTTACCTTATTATGTTGTTATTACCTCATATGTAAAATTGTAAAGCCATCTATTCTCCTGCTTAAGGTTGCCCTTTGGTTTTGAGGGACATATAACTATAATAAAGGTATTACCGTTTTCCCCAATTTTTGAGACAGATTTAACTTGAGCATTGATGTGGCGCAGTGGCATCAAAGTTGCAAGTGTTCGAGACCTGAATGAAATCAACCATGATTATCCTGTTCTTGGAACATTCTTGCTGCTTGCTTTTTGCTGTTTCCCATCCTCCCCCTCTCCAGTTCTAAAATTCAAGTTCTACTAAGTTTGAACCTCTCATAATGTTGTGAGTCCATATAACCAGTGAGCTTTGGACTGTTGAAATTTAATACAAAATTAATCCCAAATTTTTGTATATTTTTTGAAGTTCTATTTGCAGTCTTTACTGAAATTAAGTTCATGGTATCTTTCTAATGTTTGTTATTGGCTGCTGAGTGCTGAGTTTGATAGGATAAATGTTGCATATCTCTGTTAACAATCTTGTAGTAGTGTGGTTACTGTAAGCTCTGGTTTTGGATGAGCTTCTCCCAATTATGTTTGTTAATAGAATAGGGCGGCTTGCTCTGACCAAGACTCCACTTTTTTCTCCGTTTGTGAAGTGTATGAATTTCCTGGAATGTAGATAGACCGAAAGGGGAATGAAGGGATAGGAATAGTTGTGATATTCAAAATTAAGCCATGAAGCGAATATAAACATATAAGAAATTTGACCTAATGTTGTAGATTTCTCAGTCGAATAAATTTTTTATTGCCAGGTATGTGGTTGTTGAGCCAAGATCCTCCAAAAGCCTTAGGAATCAGCCCAACAAATATTAGGTTATTTAGACAAGAACAAGTCTAAATATTCTCTAGGAATTTAATTAGTGTTTTCCACTTCTATCAGTTTGTTCAATGCTGGTTTCCTCAACTTCGTCAAAATATGCAATATTACTCTTTTTTCCTGTGGAATTTATAATGGTTTCCCCAATCTTGAACTAACAATCAGCGCTTTGCTATCTATATTTTCAGGTTATTACTTCTTTGCATGAAAACATAGAGGTAACTATTCTTTGTGCTATTTGCATCACTTTATGTATATCCAATGTTCTAGATTTTTTTAAGTTTCCTTGTTTTTGTAACTGTCTTCTATAGATAATCATTTTGTGTGGTGTGGGTGCCAGGGCCTCCTCTCCCCCTTCCTGTCTATAAATTGTGCAATGCATGATGAGCTAGCTAGATTCATTCTCATTCATGAGAATGCACGTAATTGAACGTTTACTTATCCTGTCTTTTGATATTGCCGACTAGGTCGACAGTATTTGGTTAAAATATTAAGTGATGAATCATATAAAGGAAGGAACTCAATATTTCATAAAAACTTGACAGCAAAAAACAACAATATTGAAGGATAAAGTGAACAGAGAGAATTTAATTAGTTATTATTTTTGACTCTGTAGATTAGTTTGTTCAATGTTCTAAAAGGCGGTAGGCGGGAGGTGGGCGGCCGAGGGGGGCCTAGGCGGGATTTTTTATGTCAAGCCAATTTTAATATTTTATCTTACATTTATCCAAATAAAACAATAATATAAATCAAAACAATCTATAATAAAGATAATAAATGCATTTGTTTAAAGTTCAAACACATATCCATATTGCTAATGTCAAAGTTCAAGCACAAACATTCAATTGTTCAAAGTTCAAACATATTTTTAACATATTAGTTTTATTCATAAACAAATAAAATTTAAAATTTTAAAAATTTAATTCAATATTAAAACTTAATAAACTAAACATAAATTTAAGAATTATATTGAATTAAACTAAATATTACAAATGTATCTTCATTTATATAATTTGAACTTTGTACAAGTTCAAAAAATTACAACTATAATAAAATTATTCATTTTGACTTGATATTGTTCACTTCTTGTTGTGATTTGATATACTACAACCTGTATTATGAATATGGTAAATCATTAGAAAAATAAATATATTAAGATCTGGTTTGGGTAGTTATTAAAAGTAAAAAAAAACTCCGCCTAGGTCCTGCCTAATTTTTTGGAGGGATTTTTTTGCCGCCTTGGGCCTAAGTGAGGCGCCAGGGGGGCCTAGCGCTTAGGCGATGATTTTTAGAACACTGAGTTTGTTTACGGGAAAAAGCATCTTTACCCGTGTTTTAAGCAATTAGCCACTGTACTTTAAAACAATTCAATTGGCGTACTGTGCTTTTTTAAAATTCTTAGTCAGGTCATTCCGTCCAATTTCTTGGACGGACGTCAAATATTTTTAGACGTGGCATTGAAAAAAAAATAATCAAAAGATCATTATTTTCTTATGTGGCAACACAAAAAAATAAATAAATAATAAAATCATTAATTATGTGGCAAAAAATAATTAAAATAATAATAAAATTAAAATAAATATTTTAATTCATTTTCTTTATAATTTTTTCTTTTCCTCTCTTTTCCTTTCTTTTAATAATTATTTTTATTTTGAAAATTAATATTAATATTAATACAATGAAATCATTAAATTTAGGTTTAAACATAAAAGAATCATACTAAAAATATTAAAACCTATTAATAACTAAACAAAAACAAAAAACAAAACAAAAAAAACCCAGGACCAAATCAAAATCAAAACGTGATCTATCATGTGCTTCTTCTTCCTCTTAAAATTCCCAAATCAAAAATTAAAACCTTCTCTCTTTCTTCTCATTTTTTCTTCATCTTCTCTTCTTCCACCTCAAGAGTTGCTACGACAAGTACTTAACCGCCTCCAACCAGTCGTTTCTCCTCGGCATGATCGGACGAAAAGTCCTCCAAAATCTCTCCCGCCGCCTCGATTCCTCCCTCGATTGGGAACCCATTCGAGATGGCCATAATCAGGTGAAGCTCAGGACTCGATACTACCAGTTCCTCCGCGCCAACGACGGCCTCCCCCCTTGGAGAAACTATGTGACTACTGACTCATGACATCTTCTCTTCTTCATCTTCAATCTTTCTAGTTTTTGGCTTCATGACTTTTTTGAGTTTTCGTTTTTTTCATTTGTCAGAGATGAAATTGGGGCTTTTCTTAGTTTTCATCCTTTTCATTTATCAGAGATGAAATTGGGGATTTTCTGAGTTTTCTGAAATTGGGGCTTTTCTTAGTTGAGATTATATTTGGAGATTGTTTCAATGGGTGCTGGTGAAGAGATGGGGATTTCTGGTGAGGCAAAAACAATGGGCATTAATGAGTCGGTGGGTGGGTTGGTTTGGGTTCGCAGGTGAAATGGGTCATGGTAGCCGGGACAGATTTTGGGTGCAGACGAGCATGTAAGTGTTTATTATTTCTATTATAATGTCAGTGTTGTAGTTTAGGAGTTGAAATTAATATGGTTGTTGTTGCTGGATTTTTTGATGGCTGCGGTGGTCTTTGGGCTTATCCTTGCCGGAATTCATGGTGTGTTGCTGGTTGCAGGGGGTTTTCTTGACCCTGTAATCGGAATTCATGGAGGAGTGATTTAAGCCCCTTTGTATAAATGTATAAATTTATATTAATTTCTTTAAGTAAATAAAGAAGAAGAACTTGGGAAGAGGGAGAAATAATAAGAAAATGTTATTTAGTTGCCAAATCATTGCCCAGTCACTAAATATTTTGTTTTTTTTCTGGTTGCCACGTATGTAAATATATAATTGAACTTAACGTCCGTCCAAGAAATTGGACGGAATGACCTGATTAAGAATTTTTAAAAAGCACAGTGGGCCAATTTGAATTTTTTTAAAGTACAGTGGCTAATTGCTTAAAACACGACGACCACAGTTGGGTAAATGTGCTTTTTCCCGTTTGTTTACCAGACAGGCCAACACAAATATCATGAGTGCCTGTGTGACTTTTGTGGGATAATGACGTATTCAATCCTCAATTAATTGTTATTGTTTCTTGTAAAAAAAGTGGTTGTCATTATTAAAGCATGATATACAATTGTTGCATATAACTTTTATTTTTTCATTTTCCTTCACTTCTTATGTTCATAGTTGCTTATTATAATTAAGTTGGAGTGGTTTCCTTATTTCAAGTGGTCATGGTTAGGTCCTCTATGCTCACAAAATTATGTTATATATATTAGCTGCATCACTCTTAAAAACACCTCTAGCCTGTATGTTTGTCACTTGCCTGGTAGCCTTGATGACTAGATAATGACCTTCAAGCATCATCTTCCATATCTGCCTCTGATTTGCAATTTAAACCTTTTATTGTAGTTTGAATCCTTGCACATGGTTAGGTTTTGCATTCATTGGGGGCATAGGTGTTCCTTTTATTTTCCCTTGCTTTTGTATATTGCGCATGTAGTTGGGTCACCCCTTTTGCCACTTCTAGTGGATCTATTGACTATAAAAGATATGTAATTTGAATCCTAACTGTTATCTCCTTCAATGTTACAGGATGACTTTGAGTCCCTATGTAATGAGACACAGGTGAGTTTTCTATCAGATTCACCAATATATGGTATTGCGCTCATATCTGCTTTGACAATTTCACACTTCAGAATTTTATTTGGAGTTATCAAGAATACAAGTACTTACCTTTCTATGAAGATGAGGAGAAAACATTTTACTGCAATCAGCAATATGTATCGAAAGTAAATTATAAACAAAATTTTCCAAATTTGTTCCCTTGTATTAAAGCTCCTGGAACCATAAATGTGACTCTTGGAGTGTTTTAAGGCTGCTAGTATTAAGAGAAAGATAATTGTCTGTAAAATATTAAAGATAGGGTTTAAAATCTGTTTAGAGTTAAATTTGTAGAAAATTAAAGAAACAAGAAGATAATAGGTATGTCTTTTTTCTTTTTCTTCTTTTTTTTTGATAAGAGAAGAAATTTTATTAATAGAGAAGAAAGGATACAATACATGGGGGGACAAGAAGTCTACCCTCAGCAAACTACAAAAATCAAAAACAAAAAAGCACTTAAAGAAGTGCAGCGCTTCAATCTCTACATAAATCAGTAACAAAGATACCTAAATGCCCTCATAGCAGAAGCCCAAAAAGACGCAAAAAAAATAACCCTACCATTTAATAGCTTTAAAAATAAATAACTTTCTCTAAACAACCTAACATTACGCTCATTCCAAATTCCCCACAAGATAGAAAAGAATGCACACTTCCATAAAATTTTGGCATCCCTCTTATTTCCAAATCCTCTAAAACAAATTAATAGCATATTTTCCACCGAAATAAGGCACCCACTCCTCTCTTAGCACTCCAAAGGGAGAGGTCCACAATCCCCAAAAAAATATGACAATGTAGAAATAAATGACTATGTGTCTCATTACTCTGCCTGCACATAAAACTAGTGTTCGGAGATAATAGGTATGTCTGGGATTAGAGCTTTTTTCTGTGTTTGGAGAGGAATGAAGTGTAAAGTGAGGAAAAATTAGGAGATTGTCTTCAGTGTCATGTGGTTTGTTTGGTGGGAGATAAGAGGTGCTTCGAGGTAGTAGAGTTCTCACCATGTAAAGCTTGGAATCTGAAATCCAAAATTTATCAAATTACACCTAGAATCTAATATATAACAAAAACTTCGAGAAGCATCTTAGAAACATATTTTTATTGAAATAAATACCGAAAAGACTCCAACAAGCCTGAATTTCGATTACTTATGTAAACTGTGCTAATTTTTAGTTTCTCCTTCTTCATACTCTCTTCACTTTGAATTTCTTGTGGTCCACATCATTTTGCAGTGGATTATAAAAATTCAGTATCAATTGACATTGAAAGTGACATTAAGTTAATATGTTCTAGTGCTTGAGTAGTAGTTGAATTCCTATTTGGTTCCATGATGCACTTTTTAATTTTGTATTGTGACAATGTCTTTGAAGTTGACCAAACTAAAAACATAATAGAGGACAAGTGCTAGCGATAAGACTTGAACGTAAGATATTGATACCCAGAACTCTGTTTCCGTTTCAAGTTATAAGTTGGCCTTCAGTTTAAGCACTTGAGTTATAAGTTGCTTTTCAGTTTAAGTGCTTAAAAAAAAATGGTTCCAACGATGTAAATCATGTTAACAACCATCAATTGAGCCCCTTCACAGGTGAAAATAGAGCTGGTTGAGGTGATTGTGGCTCATCCTTGAGATTTAGTCCAACATCTATGATTTCATCATTAGCTCCTTTAGCTTGTTTTTTCATTTTCGTTCGATTAGTTTTAACTTCAAATTCATAGATATTTAGTTTCCATAAACACTTGCCAACTGAAGTGTTTCATATTTCTTTATCCCTGCTTAAAGGCTTTCCTACAATTTTTTTTCAGGTTAAACCAATGTGTTACATGACGCAAGTATATGCGTTCGTTTGCAATATTCAGCAAACAAGGATATTGTTCCCACGAGGAAATAGACTAATATTTATTGATTATCAATTTCAATTCAATTACTCCTAATTTAAACTACGAAATATTGGTTGTGATTTGAAAATTTAAATTAACAAAACTAATTACTAAGATCAAAATTCACAAGATTAACTGCAAATTTAACAGGTTAGGACTACAACTTCCCTTGATATTTCGTTTAAATCAATTCACTTCCCATTTAATTCAGTTAAGTAATACGAATCGTTATCCAATAATGCTTTATAGTACTCACGCACTTCTTCCGAAAGACACGTGAACAAATCCCCTTAAATCTGATCTTTAAGACACAGAATTACAAGGAACACCCTAATCAATCAACGCACTATATTCCTATGTGAATCAAGTTAATTAGGGTTTTAAGCACAAATTCTTTCAATGGATACAAAAGACATATAGGTATATTTGTATCTTACATGCTAATCATATTAACCCTATTCAGATTATATAAACAAATGTTATTATATCCAAATCTAAATCTATATTTCATATTCCAATTTTATATAGATTATCATGATAATTGCAGGCCAAATAATTAATCAATAAGTACAAGATATAATAAACAATTCAATAGAAACCAACTTTCATTCAATGAGAAGATTTAATTTAAACTACATACCAAGTTTCATTGCAATCTTAATTAAAATTTAGTTCATAATGACAAAGGAAAATATCATCCAAATTAATAATCCAAACAGCCAAGATAATTACAAAGATTAAAAATTAGAGAAAAGATTAGAAGAACTTGTCAGATTGCTCATAATCTTCCACTTGATCTTTAGCCTCTGAAATATCCTTCGTGTTTTCCTTGTTCTCTTTGCAAATCTCTTGATAATTCTCTTGATACGTTCTTTCTGAAGTCTTCTCCATTTGTATTGGTCCAAACCCTCATCAAGATTCCTATTTGGCTTCAGAATCCAACTTAGCAGCAAAACAAACTAACATTGGGCGTGTTCTAGTGCACTAGGCACTAGGAATAACTTTGTCCAAGCGCACTAGGCGCTAGACTGAGACCATGTATTTACAAAAATACCACTCAACTCTAATTTTAATGATTTTTAATTTTTTTCTTCTCTCAAATGACCATTTTGTCCCTCCAGCTCCATCTTACAAGAAATAAACACAAAAACCAATAAAAAGATACTAAAAATACTCAAAGATAACAATAATTAAGCTTAACAATACCAGATTCGTAGGTATAAAATCCACTCATCATTACACCAATGTGTTACACCCTCTGTCCCATAGGTGTCTTTAAGTACAAAAAAGTATTATCCACCAAAAGATGTCCCAAGTACACAATTCAAATGCCAAATGTTATTTAAAGACTAGATTACCAACTAACGTGTTTATGTGGGGTCCACTAGTTTTAAGAAAGAAAGAATCATTACTAAATGTACATGGGATCCACTATGGGTTTTGGAACTCATTTTATACTCTTTCCTCTATTTTAATTTCTTTAAAAATAATATGTTTAAAAAGGTGTACTTAAGACCCTATTGTGGGACTTAGGTATACATGTTACCATATGGTTGATCAAGATCATAAAGACATTCTTGATTAAATTTTTTGATAAAGCCCGAATGAAAATTACGAATGATTAGGATATCGAATGAAATGATTAGAACATAGTCTCTGAATATTGAATAAAAAAACGTTTGATAACTAATCTGTTTGAAACATCTGAACGAGTGTATTTTACAATTTTAACCTTTGAAATATGCTTGACAAGTTTGTTAAGTAATTATTAATGTGTTATCTTTTCTAAATGACTCCATGGTGTTTTGACAAAAACCAACATAATAAATTTAATTGTCAATAATACATTAATTTTATTCATTTTCATTTTATATACAAGTTCGTTTATTTTAATTTTTCAAAAGTATTCAAATTAAAATTCAATTGGATATTTTATTTATTAGAACGACATATTTTTATTGTACTATCAATTACTTAATTTTATTTTGAAATTATTGGATCTAGTTCACGGTCTCAAGAATTAAATGACCATGATGCTCGGTTGTGTTATGATTAGGCCTTAACCGAACCGTTCGTGAATTGGTTCGGTTCGAGTTCGAGTTCGAGTTTGATGTCTTGACGAGTCAAGTTCGCACATGGTTTCACGTTCGATTGTTCAATCGAAAATGTTCGCGAACCATGTGGTTCGGTTCGTTTGTGTTCACGAACGGTTCGGTTTGAGAAGTTCGAGTTTGGTTCGAGTAGTTTGATTTCTAACATGGATTCGAGTTGTTTGATTTCTTTCATGTGAAATTTATTAACCGACTTGGAAGTTGAAAATATAATCGGTTCACGTGGTTCGTCAAAATGTTTGTGAACTTGATAACGTTCGCGAACGAGTATGTGTTTATGAACGTTCGCCATGCTCGTTCGCGAACTGTTCATGTTTGCGAACTCGATAATGTTCGACTATATTCGCGAACTGTTCGCAAACTCGATCATGTTCACGAATAGCTAACGATTGAATTAGCACATAGATGTTGGTTCGATCATGTTATTCGAACATGTTCGAGTTCGACTAACAATGTTCGAGTTCGACAAAGTTCGGATCGGTTCGGTTCGTTTGCAATCCTAGTTATGATGAAATATTGTTGAGTTTTCTTTTCTTTTCTTTTTTTTTAAATTTTGAAATAAAGATTGAAGAAAAAGGATAAAGCAAGTATTTTTGTTTTAATAAAGGAGGGTATCTTAGTAAGAAGCCAATCATTACACCATCTGACCGAATTATTTAAAATTTTGCGATTTACCGACCCAGGCCAATTCAGACAATAAAAATGTTTATCAAACGGTTAACTAATCTGACCGATTCAGATTTTGGGCCATTCAGACTCCATAAAATGTAATCAAACAGCCCCCAAGTATGATATGCCTAAGCTCATAGGAATCAGTAACACTTTGTTAAATCATTATAAGCACTGTAACTGTGAAATAAGAGAATGTTCTGAACTTAAATTGACCAGTTCAGCTGTGGTTGTTGATGCACGTTTGCCTATTTCTATATATAGTAACTTCACTCAAGTATTCGCGATCAATTATGCAATATCGGGCAAGAAAAGTATAGTTCCCATGAAGAGCAATTAATAACACTAATAATCTAAGTACTAATCATGCTCCAGTTCAATTTTATTTAGAAAAATGCAAACTCAATTATGACTAATTAATAAATTAACACAACTACTTAAATATGAAATCAATGAATAAAAATATTAAGGAAACAATTTCCCCCGATGAATCATTCAAATATAACTATTCTAATTTTTCTAAATTAATTATCTAGAATTGCCAACTAAGAATCACTAATAGTTCATATAATCATTTTTCAAATAATTATATAGCATATTCATTATTATTAAGTCACTATATTCCTATGAGAAATAATAATAAATGAATTCATTAAGTATCTTTCTCAACATGTTGCTTGCGGCATACAGATATATCCCTATCCTATACACAAATGAACATTCAATACGAGGAAGAATAACTAATCACAAGTTATTTTATCCATATCTCAATTTAGTTTTCCTTGTCAAATTCCATCTAAATCTATTAGATAATCGTTAATTAGGCAATTATAACTTGAAGCACAAAATATAATAAACGATTCAACCAATAATCAATTTAAACAAAAGCAAGAATAAATTAAATTAAACTATCATCGGGTTTCATTGTAACCTTAATTAACAAATTAGTTCATAACTACAACTATGAACATCATCAAATAATCAAGAGCCATTCCAGATTGCAAGAAATAAAGATTAAAGAAGAAGAATTAAACTATGTTGAATCCAATCTTTAATGTTCAGCTTCCCTCTTTGCCCTCTTTGCAAGCCTTGAATATCTCCTTCAAAACTGATGAGAACCTTTACTCTGGAAAATAATATGTAACTCCCTAATCTGATATCTTCCCCCTAATATTCTATATTTGATATATTAAATTTCCAACCCATAAATAAGCGTAATTTAGTTGAAGTCTTCAGCCTTGAAGAGTTTGAGACTTCCGAAACTACAATTAGTAAGTGCCCAAATTAAACAGGAACGTAATTAGCCCAAAACAGCACCCAGATAGTCGTGCACGTGCATCACACGCGCCTGCATAATTCACTAGAGCGCCGCGGCTCTTTAGAAATACAAAGGTTAGCGCCGCGACTCTTGAGATAGAGCGCCGCGGCTTGAAACTTTCTGTAGATTTTCTTGTCTCCTCTTACGCGTCCGTTTGGTCCACTTTAGCCATGTTGAACCCAGCTACTTATCATTTGCCATCGTCGAGCCAATGCCAGACAATTCTTTAACCCCCGTAGCTTCTTGTCAAGGCTAAATACGCGTCAACTATTGCAATTTACACCAACATAGGTTGAATTTAACATTTCTGCACAAAAACACTAAAATGCATAAAAATGAACTAAAAATACTCAAGAATTAGCAAAAATATCAAGTCAAGACTACCTAATTAGTAGATATAAAATTCACTCATCAAATACCCCCAAAGTTACACTTTGCTTGCCCTCAAGCAAAACCTAAAAACAAAACTAAAACCTAAAAACTCTAAAATGCAATCTACTATCAAATTATCATGAATCTGAATATAGCATCCAAGATCATACATAAACAATCCTTAGCAAAAATCAAATCGTGCATAAGCCTGTCAATCAACTTAGTCATCAATTTCACAATAATTATGATCCCAAAATGTGTGACACCACCACTCCAATTAATCCTACCTTAGACAAGATTATACAACGAACACCTAGTAAAAGAAAACTATCAATATTACCGGAATATTATCGTTCGTGTAATCCACAAAAATGTCCACGTGGCCCGCTGTCTGGTTCACTATGCGTGTTTGCTAGCGAGACAACCTCAACAACTACTCCTGTCATCGCCCCAGGTTGTCTGTCACAATTCGCAGTGCCCTAACCTTCGTAAGCAGTAAATCCTGAGATGCTCCAGATGAAGAAGAACTACTAGCAACAGCATGCCAAGTCGGTTGGGATGGCTCCGCAGCACCTCCAGCAGCAGCAACAACAACTTCAACCTCGGCCTCAGGTCTAACAATAAATCCAGTACCCCTCAACTAAGCGATGCCACTGATAGCCCGGCTGTCAAATATCTCATCTGCAACCCATACAACCCTGGCATTCCTACACAACCTACAAATGAGTGATGGGTGTGGATGTCCACCAGTCGAGCCTCCCCGCAGTGCATGGAGTATCGAACCATAGATGACCTTACCCACGTCTATGCTCTTCCCCGTAACTATAACATACAGAAGAACCGCCCTGGACTTGATCACATCGGACACATGGGAAGACGAAATCAATTTTGCACAAATTTGCCAAGCCCTGCCAAATTGGCTTAGCTTGCTCCTTTGGAATTACACCGCTTCATCACCCCGTATAATCCATTCAGCCCCGGGTCTACACAAACCCTTGATCACTTGGTCCCAATCCAGTTCTTCCATCCTATAATATGTGAATTCATCGTCCTCGATCGGAGCAAGGTGATAGTAGGCATTGATGGCCACGCTATCAAAAGGCACCGATTTACCTCGAACCATTGCCACCTTATTCTTTGCCTCCACCGCATTTGCATAAAATTCTTTGACTATTGCCACCACGTCGACCTCCGGTTGTGTTGTTAATACTCTCCAACCACGCTCGTTTATTGTTGCTCTTATTCCTCTTTCATTGTACTCCTGTGGTACTAAGCCCGTTCTTGAATCAAATTCTTGTTCGCCAAAAACGAGTGAAACCGCTTCGACTTGGCCTCGCTCATGAAACGAGTCCGATCATATGTTCTTGCAGCCCTGGATTTTGAACTCTCACCACGTCTTTTGGGAGCCATACCTTGCACAAAGTCGCTAAGAAAACCAACCAAATTGATGAAGACTTTCTTTGAGGCAATCTGTCCAACACTTGGCGTGCAGTCCAATTTTCTCCCATTGTCAAAGCTCTATGTTACTCCAATTCTCCCCCAAATGTGATACCAACAACAAGCAATCCAATCCAATAGAAGAAATCAGCCCAGAACAGAAACAAATTGATGTGTGTGATCAATTACCTTTGCTAGCTTTGGAGAAGATGAAAAGATATATATCCCCTTTTCCAATACTTCTCAATCTTTATATAGAAGTTGTATTAGCTTTGCATGCCCCAATTGATCCCTAGTAGGAGTTGAATCGATGTAATTAAGTGCAAAAAGGAGTTCTCGAATTGGTGTTGGAGACTTTGGAGAATTTGAAGTTGGGAAGAGTTGGGAGTGTTTGGAAAGTTGGGCATGTGATGGGCCCAAAATTTTAAGCTGAAATCCATAAGAGCGCCGCGGCTTTGGGTCGAGCGCCACGACGTCGCTGCGGCACTGAACATTCTGCAATTCAGTGCATGCGGCTGCTTGGCTTTGCTTGACCCTTCCTTCCTTGCTTTCCTTGCCCCTTCCTTGCCTTGCATCGTGCCTCGTCTGATCGGATTTCTTGGCATCCCTTGCATAGGTTTCAATTAACCACTGAGATCGTCATATTGTTAATTTGCAATCGTTATTCAGCTTAATTAATCATAAAGATTTAAATGAACTAAGATTTCATTATGATGCCATTTAAACCCAATAATTGTAAACATTAAGTAACATACAACTTAAACTAAATTAATTTCCTAACACTAATTAAAATGCAATCTAATACTAATACTGAATTTAAAAACCCTTTGGTTGCCTCCCATTAGCGCTTGTTTTATAGTCATCAACCTGACTTCTTCATTCTTCTACTCCGGCTCTGTTGAGACGTTCGGAATGTCGTCGACGATTGCACATTCCACTTCATTCTTCACAAATCGCCCGTTTTCTTCCACGACTCCTTTTCCTTCTATCCGTTCATTCTTATTCAATTGTGTTGCACCGTCATCCTGCACTTTCTTCTCATGATTTATGCCCTCTTCCGCCAGATAACATTCTTCCACTTTGTTCGGAAACCTGATAGTATCGAACACATTGAACTTGACTTCTTGATCGTTGACCTCATTGTAAGTTCTCCATTCTACACATTGTCAATGTTTGATCTGTAGCTAAGAACGAACATCCCAAAATGAGTGGAACCTCTTGATCTTCCTCACAGTCAAGTATCACAAAATCGACTGGAAACACGACCTTGTCAATTTTCACTAGCACGTCCACGATTACTCCCTTTGGATAAGTGATTGACCTATCCGCTAGTTGCAATGTGATGTTCGACTGCTTTGCCCCTTTTAGACCTAGCTTCTCGTAGATAGATAATGGCATAAGATTGATGCTTGCACCGAGGTCGCATAAAGCTTTCCCTACGAACTGTGTCCCTATGGTGTACAGTATTGTGAAACTTTCAGGATCCTGCAGCTTTGTTGGCAATTTCTTTTGAATAATAGCACTGCATTTCTCCGTTAGAGCTACCATCTTACACTCGCCTATCCTTCGCTTCTTTAAAAGAATTTCCTTCATGAATTTCACATAATTCGTCATTTGTTCTAAAGCTTCGGCAAAAGGTATGTTAATATGTAGTTTCTTGAAAACATCCAAGAATTTAGAGAATTGGTGATCAAGCTTTTGACTTTTCAGACGTTGTGTATATGGCATGGGAGGCTTCTTCATGTTTTGCTTGCCCCCATTATTGTTCAAATCTAACTTGGCATCTCCCTCATTATCTTCATTCTTGCTGTTGTCGGTTTTGACCTTTTGCTTCCCATCACTGTTTTTCTTACCTGTCAGAATATTGTCATTCTCCTGCAAATTATTACCACTTCTTAACGTGATCGCCTTGCATTGCTCATGACTCTTTCATAGGGTTAACCTTCGTGTTGCTTGGAAGAGCACCTTGAGGACGGTTGTTCACAGCACTTGCTAGTTTTCCCATTGGTTCTCCAAGTTACGTATGGATCCCTCTAAACTGTTCAATTTCGTGTCACTGTGAGCAATATATTTGGTGATTAACTCCGCTAAACTCGACTTTCTTTCTTGTTGTGGTTGATTTTGTCCTTGGAAACCCGGTGGATGAAATTGATGTGGAGTTGAAGCTTGATTTTGGTTGTTGCTCCATGAAAAGTTTGGATGGTTTCTGTTTGTTTGAAGAAACGAGAACAAACATACAATCATATTGTAATAAAGCGGAAACATGACCATAAATCAAATTTAAATTTTTTTGCAATCTTAGGAATCACCTTACGCAATATTATTAATTGAGAAAGGATTAAAGATATACCTTACAAAGATGAGACAAACGTTCGCTACCCAAGTGTGTAATGCTCTAAAGTTGATCCACCAAGAGTATATTGATTGAAGGATTAAATTTAGGTTCTACAAGACCTTGGGTGACTACTCCTAACTCTTTAGGTTTTTGAGAATACTTGCAAAGAGATGTATTAACATTAGTCTGTTTTATAATAAGATTCTTCTTATTTATAGACTAACCCTCACTCCTAAACCTTGTAGGATTTAGGGTTTTAATTTAATTCCCAATTTTATTAAGAACTAAATTAATAATAATAATAAAACTCATATTTATTTATATTTTAGTATTTGTCAAAATACTTAATTATAAATATTAGTATTTCTCCAAATACTAAATTATTATTATTTGGCCAATTTATTTATAATAATAATAATAATAATAAGACTTCTCTTATTAATTTATAATTTAATATTTCTCCAAATACTTAATTATAAATATTAAACTATTTAATTTATTCCACTAATAAATTAAATATATTTTATTTATTATTATTAAGTCAATTACTTCTAAAATTATATTTCTCTTTTGCAAATTGTGACCCTTTAGGTTCAATATTAAGTTAGTAGTAGAACAAATAAATTAAAACCATTATAATATTATTTATAATGAATTAAACTCTTTTAATTTAATTATAAATAAATATTTATACTACATCATGAGTGACACCTTATAATAATGTGTTATGACTATCCAGATAATATGAAATTCAACGTTAAATCACATAGAACCTATTCCGTGAATAGTTACTGTACAATTCAATCCTTTTGCCATACAATGTCCCGATTAAACATAAGACATGAAATTACTAACAAGTCTTATTTATTTAATCATATGCATTTCGATTCGCAAAAATGTACAACTCCATTAATGTAAATTAGAATCTCTTTTCTAATTTTCATTCACCTTGACCAAGGATTTCTGAGTTGTCACTTATCGAATCACATATGACATTCTCCCCCTTTACTGGAAGTGGTAGATCTTTTGTTCATCATTCACCTACCTCCACATGTACACTTCATTATACCCAAACATACCCTATAATATACTCTGAAGTATTAAGAAATATGACAAAGTATAACTCAGAATACATAAGGTACTATGATGATTATTTGTACTACTATCAATATAGGAACCCCTATTGTCAGACAAATAAAACTCCATTAGGTGTTCCTCTAAGCGAATCACGTTTAGTAACCTTATTCTCCAGTAAGCACCTACATACTTGCTTTAGTGTCTCCACATAAATGATTATGAAATCAATCATCCTCTTCAACAGAGTAAGCATAATAAGTGTTAATCTATCCGGAATCAGTAACCCCACATTAGTAGTCCAACGATTTGGACCATTTTAGTTTTGAGCTATCTAGAATTTAAATCTCATTAATATGATCAATATCATGATTCTAAAAGTATTGCTCCAAAACTATGAGTTTTTCACATTTATTAAATTCAACTAATTAAACATGGATAAAGGTCTTTAATTAAATAATTTCTTTTATTAATAAATAAACAAGATTACAAAGTAAATGCTTATCACATATTGGCTTGAGGGCATACTACTTTCAGTTTCTCCACCCTGGGTTGTATGTGTTCGAGTATATGCCATGTTTGTTGCTATTCCCAATGTAGTTGACTGTTTCTGGATTAATAGCACATTGATTTGTTTGATGGTTACCTGCACATAATTCACACACTGCAACTACCTGATGAACGAACCGACTGCGTTCATCAAACTTCTTCATTAACGTTGCAACTTGTGTCGCCAAGTCAGTTATTGCATCTACTTCAAATTTTCCTCCTGCCTTAGGTTGGTTCATTCGAGTCGTAGGTCACTGATAATTATTTGCAGCCATTGTTTCTAAAAGCTCATAAGCCTCATCAAAACTTTTGCCCATCAAAACTCCTGCTGCTGCATCGATGCTAGTACGAGTGATGTTGAATAACCCGTTGTAAAAAGTTTGTACTTGCAGCCATTTGGGAAGCCCATGATGTAGACACCTTCTCAACATGTCTTTGAACCTTTCACAAGC
This sequence comes from Panax ginseng, assembly GCA_020205605.1. Taxonomy (NCBI): domain Eukaryota; kingdom Viridiplantae; phylum Streptophyta; class Magnoliopsida; order Apiales; family Araliaceae; genus Panax; species Panax ginseng. The sequence continues at coordinate 74,541,401 of CM035131.1, read as the reverse complement.
CTCATACATTGACTCGGAATCCTGCTGTGTAAATGATGTAATTTCATTCCTTATTTTCGCTGTTTTAGCAGGTGAAAAAAACTTCGCTAGAAACTTTTGAGCCCAATCATTCCATCTTGTAATTGATCCTGCTGGTAGCGAACGTAACCAACTCTTCGCCTTATCACGAAGTGTGAAAGGGAAGAGCCCGAGTCTCACTGCATCATCAAAAACACCATTGTACATGAACGTATCACATATCTCCAACAAGGTGGTCATTCGGTCGGATCATCATTGGGTAAACTCCCAAATTGGATTGAATTTTGTATGATTTGTATTCTCTGGTTTAATTTCAAAAGTGTTCGCGTTAATTGCCGGTCTCCGTATGCTTGAGTGAATTTTTGTCACCTGTGGCATTGCATAGTCTTTAAGAGATTTTTGAGTTTCTTTCACAACTATTGCTTCTTGTTGAACTATTTCAGTATAATATTGTCGCAGTTTTCGGAACCTTCTATCGATCTCGTCTTCTTATGACAGTAACTCCTGATCTTTCGATCTTGTGTGCATACAAGACTGCTTGCAAAGAGAAAACAACAAAATAAAGTAAAACAAAAATAATGTCTAAACTAAGATCAAACTGATGGAAATTAGTATTAGATATTTTGGATTATTAAACTACTCCCCGGTAACGGTGCCAAAAACTTATTTGACTATTTCTATATATAGTAACTTCACGCAAGTATACACGATCGATTATGCAGTATAGGGCAAGAAAAGTATCGTTCCCACGAAGAGCAATTAATAACACTAATAATCTAAGTACTAATCATGTACCAGTTCAATTTTATTTTGAAAAATGCAAACTCAATTATGACTAATTAATAAAATAACACAACTACTTAAATATGAAATCAATGAATAAAAATATTAAGGAAACAATTTCTCCCGATGAATCATTCAAATATAACTATTCTTATTTTGATAAATTAATTATCTAGAATTGCTAACTGAGAATCACTAATAGTTCATATAATTATTTTTCAAATAATTATATAGCATATTCATTATTATTAAGTCACTATTTTCGTATGAGAAATAATAATAAACGAATTCATTAAGTATCATTCTCAACGTGTTGCTTGCAGTATACGAATATATTCCTATCCTATATATAAATGAGCATTCAATCCGAGGAAGAATAACTAATCACAAGTTATTATATCCATATCTCAATTGAGATTTCCCTGTCAAATTCCATCCAAATCTATTAGATAATCGTTGATCAGTCAATTATAACTTAAAGCACAAAATATAATAAACAATTCAACCAATAATCAATTTAAACAAAAGAAAGAATAAATTAAATTAAACTATCATCGGGTTTCATTGTAACCTTAATTAACAAATTAGTTCATAACTACAACTATGAACATCATCAAATAATCAAGAGCCATTCCAGATTGCAAGAAATAAAGATTAAAGAAGAATTAAACTATGTTGAATCCAATCTTTAATGTTCAGCTTCCCTCTTTGCCCTCTTTGCAAGCCTTGAATATCTCCTTCAAAACTGATGAGAACCTTTACTCTGGAAAATAATACGTAACTCCCTAATCTGATATCTTCCCCCTAATATTCTATATTTGATATATTAAATTTCCAACCCATAAATAAGCGTAATTTAGTTGAAGTCTTCAGCCTTGAAGAGTTTGAGACTTTCCGAACAACAATTAGTAAGTGGCCACATTAAATAGGAACGTAATCAGCCCAAAACAGCTCCCAGATAGACGTGCACATGCAGCACACGCGCCTGCATAATTCACTAGAGCGCCATGGCTCAACCTTGAGCGTTGCGACCATAGTTATCAAGGCGCCAAGTCGAGACAAAGCGACAGCTGGGAGCTAAGCGCCCGACTAGTCGTCTGCAAGTCGACAAGTCGTTAACAATGTAAATTGTATATGTATAAAATTATATATATATATAACATTTATATGAATATTTATATATTTATATTTCTAATGATTTTCCATATTCAAATTTCAAAATGCAAGTTATAGCATATCAAATCACAAGAAGAATCGGATAAGATTAAGTCAAAATGATAATTTTACTATAGCTGTAATTTTTTGAACTTGTACTAACTTCAAATTATATAAATGGCGATACATTTGTAATATTTAGTTTAATTCAATATAATTCTTAAATTTATGTTTAATTTCTTAAGTTTTAAAATTGTATATATAGATTAATTTTAAAAATTTATGATAAAACAATTAAATATAAACAATTAGTAATGTAATAAGTAGCAACTTTTTTTAGTTACTACACTATTATAATTTATACATATGTAGTTTAGGAAATGCTTTAAATGCAAATATCCATCATAACTATGATAGTGAAGCGCTAAACAATAAACAAACAGAGCACATAAACAACAAGTAAAAACAGGCTGTGAAGCAATAAACAACAAGTCGTGAGTCAAATAAATACTAAATAGAGCACATAAACAATAAATAGGCAGCAGAGCCAAAGCAGTCAAAGAAGATAAACAAATAGTGAAGGTTGTGAAGTGTGACGTAATAAACAGTATATGAGCAGAACAGAGCCAAATCAGAGCCCCCATATTTTTTCGGCGAGAAGATAAAAGACGGGAAGCAGGGTAGAAGAAGAAGAGAAGAACTGAAGCAGAGTAGAAGAGCCCCATATTTTTGTCGGCAAATCAGAGTAGAAGAAGACGAGAAGAACTGAAGAAGAAGAGAAGCATACCAGTAAACTGTCACGTCGTCGTCTCCCTCAGAGTCACGCCTAAGTCGTCGGAGTGGGCTTGATCGATATTAGCAGGTTTGTTTCTCCCTCTCTCACTCGTTTCTTCCTCTTTGCTATACCCAAGTTGCGACCTGGGATCGATAGATTAGGTTTCGTTTCAGCCGAACTTTAGCCTCACTTTTTTTTTTACCATGTTAAGCTTTGGGTCGGACCATACCCGCTACGACCAAGTCGTCCAGAAGTCGCCCCAAGTTGTCCAAATCGCTGTCTGGTCGCTCGCCTTTTGCCTCCCCAACGAAGTCTCCCAGACGACCTTTAACTTCGTACCGACTTGTCGCCTAGTCGTCGCCTAGGCGACGACTTGATAAGCATGGTTGCGGCTCTTGAGATAGCGCCCCGCGGCTTGAAACTTTATGCAGATTTTCTTGTCTCTTCTTACGCGTCCATTTGGTCCACTTTAGCCATGTTGAAGCCAACTACTTATCATTTGCCACCGTCGAGCCAACGCTTGAAAATTCTTTAACCCCCGTAGCTTCTTGTCAAGGCTAAATACGCGTCAACTATTGCAATTTATACCAACATAGGTTGAATTTAACATTTCTGCTCAAAAACACTAAAATGCATAAAAATGAACTAAAAATACTCAAGAATTAGCAAAATATCAAGTCAAGCCTACCTAATCTATTAATTATACTAAAACGCAGTACATGACACAATAGCTTGACATCTGTCATCCTCAAAATTCAACACATGTCCTGCCTAATTAATGCTCCTTAATACCTGTAACTCCTAAAATCACTACCTTTTTAATCCCAAGATTAATTTTTTTAAATTTATAATCTACTAAATCACTACAAATATACTATTTTGATAATGACAATTGTTTGATATTATCCTTTCTAATTTAATTATTATGCTATTAATTAATTAATTATCCAAAAAATTAATTAATAGCATAAAGTAGTGATTTTAGTAATTAAAATTTTGGGATTAAAAAGGTAGTGATTTTAGGAGTTAATAATTAAATTACAAAGGATAATATCAGAAAAGTTGATATTATCAAAACAGTATAGATTTGTAATGATTTAGGGGATTATAAATTCAATAAATTAAGAGATAATAATTAAAGTACAAAGGATAATATCATAACATTATGCTATTAACTAAAACTGTTTAGATTTGTAGTGATTTAGGGGATTATAAATCCAAAAAATTAATTAATAGCATAAAGTAGTGATTTTAAATTAATAGCATAATAATTAAATTAGAAAGGATAATATCAAACAATTGTCATTATCAAAACAGTTTATATTTGTAGTGATTTAGTGGATTATAAATTTAAAAAATTAATTTTGGGATTAAAAAGGTAGTGATTTTAGGATAACATCACTACAAATATAATCTGTTTTGATAATGGCAACTGTTTGATATTATCCTTTCTAATTTAATTATTATTTACTAAAATCACTACTTTATGCTATTAATTAATTTGTTGTATTTATAATCTCCTAAATCACTACAAATCTAAACAGTTTTAGTTAATAGCTATTATGATATTATCCTTTGTATATTAATTATTATCTCTTAATTTATTGAATTTATAATCCCCTAAATCACTACAAATCTATACTGTTTTGATAATATCAACTTTTCTGATTTTATCCTTTGGAATTGAATTATTAACTCCTAAAATCAATACCTTTTTAATCCCAAAATTTATAATTACTAAAATCACTACCCCAGAACCATGAAGGCAGTAATTTTACTGATGTTATCTCATGGACTTAGTTAAATATCTTCTTTCAACTTATCCTCGGTTGAGAATGGTTAGAATTACTGCCTTTTGTTGTTTAGTATGCAATGTTTCATCTCTTTGCTTTTCATTATTGAGATTCAGGGGGACTTGCATATGTATTTGCGCACAAAACTTTAATCCAACTCTATGTAACATATGCTATCAAAATTTGATCATCGCACAACAATTTACCATCTTCTTATTATATTTTAATTTATCAATTGTACGTATAAATTTATTATTAACAAAATAAATAATCTCGCCGCAACGTGCAGATTTGTATCTAGTTAGTAGATATAAAATGCACTCATCAATGCATATCATACAAGTACTGCCTGTGACACCCCCAAACCCAGGTACTTCATTCCCACAGGATTTTGTGCTCACTAAATCAAACATTCATATCTAACTACCCATCACAATAAAATTGGATAAATAAAACCTTTCCCATTAAAGGGTTGCATAATAAAAATCTCCCAGGTTATCTAACCTTTAAATACAATCAATCAAATGCGGAAAATTAATAAACTTCTTTACAACCATTCAATTTAAAATCTGATAATCAAATATCAACACATTACAAGTCTTCAACACTTGTTCATCTTTCCTTTTCCCTTACTGGTGCTAGGTACATCAACCTTCTCATCTTTAACTGCAAGAGTGAGCAAACAAAGCTCACTTGAAACAACAATGAATGAAAAATCTTTACAACAACCATCAAATAAGAGGCTCGATAGAATTAAACAATATGATTTATCAACATTTTGAAATATACAACTGAGGGTCCTAAGACCACGAACTATGTCCATAGTTATAAGTAATATTTCAACTTAAACTTTAACAGTCGTAAGGCTATAGGGACTCCTCATACTTAGGGGGATCAACCCTTCGTACAATGTATTGTGCACAAACATTTCAACGCTAAACGTAAGTTACCCCTAATAATAGGGTTGTTCATCTCAGTATTTAGAGTACAAGTCCGCACCAAAGTGAGTTTGGTTTGGATACATTTCAGGGTAATTTGGAATTCAACGAACATCAACTAAGGACTAGTTGAATGAAATCAATAACATCATACTATAGAATAATCGTAATTGAATTAACATGGTAACTTAAAGTCATGCTTTAGGAATAATCTAATAGCATACAACTTGAATAACTATAACACACCTTGCTTGAACAATGTTAAGCCAAGGTTATTTAAAATCGAATACTAAGCATGCGTAGCAATTTGAACGATAAAAGCTGTTTCAACATTAGTATGTATAATTGTGCATGCTAAACAACAAGTTAAATACAAGAATAACATTCAATATAAAAATCAAAGTTTAGAAAGCTTGCATCATTTATAAGGTAATCGAATTGGAAACCATAATTGCTTCAACAAGAAAATAGATTAGAGAACTTGCCTTGCTCGTAGATTAAAATCGAACAATTGAATCACAATATCCTATATACATATGTCATCATGACATAGTTAGTCACTACCACTTTACAAACATAACTAAGTACATTCATCATGTAGGTTTGATTATTTAATCACATAATCAAATTATAAAACAAGTTAATTGTTAATAACATGTTCATTCTAGATATAGAATTATTAAAATTATAACTTAATAGTCCTATTATTAACACATAACCATTCCTTTAGACTTTGAGTACAAAATTAACATTGTCAGACCATTTTGCTAACTTTCGCATGCAACATACGATTTATATCTTGGTGGTTATTATGGCGCCCACATACATTATACTACCGGTATGACTACATGTTGTAATGTTGTACTCTGACGTCATAATGACTGACTTAAATCATCTTGATCTTGATGATGCCAACAATAATGATATGAACAAAAGCCAATTTTAGCCTACAAGCTACTTTCTAATAGTCTAATTAACATGTAATTCATATAGAGACTTCATATAAACATAATTCAAAGACTCTTAACATGTTTCTACCCATAAAACAACATAAACAACGAATTTACAACATACAATTCCACTGTTTTTGATAAAAACTCACTTTTTGATGTTTTTAATGAAAATAAACACTGTGTTTTGTTTTTCAACCAAAACAGTTAATTCAAAGCATTTTATCAATGTTTATACATACTCTATCAAATTCAATAGTCAATTTATCAACTAAGCAACTAATTAACCCTTAATTTCTACCTTAAACTAAACAATATATATTCACAAAAACTCTCTATAAAAATAGCTTTTCTTCACAACCCATACATAATATAAATTCTTTGACTATTCTCAATTATAGCTTAAGAAAATAGTTTAACAACACTAGATTATCATATAAAATCACATACATAACAAAAAAAATTCAACTTCTACAAAACTTTTATGGAGAAAATTGGGAGAGAGAATACAACTATAACTTTGAAAAGAAAAACAATAATAGAGTTTAGATACCTTGTTTGAAGAAGATGATGGCCAACCCTTTTGATTCTCAAGCTTCTTCTTCTCTCCAATTCCTTAGCCTTTCTTCCTCTCTTCTTTTCTCTCTGTAAACTCTCTTCTCCTCTCTATTCTAATTCTACGTCTTAGAATATAACGTATAAGATATAATATATATTAATTATATAATATAAATATAAATATAACTGATATCAGTTATCCAAGTTTTGAAAACCAAAAGCCATAAGGCTTGTTTGGCTAACCACTAAAAAAAAATCAATTAATCCTTATGCCTTGTTTGGTAAAACTCAATTAGAATAAAGACTCAATAGGCATTAGGCTTTGTTTGGCAAAACTGAATTAAACTTCTTTAAGTTATTTTAATAACTCCTTTATAAAAGGTTATTTGTCACACTTTTATTTAATTAAATTAATTCTAATAACAATTTATTAAATTACTTTAAAAATTATAATTTTCTATATAATTATAACTTTATTTAATCAACTAACACATCATTTTAATTACAAATTCAAATAAAAGAATAATAATTCAATTAATCAAAACTCTCTAACTTAATAATTAAATTAAATTAGCATATAATAATTAATTTCTTTAATTATTTATTTAACAAATAATTAACAATTATTCAACAATGAACACATCCATTAAATACTTAAATAATTCAATAAATATTTAATATAACAGTTAAAAATTCTGGAATGTTATATCATTCCTTCCTTACAAGGATTCTGTCCTCAAAATCACAACTCAAACAACTCATTCGTCACACCGCCTCCAATACTAAGCTTTTAAGCTAGACTTCCACAATGAACTAGCTGTTGGAAAATTTTAGTACGTCCTAGTCTTCCTCCTCAACTTTAGGGGCTAATAAGATACACCTCAAAACAAAAAGGAAGGAAAAGGAGTTAATGGGATACACCTCAAAAACAAAAAGGAAGTATCCAACTCTTTGTCCTTTAAATCTCCATCTTTGAAAGCTCTAAGGTATAATTGATATGAAGATCATATCCTTGCTTGAAACGAACTTCCTCATACTTTGTCTTCATTGCAACAACAATAAACACCTCTAACAAATAATGAGTATTTTGCTTGGATACAAAGATTGTCGCGGGCAAGTGGGAAAAAGCTTCCCAACAAACTGATAAGCCAAACAAATTTTGAGTTGCTAGAAAGGCCATTTTAGGGGTTTGTTTCCTTGGAATTTGTGGGTGAAACTTGAGGATAGATAGTTAGATACTGAGATTTATGGTTTATTAATGATGATTCAAAATTGTAGAGGCTTGGATTTAGGGCTGTAAACGAGCTGAGCCGAATCGAGTCAAGTCAAACTTTGACTTGCCGAGCTCAAGCTCGACTCTGAGTTAAAAGCTTTGTGTTAGCTACTACCTACTCCCTCCGTTCCGAAATATAGGATCAATGTTGACCTTTTGAAGTCAATTTGACATATTTTCAAATTCAAAATTATATGTTTTTTTTTTAATTAGACAATACAATTATAAAAATTGAAAACTAAGTAAAAGTACTGCAAATTACAATATTTCTTGCTTTCAAAAGTAGAATGAATCTCATATTGACTTTGACAAGTCAAGCATGTTCTTATATTGTTGGAAACGGAGGGAGTATTATATAGGTAACATCATTACGTTGAGTGTCTGGGCACAATTCTTAAACTCGGTTGTTTTCTAGGACTCCATGAATTTATGACAACACTTAAAATCTAATGTCCCTGTTTGAACTTCCAATAATAGCAACAGGTTTATAATTTTTAGATATTCTATACTTAAGTTCTTCAGCACAACTGATCGTTCACTGTGCTGTCTGATGCTCAAATGTCCATTTAATCTAGTTTATCCTTTCATATCAAAGTCATGCAAGGGGCTTGAAATGGACATTTTAGCATCAGACAGTACAGTGAACAATCAGTTGTTAATAAAATTGTACAGTGAACGTGGATTTCATTTAGTCTAATCTATCCTTTCATTTCTTTTTGGGCTTTCCTTTGTGATGTTAAGTTTCTTTCTATTTCCAGGCCGGAAGCACTCTTGATACAGTAGAGCAACTTGTGGAAGAACAAAGCCTGGACTCTTTGTTTGCCGATAAGTAGGCATCTAAGTTTCTGCCCAGTTTTTAAGATATATTGTCAACAAAATTGTTTGTTCTAGTAACAATTGCACTGCAAATGCATACATTTGAGAAGTAATAGTACTTTTATCTGTACATATCTCATATTAAATGCCAAAATATTTCTTATTAGTTACTTCAGATCTGGAACTCACAACACCACAATCAATTGGCTTGATAATCTTCTTCCTTGCTCAACATTGCCAGACTATTATGATTCTAAATGAAACTTTTACCAATTATTACGAGATGTATAGTATCACCCTAAACTTAAGGCATGGTACAGTTATTACATTAAGACATGCCGGTTTCTGAAGCATTTTCATATTAAGGTTAAAATAGTTTCCATTGTAACCAAGCTTCTTTATGCTTCTTTATTGTAGAATTAATTATTGAAGTGTTGTTCCAATTATGGCATGTGAGGATACTTTTATTAAAGAAAATGAGTGCCTTGAAATATTGTATATATGCATGTACATAGATGTTCACAAATAGTAAAAACATGCATGGATGCATGCTCTAACTATATAATTCTCTAAGCACAATTCAGTATGAGGATGATAACAAATGCTTTTCAGGAGTAATGTTGGAGATGTTTCTCACTCTCTGTCATTAGTGAAGAAGAATGAGGTCCAACACTTGATGAATTTGCTGGAAAAGGTCAGTAAAGTTTGTTCAATTTTAGTTTTTTTTTCTCATTTTATCTCTCATTAATAACTTAATAGGGAAAACAGCTACCAGTTACTTGCATTCAGGTGCAACTTACACAGATATACATAGTGGCGGAAATATAATTTTTGTTCAGTGGAGTGAAAATATATTACAAGTATCAATTTTCTTTTTAATCAAAGAGATTTTTTTAAGAAAATTGAACATATTGATAGTGAATGTTCCCTCTAAATTTACATACCACTTTTTTTTTATAATTTTTTTTCTTTTTCCTGTGGATTTATGTCGAAAGTAAATTTTGATATTATTTTGTAAGGAATTGATTTTTTCACAATTGAAATTGATTTTTTTCACAATATCATATTTCACATGAATGTTGGACCACTTACTATTCATCTGAGGACCTAGTGAAAAATCAATCTCCTATCTTTAATATATTGTTAAAAGTATAACATTTAAATATACTAATATGTAAAATAATACAAAAGTACAATATTAATATATGTTTGTGGCACATTCGCAGAAAAAGTGTGGTAAGTACATCGAGATAGAGGAAGTAATTTTTAATAGAAAGACATTTAAGGAAACTGGCAAGTATGGTAAGCATAGTTGTCATGGCGCTATGGCGTCGATAGTTGACCACGAGAATGCCTAAGCAATAAGGTGTCCGTCATGGCGTCTTATGGCGACAAGTCATTAACAATGCGTAATTTACACATTATTTATTTTACTATAAAAGTTTATTGAACAATAAAATTTTATATACATTAAAACTTAAAACCTAATAACTAACACTATGGAAAACAAATAAAGACACAATTATAAGAATGCTTTACAATCAAAATTCAAAAATAAAACACTTGACATTAAAAACTAGTAGAACAAGTCAACAAATACTACGTAGAAAATAAATAATTGATCAAGTAAACACTCATCACTCATCACAAGTCTAATAAGTAATAAAATTATACCACATAGCAAGTTCATAAGTTATGGGTAAAAAATGACTTGATCAATTATCTTAGGCCAACTATCAATGTGTGAGCCTTGGCAGCTCGGCGTCCAAGGCGTCATCTTGTCCTTCTCTAGTGCTAGGACGCTTAGTCGTCACCTAGGCGTCGTCATGGCAACTATAGTGGTATGTAAATTGACACGGAGGGAAAAATTTTCAACAAAGCACATGTAACAAACTTTTGCAACAATTATCTTCGTGCCTTCTTTTCTCTGAGATAAGACTTCTAGGTTGAAACTTAAGTCCAATTACAGTATAGCGTCAAGCAAAAAAGTTAATAATGTACCCAACTATGTCAAGCAATAAAAATTTTAAGCTCACTACTTGACAAAAAGCTTCAAATTGTAACAAGAATCCCCAAAACATGATATGATAATATTAATTCCTCTAATATAAATAATCAATATCACATGGTAGGAACAAGATAGACACTACAAATATAAGAATATAGAGAGCAATGGCAGGCATAGTTTAATAGATTTAGAGTTTAGGAATGAAAATAATTCTGAAAGCTCTACATGAATTTATAAAAAAAATTTAATACTCCTCCATTATTGGCTTTTTGAAAGTAAATTTGAATGATTTTCAAAAGTTCAAAATTGATGTAGAATAAAACTTATAATCAATACTGTTTAGATAGTTTACAATATTAATCATTATTTTGACTAGATTTAAATGAATCTACATCAATTTTGAAAATTTAAAAATTTGAAATTGACTTGTAAAAAGTCGATAATTATATTATATTTTGGAACGGAGGGAGTATAATAAGGCTGAATTTGGAATATTTTATGAGTATATTGGGTATTTCATTATAACAAACAATTTAAGTAAAAGTACTGACTAGAACATTGAACACATATGTATATATACACAAGCACAAATGCACACAAACACACACACGCTCTATCCCTTCCAAATATAAGAACAATATTAACTTTTAAAAAAGAATTTATGGCATTTTCAAACTTAAAATTGCTTGATTTATTTAGGTTTTGAGGACAATAAATTTGTAATTACTAGTAGTTTTTAGATAGTTTATAGTATTATATTGACTGAAATTAAACGAATTTCATATCAATTTTGAATTTGAAAAATGTTGTAAATTGAGTTTTATTTATCTTAGAAAGGAGGGAGTGTATATATTAGATGAAATAAAAATTTTATTGGATAGAAGATAAAGCACAGAGGAGTCCTCCAAAGAAATAAAAGTCGTTAAAAAAAATAACGATCTGCTGCCCATCAATCTCTACAAAAACTGAAAAAAGCAACTCTGAAAAAAATCCAATAACTGGCACCTAAAGCGATGTAAGAAATGATACCCTATCCTGCAGAAGATGAAGAGAGATGGAAATCATGACAAACTCTAGTCTTTATACCCCATAAAATAGCAAACCAAAAGCACCTACAAAGAATTTTGACATACCTGTGCCTCCCAAAACCCCTACCCTCAACCTTACCCAAAGCAAATTCTCCAAAGAATAACAAACACCCAAACCTCCTCAATCACCCCACAAAGTAAATCCCATAAATTTCCCGCGCGTTATTCAATGCAAATAAATAAATAAAATAATAATAATTAAAAATAAAAAATGACATGACTTTGAACTTTCCCTGCACATGACTCACATTTGGGTAAAATTGAAAGATATTTGTCTTTGCAGCAAATCATTGAGTATTAAAGCAATAAAATTCCACAGATTTGCAATCCAGACACTATTAAACAGTATATATATATATATATATTAAAGCAAGAAAAAGCCACAGATCTAAGATCCAGACACAACTAATCGGTATAAATATATATATATATATATATTATAGCAAGAAAAATTCACAAATCTACGATCTAGGCACAACTAATCGGTATAAATATATATATATATATATATATATATATATATATATATATATATATATATGCTTATATATATATTAAAGCAAGAAAAAGCAACAGATCTGAAGAGATCTTACAGCTTTGCACGAGATGAGCTATCGAACAGCTTTTGGCACTTTTAACTCAATTTCTACCGATGAAAACTTGATATGTTGTTGTATATATGTATAAAAGTGTTTACAGAGAATATTTACAAGATTTGAAACATGATTTGAGCTGTTTTACACTCTAAACTCGCGGATTTTACTCTCCTGGACCCTTTCTCTCTCTCTCTCTCTCCAGATCTGCTGAAATGAGTTGATGGGGACTGATATATATAGACCCGGGCTTTCGCAGGTAGGCCTGCGGCTTTCGTGAGTATATCTGCGGAAGTGTCCTGGTGGGCCCACCGTCTCGAAGTACGTGCAATTTGATCGACGTGTAGTCAGCTGAAACGTTCGTAACTTGCAATCCGGGAATCCTATGGAGATGTGTCATACCATTTCGGAAAGCTCTTTCCGAGAACTACGCAATGACATAAGGCTTTCCCTTTTCTTAATTCGGGAAGATGTGTCCATGACCAAAATGGCATCTTCGGGTCTTCGCAGGTAGTTCGATTGAGCTGTTTTGTGTATTTTGCGCTCTGAAGTGCTGCAATGACTCTTTATAACTCTAATTACAACTGTTTTGTAGTTGTTGAAGTTGAATCGTCAAAATGACCGTTTTACCCTTCCAGGGGTTATCTCCAGGGTTGACGGGGCTTTCGACTGTCCTTCGGGGCTGTCTCCGGGTTTTGATTGATGTTGATTATGTCTTTCCTCGGGGTTATGTCCAAGGTTGATTTGATGTCCCACGGTGTTTTGTCCAGGGTTTGATTTGATATTGTAGTCCTCTAGGGTTATCTCTGAAGTGTGAAAAAAATGCTTTTGACATTCTGCATAGTTAGTAACAGGAAAACGAAATTTCGAGTGTCTACACTATATTGAAGCATCGTTCTAATGTTTCTTTATCTCGTAAAATTTGTATATCTTATCATACTAACGGAAAGCCGTTAGGTATATTAGACTATGATTTATGATAGTTTTTGTGTGTTATCAGTTATTATAGGAATTGTTTTTTAAAGTAAGTTATTTTTAATTAATTGTTTTTTTTGGAATTGGAGCCCTATAGTTTGAGCCATATTTGGCACCCATTATTCCCTGACCCGATTCAACCCCTATAGCATATAAAGCATCCACGATCTCAGCTTTGGGGCTGGGGACTTGAGCCCTCACTCTCTTGGATACCAAGGAGCATTATTCTAAAAATCCCCGCCTAGGCCCCCCTTGGTGCCCTGCCTAGGTGCTAGGCCCCAGGTGCCTCACCTAGGTTTAAGGCGGCAAAAAAATCCCTCCAGGAAATTAGGTGGGGCCTAGGCCCTCTATGCAGAGAGATTTTTTTTATTTTAATAACTACCCAAACTAGATCTTGATATATTTATTTTTTTTAATGATTTACCATATTCATAATACAGGTTGTAGCATATCAAATCACAACAAGAAGTGAACAACATCAAGTCAAACTGGATAATTTTATTATAGTTGTAGTTTTTTGAATTTGAACCAACTTCAAATTATATAAATGATGATACATTTGTAATATTTAGTTTAATTCAATATAATTCTTAAATTTATGTTTAGTTTCTTAAGTTTTAATATGAAATTAAATTCTTGAAATTATAAATTTAATTATTTAATAGCAATCTTGTTTATAAATTTATAAATAAAACTAATACGTTAAAAATATGTTTGAATTTTGAACAATTACATGTTTGTTTTTGAACTTTGACATTAGTAGCAATATGGATGTGTTTAAATTTTAAGCAAATGCCGTTATTATCTTTATTATAGATTATTTTGCTTTATATTATTGTTTTATTTTGATAAATGTAAGTTAAAATATTAAAATTGACTTAAAATAAAAAATCCCGCCTAGGCCCCCTAGGCACCAGGCCCCCCTTGGCCGCCCGCCTAGCGCCTAGCGCCTTTTAGAACATTGCCAAGGAGGGATGATAAATATTGGACCAATTCCTTTGGTTATGTATTGTGAATCTTTTAAATTAAAACTACTAAATCTTGGTCATTAATAATAATTGTAGTGCCTCAAATAATGTTTTAACTATTTTAATGTAATTATTTTTTGTGACATTTCAAATGAGATTGAAGTCTAGTTTAGAATCATTTTAATCAAGAGTGGCTTGCAACCGCATCCGCATGCAGCCACTCAACATTTGTAGTTTGCGGCTGTGCATATGTGGCTTTTGCAGTTTTTGGTTGCGGATAGTGTCTAGCATTACTATGACCACGCTCTCTCCTATCTCCTTGAGTTTAGGTGCTTATTGCTTGTGACAAGTTATCCCTTTTACCAGCTTTGCTGCATCTTGAGAAGAAAAATATTTAATGTTCTTCGTCCTTTGGGATACTTTATCTAGGTACAAGAGTGTCAATATTCATCTTGCTAGAGCAGTTGAGCTTGAACACTCGAGAATAGCTAGTCAAATATGCATTCAAGCCTCACTGAGCATACAACACTATAATAGATTGTTGGTCTGCAAGTTTTGACTTGAAAGGATGTAGAGGGATCAGAAATTATCGAATAATGAGAAATTGTGTTATCATATTTTCAGGCAGAAGAACAGAATCACATAATCAGAGCTCGTGTTGAATTTATGAAGAATAAACGGCAAGATTTCTCAGGTTCTGCAGATGTTGTTGAAAAGGTAATGCAAGCTATCTAACATTTTGTTTTGTTTTGATTTGATTTTTTTTCCTTATAAAATAGTTAATTGCCGAAGTCTTCCATGGATATCATATGCCTAATTATATCTGAAAGCAACTTAAGTATTAGTTTCTTATTTGTAAAAATTTGCAGTTGAGAACTAGAATTTTTGAACTACGAGGCATTGAATAGTACTGCACTGCAATGATCTATATGTACCATCTAAGGTATAATTTTTAGTTTATGGATAAACCATATCCTTGTTGATTTTTCAATGACTGCTAAATCTGATGTTGGTATTAAACATAGGTCATATGTATGAAGTGATACACCAGAAGGCACACATTGCGATACACTTCAATTTTAAGAATGTAAGAAGCTCTTCGTCACTTTAGTAGAATCATTCTTGTTCATCTGCCCCATTCATCCTCTTCTGCTTTATACTTAAAATTACATTAGAATGATGCTGCTGTAATCTTTGCTAGCTCTTTCTGTAATTTCTATTGTTTCTTGTATGTAATTAGCATGGTGCTAATGCTAGCTTAGCTTGCAAATGTGGTACTCTAATGTAGTAATTTTGACGCATGAAGGATCAAGTTGTAGGGGATACACTAATTTGATTCTAGTTCTATATAGTACTATAGTTTTTCTGATTCATGCATATACTAGAGCCAGTTAAACAATTTTAAGAATTTCAAAACTTAAAAACAATTTTATGAATATCAAAACTGGGCTCAGCTCGACCAAGCCCAACTCGAGGTCGTTAAATGAGTTGAGCTCAAACAAGTTTCTTTGCAATGTTTAGTTAAATGAGTCGAGTTCAAACATTGTGGTCTGCAACTTGCTTAGCATTTGATTAATTCCTCCCCTCCCCTCCCCTCCCCTCCCTTATTTTTATGATAAAAATGTTAAATGAGTCAGGTTTAAACTCAACTAAGCTTGCCTTGAGCTTGACAAGTTAACTAAATGGATTCTTACCTTTTTGAGCTACTTTTTAATCCTTCACTTTGATTCTGATTCTTGATGGTTATAGGTTGGATATAGATGAACTTGTAGATGACATTTGATGTATATTTCGAAGACTAAATGAAGGGATGGCTTTGCTATGTATAAAAGGCAAAATTAGGGTTTTCTAACCTTTAATCCATATTTGCAAGTTAATGTTTGATTCAATGAATGTGACTGAGCTATGTGTCAATTTGTGGTTGTTGTTAGTAGATTTTAAGTACATGGACAATCTTTGAGTGATGACTCACCAAGATTTGTGCTCATCTTTTGTTAAAAGATAAGATTAAGGGTATTTTAGTTATTTTTCACCTACTAAGGGTAATTTGATAATTTCACACATAAATTTTAAAGATAATTTAGTCATTTTACATGTCTCGCTTAGATTTTGACCCTTAAGGTTTTCTAATTAGAATTAGGGCTTACTAATTAGGTTTAGGGTTCTATAATTTGAGTTAGGGTTTCCCTAATCTTGAATTAGGATTTCTTAATTAGGGTTTTTAGATTAGGGTTCCATAATAAAAAGTTGTATTCCATAATTTCTAAATACAACTTAAGAGTACATGTATTTTAAGAATCTTGACCAACAATTCTTATTAGGATTTGAAATTAGGGTTAGTCACAATACCTACTATCCATCATATATACACATCCTTCCAAGTACAATTATATTAACCAATGTAGTAATATGTCTAATCTCTATTAATAATCTTGATATGGATTCAGATTATTACATAAACTCCATTAGGTATTGTTTAGCGATCCACGTTCAGTGAACTTATTCTTCAATAAACACCTACATACTTGCTTTAGTGTCTCTACCCAAATGATCATGAGATCAATCATTCTCATCCAATGAGCAAGTAATGTATGTACTAATCTATCCGGATTCACTAATCCTCTTTTTACTAATCCATCGATTGAGAACATTTTAGTTTTTAAGATATTTAAGAATTTAGATCTCATTAGCATGATTTCATAATAATTCTAAAAACATTGCTTAAAATATGGGTTTATCACATATTATTAAAACAACATAATGTAGATAATTAAATGTCTTTAGTAAATAAGTATTTTTATTAATAAATGAATAAGATTGTTTAGAAAGTATATGTTTTATCATCAAATACGATTGAATTGTGTGCATATTACTTTCAGATGCAATGTGCTTTATCGAGAGTTTATGATAACCTATCTACCTCGTATTTTAGTGATGGAAAAAAGAGTAGGATAACTTACGTACCTCCTATTTTGTTGACCCAAAAAAGAGTAAGGTTTATGGTTTCCACATTACATAGTTATGGTACTTATATATATTCCTTTCATGTTTTTATAATTTGTGTTCTATTTTACTTGCCACAAACATTAAATAAAGCAAACGTATGGCCGGGTAATGTGGCTGGCTGGCAAATAGTTGTACTGAGAGGCCTCCTATTTCTTCTTCGTTTGGTTCTATAATTTAGAATGAAGATAATTTGGAATGAAGTACTTCCTTCATTCCAAATTATATGGAATGAAGTACTCCCTCCACTCTAAATTTTAGAATCAATATTTGTTTTTTAAAATGAACTCAAAATATTTCCAAACGTAAAGTTGATATGAATTAATTTAGTTTCTGACAATATAACGAGTTTAGAAAGCTGTCCCCAATATCTATTCTCGTCTATTGGGAGCATATAATGAGTTTTCAGATTATTTGCATGTTTCTAGCAATTTATGAAATAAATAGATGAACTAATTCAAAATTTTAAAACTCTTTCGGTATTAATAGTAGCACTTAATGCTTTTTTTTTTTTCAAATATGACGACCCTATATATATTTTTTTCAAACATGGCCCTAAGTGGGGTATTACGAACACAGGATTCACGTATCCACCCTTACTAGTTTGAAATAAGGTTTATTAAGTTGAGTTGATTGGAGTTTTAAAACAAATCATATGGAGTGAATTTAAAAATGTAAGGAGAAGATGTGGACAATGCACATATCTGGTCAAGAGGTGCCGAAGAAGGGTGGCTTGAATATTTAGGATCATATTACATAAAGGAGAAGAGATGTTGATGAGAAAGAAAACCACAAAATTAGAGCAAGTTTTATTAAGTGCATTGGAGATGTTGTGTGATTGAGAATTTACCCTAAGTTGAGAGGAAAGTTATAAAGGAGGGTGTGAAACTAGTGATGCTACATGGAATTAAATGGTATATTCTTTGTTTTAAAATTACAGATATATTTTATTTTTTAGTTAAAAAATTTTAGGGTGATCGGTCTTTACTAACCGGACTGGAGATCGGCCCCCTTTTTTTTTGATTCCCAAAAAATTAATAAAATTTATTTTAACTCAAATTATTAATTTGGATACATGTAAAAAATATGATTGCACAGATTGTATATATTTGTAATTTGGATACATGTAAAAAATAAAGTTTAGGGTTTAGTGTTTAGGGTGTCAAAAGAAAAAAAATTGACCAAATTTGTAAAGAATTGTGTAATTTGGATACATGTAAAAAAAATAGAATTTAATATTTAGGGTTTAATGTTTTAGGGTTTTAGTTTTTAGGGTTTGATTTAGTATTTAGGGTTTAAAATTTAAAATTTAAGATGTTTAAAAAAAAAAAGAAGAAAAGGGGTCCGGTCGCCCAAGAAGGACTCTTTTTAGTTTATTCCAAAATTAGAAATATATTTCTATTTTAAGACTATAAAGTGATATAATATTTCTAATTTGTCATTATTTATTTTATTATCATTTTCAATATTATACCATCACAACTGAATTCTTAACTAATACTAAAGCTATATATGAGAATATAAAATTGATATTTGAATATTATTCAAGTAAAAAAGAAAACAAAATTTAATGATAATAGTCAGAGTATGATATTATTAGATCCTTGTAAACCTGAATTAAATAAATTCATGATAACCTTTCAAATGATATTTGCATGAAAACCGTTGCAAAATATACAATAGTTTAATTTATTTAATTCAGATATAGTTATAAAATGATAATTTTTAAGATAATTTTATGTTCTAAACATAACTTTAATATTACATAACCTTAGTATTAAGAATTCAATTGTGATGGTTGATATTAAAAATAATAGTTAAAAAATAATGCCAAATTTAAAATATTATGTTATTTTATAGTTTTAAAATAAAAATATATCTTTAATTTTGAAACATAAACAGTATTTTGAAGAACACAAAAAGATATATAGAGGGGCACAACAAAAATTACTTGGGGTAAAGTACTACAAAAATACTTACAAAAAACGAAGACATAACATGTGACAAAAGCAAATGGATGAATGCGATTGGGATGTCGGAAGACCGTGGTGCTTCAATCTGATATTTTTGTTTGTTTTGTCTTTGTTTTTTTTTTTTTTTCGTTTTCCTCCCTTATATTTCCTTTGCTTTCTTTCCAATTTTTTTTATAAATATGTGTATATGTATGTATTTTTATATATGTAGGTTATTGTTATTTATTTTCATGCATTGTTATTATTATTTTATTTAGTTATTATATGTATTTTTTTCCATTTTCATGTGTTTTATCCTTGTTTTTTGACGTATTAATACTTTTATGCTCTTATGAATTCATTTTTAGTTTACCTTAATTACTTTGAAATAAATAGGCGTTTCTGAGCGGAGTTGAATTGATTTGGGGGCTGTCCGGCAATGACTTATTTTAATAATTTATAAGTTCAAATTTAAAGAGTGAATTATAAGTCAGTTTTAACTATTATGACTTATTAAGTTCAAATACATTGTAAAGATTATTTAAAAAGATATTTAATTTTTTTTTAAAAAAATACGTTAATCTGTCATTTCATCATAAGAATCACCATTCTAACATTAACAAGATATTAAAAAGAACCATAATTTCAGTATTCATGATTTTTTTTTGACATAATATACATGAGTTATTAATCAATATTATTATTACTATTGTTATAGACATTTTAATATATTAATATTTTCTTTTTGTTATTAGTATTATTATATTTCTACATTGGATGATGTTAGAGGTTTCAAATTTTTTTGTCTAAAAGCGTCTCAAATGATGTGTCATCATAATATTAGTTGAGTTGCATGTCATTTGAAACCAAAAATTTGAGACTCCTAACATTAACTCTTTTATATTTTGAGACTTGCAAAACTCAAAGTAATTAAAAGAAAACAAAATGTAAATAAATATTGAGAAAAGAATTATCCTAATGAGTGTAAATGTAATTGCTATTTTAAAATTTTTAATATTAGTTAAAAATTAAAATAAACAATAGAGGGAGGGAGGGAGATATAAAGTGAGAAATTAGATGTAATTTGTTAAAAAGATGAAGGGTAAAATAGTTAATAAAATTCTCAATTCTTTTTTGTTTTTGTTTATAAAGCTATTTTCTCCTTGATAAAGATTTTCCTTAATAATACTTGTAGAAAAAATGAATTTTCGATAGTAGTAATTAGACTGTTGTAGAAGTAATTTTAGGATTATGACCATCTCCTCCACGAATCAAGGTTTTCTCCGTTATACTTTCACCAAATTTCTTTCAATAAGCATATAACAATATAAAAAAAATTCTTTCAATAAGCATATAACAATATAAAAATTATTTTTAGCGAGATCATTATTGACAACTATATATGATAAATATTATTGTGTCGTTAAATATCATATTTTGTTATTAAATATTATTGAGAGAAATTGGAATTATGATTCACTCCACTACACTATATCCCAATTTCTCCAATGCACACAATTCTAAGGCACAATTATTTTTGACGATTTATAGCCACTTAATGCAATATATATCTTTAAATGTGTATTAAATGAAATTGGGTAAAAAATATAATGTAACATATCCTAATTCAACAATTGAGTAAAAGGTGAAACAAAGGGGATCTTTCCATTACACATTTTATCTAATTTCTCCTAATAAATATAACAACACAAATATGACTTCTACTGATGATTATCGACATAGTTAAATATATGTTGGGTGAAACTGAGTGAAAGGTGTTATGAAAGAATTCATGTCCTTTAATTTCATAGTCATGATGCATTAATTATATTTGTAATCCTAGTTTGAAAGTTTCAACTTCTAAAATAGCCAATAATTACGGCGCAGGTAATTTATTCGAATGACTCATTTAATCATTTTTCATAAGCTAATCCACTCGTCAGGCGCATTAACTTCCAGCGAAGAAGTGTGTGAATCATCATGAAGATTATGATAACGAAATAACGACCAAATCACCTTTACAAAACTCTGTTTTTTGACATTTTCTTATTTCATTGACATTTTTGGGAAAATATATTTAAATTCACACCGATGATGGATGATTTCTAGACACCTGGAAAGAGTCTGCTATCCTTTCTTGATATTTCATTTAATCTCTATCAAATGACTTGTTATGAAAATTTTCGTATTCGATTTAGATGTGTGAGATGATCTGTACTATAGTCGTTTAGGCGTTTTTTTGACATGGTTCAAGTCGGAGTCCAAGTAGAAAAATGATTAATATTGTTTTGACTATAACTTTTGATCTGTTTAAAGTTATGGGACTCATAATATATCAAATCAAAATTTATGATGAGCTCTACAAGTCTCATTGCCTTCGGCCACGAAGGACACCGTTAGAGGCCCAAAAAAGGACAGAAAACATGCGTTTTGGCCTTGTGAAATTTTTCCCGTTTTGAGTTTATTTGAATATTTTCGTAATTTAGTTATTACTTGCATAATTAGGATTTCAAAGTTACTATTTAGTATTTAAAGGATGTTTTCATGTGTTTAGGGTTTATTTTTATTACTTAGATTTATTAAAACTTGTGGTTGTTTATAGTCAATTTATCTAACTTTGTGAATTTTTATAATTGCAAAATTACATAAATTCATTTCATATAATTGTTTCTATTCTCTATTCATATTCGGCTGTGTCATTTTTAGTTTTTCTCTATTTCAAGGATCACGTTTTTATTCTTAAAGACGCGACTAAAATGACGGGCTAAATGATATTAAATCCAAATTTGAAAACTTATCTGAGTGTTGAGTTTGAATCTTTACTATTTATTCAAGAAAAGAAATACATTCCATGTTTTTTCAAAAGTGACTTAGGAGGGTGTATTCAATTAAGATTTTTAAATATTTTTAAAGACTTTAAAAGTTTGGTTGTATTACATTTAAAGAGTTTATAAAAATTTACACTTGTATTCAATTATAACTTTTGCAATGTCTTTAAAAGTTAGGTGGTATTGAATTGAGACTTTTATAAAGTCTTTAAAAGTCATTAAAATTTATAAACTCTACAAAAGTCTGTCACTTAAATTTTTTTTTTAATTCAATACACCTCCCTTAATGAATTAATCAAGGCATGTCACTTTTTTTAAATTCAAACTTCAAATGTACGTTTGAAACTCGAAAAACACACATAAAAAGTAAGAAAAATGAGTGTTAAATAAAAAGACTATCTTAATGGAGATAAATTTAGTTATTTATATTTTAAAAAACATAGTATAATGTAATAAATGGCTTAAAAATTCCATTATTTTTTTTGATTAAATTTTCCTTTTATGTTATTTATTTTTTCTTCGCATTTCTTACTCTCTCTGCTCCTTTTTAATTCTTTTTAATTCTTGATTTAGAAAAACTCACACAGATTAAAAAATGTAGTTAATATTTTGTCTAATTAATTATCTTAGATAAAAATTACAATATAACCATTTTAAAATTTATTAAAAAGATAAGATAATTAATATCTAAGTATAATATGTGAAACTAAGTTGCTAATACTTATTTGAAACATGTGAAACTAAGTTAATTAAAAAGATAATTGTTTAGGAGTGTTTTGTCGACCTTCATGTGGGCCGAAGGCTCGGCCTCAGAAGGGTACGTTGGGCCCATTGGGCCGAAGTCCTCCTGGGTATTGAAGGTATTCGGGTTCGGGCATCCGAGTCCTTTGGGCCGGAGTCCTCTTCTGGTTGTTGGTGTTTGGGGTCGGGTGCTCGAGTCCTTTGGGCTGAAGCCTAGACCAGTATATATATGAGTTCGGTTGGATTTGGGCCTGTATAGTGGGCTGTTTCGCGTACAGAGTCTGGGGTCATAAGGAGTTTAAATGGTTAAGAATTCTTGTCCTAACCATATTCAAATAATTAAGGTAACTCCAAAGATAGTGTTTGGATTGGATTTCACTTGCGCCTTTTAAGGAGATTGTGTTGGACCCGAATAATGGTAACTACCATATTTAGGAGTCCTGATCTGACTCGGAGATGGATTCTAAGGTGGTGAGAGTACTATAAATACAAGGCTTGAGTTTCAATTAAGAGGTAATACATCTTTGAGCACTAAACACTAAAACCTCCATTGTTAACCTTGTGAACGGCCTGTACTTATTCTCACACCGGAGCTATCCCCCGGCAGCACAAGCCGTCAAGCCATTAATTTGGGAAGGAATCTATAGCCATTAATTGTTGTTAGAAGGTGATTCTACAAATGACTCCTACTCGTAATTGGATTCAGCAGTTATAAGGTGATTCTGAAAAGGACTTCTACTCTTATCTATAAATACAACAATAATCAAGGGATTTGGAACACAAGAGATACAATACAAATACACAACTTGTACTCTCCATATTATTATAGTGGATTTATCTCTCTTCGTGGTTTTTTCTCAATTGGGTTTCCACGCAAATTCCCGTGTTCATATTTTATATCTCTTTGTTTATGTTTATGTGAGTGTATTTTGTGAGTTTAATTTCACAACAATACAATCAACCGTTTGCGCGATTTTGGCATGCTGTTTTGGTGATTTCGTCAGGCGTACAAAATTTGGCGTTAACATTGGCGCCGTCTGTGGAAAATATTTTAATATTGTTAAAATCATCGATTTATCAAGAAAGAGAGCCAACACTTAAAGCTAAGTACTTTTTTATTTTGTTTTATTAATTTAAAGAATATATGTGAAATAAGTGTTGAGCCTTCTACTAGTAATTTGTTAAAGATAATTAAGATTATAGTATCATGATTATTTGATTTTGCTTTACACGTATGCATATTCTATATAACCATTCATATAGAATATACTTCATAAATTAGTGGATTGTATTTGGAGCCACATGATTGATATTATAAAATCCATTTTTTTATACCTATTAATGACTACCGCTACCTTGTGTGCTCATACTAGGGATATGCCCATGAAATTATGTTTCAATAAAAGTGGCAGCCAACAACTATGCATGCACAGTCTCCAGTCTTTGAGTTAGCTGGAATTAAAAAGGGACATGAGGTGAGGTGGTCGGCTATACTGGCGAGGGCAGAGCGCATCGACGACATGGGTCCGATGATAAGCGCCATAGGTGAAGATTTTTCTTGCTGTCTTAGCAGGATTTGGTGACTTCCAACTGCTATGGTTACAAAACATGCACAAAATACTCAGCCATGAGAGGCATTGGATCTTTTTGAGAGGATGCGAGCTATTGAAACGAAAAGGATCTAGCCAAGACATGTTTTAAACCCTCGTGGCTCGTGTCATGTGACTCAAAGCATGTAGCTCGTGGCTAAAAGCACGTGGCTCGTGGCTCAAAGCATGTAACTCGTGGCTCGTTGCTCGTGGCTCAAAGCACATGGCTCGTAGCTCAAAGCACGAAGCTCGTGGTTCGAAGCACTTGGCTCGTTGCTCATGGCTCATAGCTCAAAGCACATGACTCGTGTCTCAAAGTACGTGGCTCGTGGCTCGTGGCACGTGGCTCGTGGGTCATGGCTTGTGGATCTTTATGTATATCTTAGAAATGAATTGAGGAGTGGGGTAGAAATATTGAGAGCCAGAAGTTTCTGTTTGGCGTATGGTGTTTGAGTGTGACAAAATTTGTATACTCTCTTATTTTAAGTTCCTTATAAATAAAAGACTGAGGGGCAATGTTGGAGTGTTATTTGCTTCTAGCCAAGGTGTAACCCAATTTATTTAATGGGCTAAATTTGGTGATATATTTATTTTGACCGTGAGAAAGTCCTTATTAAAGTAAGATTGTGTTTCCTTATTTGGTGGGATAAGGAGGTTTAATTTGGAAAAAAATCTATCCGCCATTTTGGATTCAACAGTTATAAGGTGATTCTTAAAAGGACTTCTACTCCTATCTATAGATACAACAATAATCAAGGGATTTATACAACATAAATATACAACTTGTACTCTCCATATTATTATAGTGAATTTCTCTCTCTCCGTGGTTTTTTTTCAATTGGGTTTCCACGCAAATTCCTGTGTTCATATCTTATATATCTTTGTTTATGTTTATGTGACTATATTTCGTGAGTTTAATTTTACAATAATATAATCAACCGTTGGCGCGATTTTGGCCTGCTATTTTGGTGATTTCGTCAGGCATACAAAATTTAGCGTTAATAATAACCATTCTAAAATTTATTAAAAATAAAAATATAATAATTAATATTGAAGTATAATATGTGAAACTAAATTATTAATACTTATTTGGAACAGTTCCAAAACATTGATTGTTTCCTGAAAATATTTTTCTTTAAAACAAATGGAGCCTTCACAACACCGCATTGCATGAACATGAGATAAGTGTACTCCTGTTAATAGAATAAGAGGTATAAAAGTCAACCACTGAAATTAAAAAGAATAGAGAGATCTTGCAACTTCATTAGAAAAATAAAAAATTAAAAGTAAGCTATTTCACTATGTTATTACTTTTTTCAAAAGTCAAATTTGAAAAAAAGTAATTGCTGTATTAAATTTGACTAATTCAGCTGGTGTGTTATTGTGCTTGCAGGCTTCTTTGACTTTCTTGCTGTATTCTATTATTAGTGATTGCTCGTACTAAAAAAATATTTCGTAACGAAATTCTTTTTTTTTCTTTATTTCAACAATCTCACTTTCATTTATTCTCTCTTTTCCTTCTTTTTTTATCATTTTTTCCCACTCAAATCAATTAGAATGAATCTAAATCGTCTTTGTGCTTTCCCGTCCAAATTCAAAATAAGTTCTATCTTATTAATATAGATTAAGCTTGAATTTTCTTTTTCTTTTTCTAATCTATAATTCTGTACAGATACTACAATCCTGAAAATATTTGCATTGTGATACCCTATAATTTTGATAAGAAAATGATATATATTACAAATGTTTACGTTAAATTTTTTGATTGTCAGTTACGTGAATAAGTATTAGTGGTAATTATTTTAAAAAGATGTGTAATAAATGTGACTCCTAAAATTCTTATCAATTTTATGTATTAATTAGTTTCGCGATTGTAATTAGATATACATTTATAACAATACATGACTCATTTAAATATCTATTGAATTCAACATTTGTTTTTGAACCAAGTAAAGAGTCCAAAAGCATGTATCAAACCTTAAATGAGTTTTTGGGATTAAGGTCGTCTCTATTATACGTATCTTTCAATTTTTTTAAATGCATATTAAGTGACATAAATATTACTATGACGATATCAACGACTTAATCATTTGTGACAAATTCTATTATATGGTTGAATATAATATTTGTGTTCGTCAAATATGTATTAAAAAATAGAGAATAAATAAAATAGAGCGGATACTGATCCGAGTTTTTTATACCCCAAAGCTAAATGCTTAAAGTTGAATTTTATTATGGAACAAAAGAGTATATATAATGAAAAATAATTTCGTAACTGCTTATAGTGATGCCATGCATTAAAATTTTGATTGACCGGCTTGAAAATGGAAATTATGTGGAGTTTTGAATGTTTTGGTTAAATTAGGGGTAAATTGACAATTTTGCAGAAGTTTAATCATTACAATTGTTTTGAAAGTACAAAATTTTCATAAATATCTAGGGTTTATCTACCAATAAATGGGTTTAGTTAATTAGAACAATGGTTTGGAGAAGTTAATAAACTCTAAAATCTAGTTAATAAACTTTAAATTCTGGTTAATAAATTATAAATTCTATGTAGTCATTCGAAATTTCGCTTTTCTTTGACTAAAGTTATAGGAGGGTAAAAGTGTAAGACTCCAACTTTTTATGAATAAAATTTATTTATTTTTTCTAAATAATAAGGTGTTGATTTAATAAATGTGATAGTTATGGGTAATATGTGCAAATTATATGAAGTAAACAGTTTGTCGAAAAATATTTGTTTTGTCAGAGAATATTCGGACGCTGAAATAACCAATCATTGGTGGGCCTCATAACAGAATAACTGTCGGATATGGAAAGCGACAGAAGTAACTTTTTTTTAAAAAAAATTTGACGGCAAAACTTTTACTGTTAACTGTTGAAATAATCGGTAATAAAAGAATAGTAACACACGCTATTCCACAGTAGCACACGGTATTGCACAATATTTTTGATTATTTACTCAATAATTGTTACAGTAATAATTGTATAGTATTTCATATTATTGATTCAATAATTGTCACAGTAACAACTGCACAGTATTTCACATTATTAAATTAATAATTTTCATGGCATAGTAAATCGTATTATTTGAAAGGATATTATTAGTTAGCACTATTGACAATGTCTACAAGTTCTGTCGAGGAAAGGGATTAGGTTATATAATTGCGCGCCAATAAGGAGAAATTCTTATTGAAAATCCCTCTCTTTTCTGATAACGATCTTGTTGTTAGTATTTTGAGTCTATAATATCAATGGTGAATTGAGACGCCCCCAAAATAGGTCCACACAACCCATCTTAGGTCGTCGAGATTACAACACTACTAACGCGAATTTTCCTATTACAACTATTAATTTTTGTGTAAAATACGATGACACATATACTGTGAGTTTCAATACAAATATTGTGACCTATATAATACGACAATATTCACACTTAAATTATTACAATGTCATATCAAATACAGTAGGAAATATTTCAAGTCCTCAAAGGAACGCGAGAAGATTTATGTCCCCCTCATTCTAACGGAGTGCATTTTGACGCTTTTAAATTCGAGTTCGCATCACCCTATTTGGTTCACCAAATATTACTATTAAATGATGTATAAAATATGTCACCCACATTTTAAGTTCCTAGTACAATTATTATGCCACACCATTTCATAACTTGATTAGGATTGTGACTAATTCAAAACACCACTTTATACCCATGTTCTCTCTGCTAGTCCCAGCTACACTTTTATTTTCTAAAAGAGATTGTGAAACAAAAGTGTGAGCATAAATAGCCCAGTAAAGAATATCATGACTTAAGATAATTAAATTATCAATAACCTTCATCAATAATAAATCAGATATTGAGAACATATGGTAGATGATTAAAGTTTTTAACCATAATAGCAGCGAAATCAACAATCCATTAGAAGAGTCAAGTAGAACATAATGTCTATTATCTTCTCCAAATTAAAAGTCTATCATCAATATTTTAGTCCTGTAACACTAATCAACAGTTCTTCGTTGTACCCAAGACAAAGAGAACTTTCACCACCTGTTTTTACCTGAAACACAAAGCTCATGGTTATACCAAATCACAGTTCATGTTTATAATTATGCCATTAAATTCATCTTTACACTCCAAGCCAAAGATATTCAACTATAAAGTCAATAATCAATAGTCCATCTTTGCACTACGGCCCAAAGACATACAACTGTAAAACCAATAATCAACAGTCCATCTTTGCATGTAAGCCAAAGATATACAACTGTAAAACTAATAATCAACAGTTCATCTTTACACGTAAGCCAAAGATATACAACTATAAAACCAATAATCAACAGTCCATCTTTGCACGTAAGCTAAAGATATACAACTGTAAAACTAATAATCAACAGTTCATCTTTGCACTACGAGCCAAAGATGACTTTTACCACATCATTTGTCTGTAAATCAATAGTCCATCTATGCACTACGGGCCAAAGATGAATTTTACCACATCATTTATCTGTAACATTAGTCCATCTTTTCACTACGGGCCAAAGATGAATTATACCATATCATTTGTCACGCCCCAAAATTCGGTCTAACTTTACACCCGAATTCCGTACGTCACGGTCCCACTTCTTTCTAAACATATATCATTATATAGTGAAATATAACAACATACATTCTCAATTCCCAAGTTCTAATACCTTATAACCTCGTTCATTACAAATAATGATAATTACATTATTCTTTACATCTTACACGAGTGACTTTCATCCGCCACCAAGGATACATAACAGTTCATTAAACTAGTCTATAGTTTAATTAAACTATTTTACATTACAAGTCTTCACTTGATCTTCACACTGATTCATCTAATGAATGACACTTCTTTTGGATACCGATCAACTTGATCTTTACGGGATTATTAAGTTCTTCTACTCGTACGCTGGAAATATTTTTCATTTAAAGCAAGTGTGAGCATTCAATTGCTCAGCAAGTGATAGCAGTTGAACAAACAATTTCAAGAATTCAAACATTCCTTTAGAACTTCGATAACCGAACAAAGGTTAGGAAACAACTTGAATAATAGGAATAATCTCGATTCCTATCATTTTAAAACATTAGTCACATTCACTTTTAAATACTTTCATTTTTCTACCTTTTCCATACTCATCCTGTCTGGCTATAATCATTAGCACAGACTTAATAATAATGGTTCATATATAAACAGAACATTCTTATATTGAACAGTTAAATCACATAACAGTTCATCTCATAGAAACACCGAAGTGTTCAAATTGTGGCACAAGGCCTCATATGTTCTACCACCTTGTACAAATATAGCACATTCGCACATAAACAGAACTTCTCAAGTTCAACATCTGAGAATTTTAAGAAACTAGCATTCATTTACGCTGAACTGCTTATTCCAATTCCTATATAACACATAAGGAAATAACACATACACCAATTAGTCATATACTTAACTTACACATTGGTTTAAGCTTAACTTTACTTCTTAGGGTTCGCGTTCTTTTAATCTAAGTTTACGCGACCAACTTTCTTTACCGCTTTACGGCTTCATGACATACGCAGATGTCTTACTCATACGTTCATCATCTTTGATGATTTGCATTCTTATCTTCTTCTTATACTCTTGTAGGACTCAACACACATCGTGTCTCTGCTAGTAGTCCATATGGTACTCTGAGTGGTTTCCCACAAACAAACAACAAACAAGTTCCCGTCTTATCTACACTGTCTTTCATAGTGAGTTAGATCGGTTGCCAGTTTCGTATATACCTCTGCTCTTTGAAGGAATTATTTAGCCCAACTCCCATATGTCAACCATCAAAGATTACGATTGTTCCACAACTTAAACTTATCTTAACTTATCCGAACCATTAAACTATAATGTTCGTTAAGTCAATTTCTCATTCCTTTTGGCTTTCTGGCAACTAAATGCCATACCTCAGGATTCATTCTTTATCGTCTAATCATTTTACTTTACCTTATTCTTATCTTACAACGTCTGGTTCATTTGACTCGGAACGTTATCCAAGTTATAATTACTAACTCGGCTTCTTACGTTACACGTTATTGTCTTTAATTCAGTTCTTCACCGTTCACTGGTTTAATCATTGGTCTTCATTATCCTACGGTCAAACCATACACGAGGTGTAGGTTCTGCCCATTTAATATTCGCGTACACTCAACCTTCACGTCGGTTAAAGTGTTTAACGCTTACATTTCATTCTAACATTATCTATCCGACTCACATTCGACTTTCATTAATCTTGTTACCGTTTGTTATGACTTTCTTGATACCTTTCATTATTCTTTCTTAATGTCGAAGCCATACGGTTCGTTGTATGCTAAGACCAATCATTCGTCGCAACTGCATTGCGTTTACACTTTCTATCTTTTAATCTCGTTCAATTATTTTGTTCAACCTTTACTAAAGGTTTAAATCACTTGTTTAAGTGTTACCTTACGTGAACTATATGTTCATTATCTATCTGTACACTTCCCCCAGGAGTTGAGCAATCAAAAGCTCATCACTGGGCATTGCCCTGCACCGGCGCTGCGGCGTCGTTCCCCTTCCTTTCTCTCACGTTGCAGTGCCCCTCAGCAATACCTTCCTCCCTGGGCTGGCATTGCGGCGCCGCCTTCCAAGGCATGACTGGCGTTGCGGCGCCAAGCCTCAATCCTTGAAAATTTTTTCTAAGTCTTTTACATACTTGAGACTCTTACTTTGTAATCCCATAAATTCTTCGTTATAACTCAGAACGATGTTGTTCCAAAGCCATTCTCTTCCTTATCTTACGTACTTCAATCTCCCCCGAACATAAATTTATTCTGAATCCATTAACATTCCCTTTGATTGGCTTAAACTTCATCAATCATTCATTTTACGTTATTAACGTTCTTCGTTCATTCGCCCGTAATTCAGTCATTCGAACTCAGAACTTGTTCTTTCTTGAGTCTACGACTCATGTTTTCTACGTTCCCTTATATTCTTATGAAACCCTACACCTTCGGGTTCATTTACACACTTTCTAGTTCTCGTTTGTCTTTTACGAAATTTTTACCATAACTTCGTTATAGCTAAGTTTAATCCGTTCTTTATGAACGTTTCTATTGTTCCTAACCAAGCAATAAGCAACTAACTTATGCGCGATGGTTTTAAACTTGTCCATCAATAACAAGTTATAACTACGATGGTTTTAAATTTGTCCATCAACAACGTTCTTCGCGTTCTTCATTTTTAATCCATACTTTGATTATAATTTCACTTTTTCTTGGAATTTGATGTTATAAAACACCATTCCTTACTAATTCCACCGAATCGTTCATATGATTCATTCGGATCATTCAAATTCATTACGAAACTTATACTTCTTTAAGAAATTTATAAACTAAACTTCTAATTCTTATTTCTTCTTTTTCTCATGATTTTAACCATATGAAAATCATTCTTAACATCTTTTACTTCTATTCTCATTAAGTTATGCTTTTAACATATGAAACTTAAAAAAATTTATATTAGACTAGGTTTTGGATTATCTTTCTTTTTTAATCTCCTCCCGTTGGGCAAAGTTTGCTCACGAGCTAACTTTTCCTCTTCCTTTTCCTTCCCATCCGAAATCTCTCTCTCTCTCAAGTGTTGGTGATTTTCAAAATCACTAACAAATGAACTAAGGCTCTCTTATATAGAAAACCAAGGCTAGGTGTAAAATAGTCATTTCACCCCAAAGTTACTATTCACACCTCTTTACTATTCACGAAGCTTTTCCTGG
The DNA here is from genome assembly GCA_020205605.1 of Panax ginseng. Taxonomy (NCBI): domain Eukaryota; kingdom Viridiplantae; phylum Streptophyta; class Magnoliopsida; order Apiales; family Araliaceae; genus Panax; species Panax ginseng. The sequence continues at coordinate 74,508,812 of CM035131.1, read as the reverse complement.
AAGCTTCGTGCTTCCATCTTGCGAAATTCGTCTGACAGTTCAAAAACTGCGATTCTCGAAATCCAAATATTTTTGGATATTTCTTCTTTTCCTTTACCGATTAACTTTTACGCATTTTCAGAACTCCAAAAAATTGAAAAACACATTTTGATGTTAAGCGTTTTCCTTCACGTTTTCCCCTAACGTATTTAAACGAATGAAAAGCACATAACAGTACTTTTCATCATTTTTATTTCGTACGATTTCTGCACGTTTTTTGAGAAAAACGTTTATGGACTTACTTAACTTTTCACGATATATTATTGTCAAATCTTTCGACGAAATGTCATTTCGACATACCGAACTCTCGGAAAGGCTTATGTTATTCAAACCCTAACCCTTAGGTTTCGTCGGTTGAATAGTGTATATTTCCTCAAAAATATTTTTGTTCCCGAAATTTTTTTATTTTCGTCTTGAAAATTCTTACTCGTTCAGTCTAGCTCGTAGCCAGAATCCTTCCGTTTTATAATCATCCTAGGTTCTAGAACAATTAATCAACACATAACACAGAATATTATTAATAAAAATTCATTTTATTAATAACTAATTCTTTAAACTTAAATTCTGGACAATCCGATTTTTCGGGTTGTCACATCATTTGTTTGTAACATTAGTCCATCTTTGCACTACGGGCCAAATATGACTTTTAGCACATCATTTGTCTGTAACATTAGTCCATCTTTGCACTACGAGTCAATGAGGATTTTCACCACATCATTTGTCTGTAACAATATAGGTCATGATTATACCAATACACAATTCCTAGTCATAATCATACCAATCAACAACCCATCTATGCACTACGGGCCAAAGATGTCTTTCACCACAATATAAACACGAGGATGATTATAATGATATATATAATGAATAGAAAGAAATAATCAGAATAATAAGATAAAATAAATCTTAGTGATTTTTAACTTAATTATACAGAGTCCAAATTGCCAACAATTAGAATTCCTGATAAAATATAAAGTTCAATTAATGTAAAGTTCCTGACTCAAAAATAATAACTTAAGACAGAATAGAAAGATCTAGGTCACTATATTAGATGAAACACAAACTATTTAGGATATTCTAATCCTTTCAGGACTTTTCACCATTTAATGATAAACTGAATAAACGAATAATAATATTTTACCATAAAATGAAGTATGAAAGAAAATGATATTCCTTTTACCATAAAAAAAAATGACACCCCTTACCATAATAATGATATCCCTTACCTTAGCATGTGATTTGGTTCTGCTTTCTGTGAAATTGATCTACTTAAATAATGCTTGCATTCCTTATCTACACTTGGAATAACCTTACACTTAACAGAAATACTCACAATATTGTAGTAAAAGAATTTTATATTTTTAGTGTACTGATGGTGTGTGTTTAGTTGCTCAACCTAGCAACCTATTTATACTGAAAATTGAGAAAATAATTAGCACACACGTTTTAACAAAATAACCAAATGAGCTGTATAAAATAATGGTAGTGGAATTTATGGTCCCATAGAGAAAGTCAACTTGTACATGTTTTAACAAAATTTGTTCAATAATAGAGTTGTGCTCCATATTACTCTAGAAAAAGTAGAGTGTCGGCAAGTCATGCAAGACTTACTTTTGTAAAAAAAATAAAATTAAACAAACATGTGCATATTATACTTATCTTTAATCAACACCTTTTATTCATCAATTATTTACACATTTTCAATCTTTCAACAATTATCCACAATTATTAACATAGACTCACAATACTTTCAACTGATATATTTATATCATATCAAATAATATGAGTTACTGTGCAATAACTACTGTGACAATTATTGAATGAAAGACTGAGTGACTTCTTACGTAAGAATTAATAATATGAATCAACATGCAATCTGGTGTGCTTTCTGAAGTGCAATACAGGTGTGTGCTTTGTAGAATCACGTGTATTATTGTATTTTTATCATTGGGTATTTCAACAGTTTAACGGTAAAAGCTTTGCCATTATTTTTTTTTTATAAAAAAGTTATTTTTGTCGCTTTCTATATTCAACAGTTATTCTGTTATAGAGCCCACCAATGATTGGTTAATTCGGCACCGTCATACGAATATTCCCCGACAAAAAGAATATTCCCAGATCGAACGAATATTTTATGGCAACTTGCTTACTTTACAAAATTTGCACATATCACCCATAACTATAGCATTATATCAAATCAATACCTTACTATAAACAATTTAAATTTTATTAAAAGTCGGGGTCAACAGCAAAACGTATTTACCTCGAATAACATATAAACCAATTAATAATTCATAATTCATTCAAGGTGTCTTTATTTATCGCATAAAATTATTATTCATAATCTAAAACTTTAGAAGTGAATAATAAAACTTAAGAAATTTAAAACCTCATATATGATAATTTATCTTTAAAACTTCAATCCACTATTTTGGTATTATCACCATTTTTACTTTAACAGAAATATTATTTTTATTTTTATCATAACACATTCGTTACTTGTGGGTTTACATCCTGACACCTCATGAGCTTACTAACGCTTATAGAATACTGAAAATATTATTTTGAGCTTTCCAAACAATTTTCACATTTTTTGAATTATCCAATAATTTTCTATAATTATTTCTATTTATAAAAACTATCATTTAATAGCTTCAAAATAGAAATACTAACTCCACATACTTTTATATTTTTAAAACATCATCAATATTAATTTTATATTATTATAATATTTTTCAGCAACTTTCATAATTTTCCACCATTCATAGAATTTTCTATGAATTTCCTCTATATTTAAAATAGCTTAAAAATACAATAAATGTTTCTATTATTCAATAATTTTTCAAAACTTTACAAAATTATAAAATAATATTATAAGATTTTTCACTAAGTTTCATAATTTTTCATCATTCATAGAATTTTCTATGAATTTCTTCTACTTTCAAACTAACTATAAATAATTTAAAAATACACTAATTCATCAAAAATTTACAGAAATTCTAAGATGATATTATAAGAATTCTGTAAAAAATATTTCATCCCAAATAATTTTTTTGATAATTTAATTATAAACTCCAATATTCAAAAACTTCAATAATTCATAATAATTAACCCTTTATCAAACAATTACAGAAAGTTTTTCCAAATTTCGCCTCTAACATAGAGAAACAGGCTTACCGAAAAATTCTGCTACAAAATTCTGAATCAGTCACCTCTTAAAATTCATAACAAATCATACGTTAATCTTTAACGGTTTAAAATTTGTGGACATATACTCAACTTATATATGTATAAATATCCAAAAATTACAACGATCCAACGGTTGGATTAAAAATTATAACTCACGCAATAGAGCTTAATAAAACTGATTTTTCAGACTATGAGTCCTTCAGACCAATTTTATTAAAACAGTCACCACGAAAAATCCACAAAGAATTTTTGGGTAATTCTAATTTCTACGTTTAGATACTTCTAGGGCTTTATTTTGATATATGGCTCATCTCCTAACTCATTATACACAAAGAGTTATGAATTTTACAAAGTCAAGTAGTAAACTATTTTTTTTAAAAAATTTCCAAACTTCATTTTCATTAGATTTCTCTTATTTGATTCATATTTATGCCAGTTTAAATCATCCAATACATACATAAGTATGTACTCTTTACATAAAATCTATAAAAACTAAAATGATCAAGATTTTGAAAATACCTTTCTTGATTTCTTCTTCTTCTTCTTCTTCTTCTTCTTCTTCTCTCTCTCTCTCTCTCTCTCTCTCTCTCTCTTCTTATTCTTCCCGTGAGTGGAAAAATAATGTGGGAGTATCCTCCCTTCTTTAATTTTTTTCTTTCTTTTTTCTTTTTCTCTCTTTTTCCCCTTCCCCATATGTCCCCTAATCAATCTCTTCTCTCTCCTCAAATTCCAAGTTCAGCCACCCATTTGGGCCCACACCAATCATAGTTTAATTTTTTCCTTTTTTATTAGCTCATTTATCCGATTAAATGTTCGTTTGACCATTTATCAATTTACATTTTATAATTTTAGAATAATAATAAATTAAATTAGACTTTTGTTGGTTGATTTCATAATCAAATATTTGTGCAAGTATACACAGTCAACAAGTAATAAAATGGTAAATTAAGTGACGAACCCACAGAGAATTTCAATCAATAAACTCCAACTACTAGTACTATACCAATTCAATTGTATTTAAACAACTGCAATTTATGATTCTTAAAATTAAGAAAACTAAATTAACTAATTAAACTGGTTTACTTTATAAATGAATTCAAATAAATAAAAGTTAAGACTACAATATCCCCAATTATGAACTATAAACCAATTATCCAATTAACCCAATTATTATGCCACCTAAATTGTTAACATGAATTCTAGTTGTTAAAAGCCCTTTCCCAAGTGAACAAATAACTTTTATTCAATTCAATTAATCCTGCGATATTCCTATGCAAAATAATTAAATCAAACCCGTTAAGTTCCAATTCCCAATTTGTTACATGCAGTGAACATATATTCCTATTCAATTCACAACCCTAATTATTCATCTCATACAAATAATTAAACATACATGTTATCATGTCCAATTCCAACCCTAAATTTCATCTTCCGAATCCTTCTAGAGTAACACAGTAATTATTGGCCAAATAATTAATCAAAAAGTGCAAGACATGATAAACAATTCATCTAGACAAAAATAATTGGAATAAATTGAATAATTAATTCATAGACATAAAAGGTTCAATTTGTAGTCTTAATAAAAGAATTAGTTCATAATGGAAAAGAAAACCAACAATCTCATGAAAATCATCTTGAAGAATTACACAATTAAAAATAAGAAGAAGAAGAAGAAACTCTAAAAGAAAATTTCCCAAGCTTCAATCTTCAATTTGAATTCTTCTCCACAATCTCTTGCTAATCCTTATTAGTCTCCAGTTATGATTGATTAGCCCCCAATTTTCAGCTAATTGCTCCTTTAATACTCCTCCTTAAAACAAAGTCCAATCCCTAGTCAACTTCTGCCTTCCACGCACGCCTTGGTCAACTGAAACCCTACCTCGGTAGCAAATAGACGACGAGATTAATCTTGGGAGTAAGCGCCCGACGACGATCTTTGATTTATTTATGATTATGCCATTATCATGCTAGAATTTCAAATTTGTCCCTGCATCTCCTCAATCTGCAAAATAATAAATAAACACAGTAAAAATTCTTCTAAAAGACTTGAGAATACAATAATTTAAGCCCAAGTGTATCCAATTCATGGGTATATTACCCATTCATCAAATACCCCCAAACTTAAATCGTTGCTTGTCCTCAAGCAACAAAACACAATGTAATAAGAAAAACTAAATATACCATGCAAATGCACATATAACTATCTACATGTTTGTAATTCTAGCAGTCAAACAGAACACATTATACTCATCGGGCCTCAGAAAAATCACAATAACATGCTAGTACATCATATCAAGACAGATCAATATTATCCCAACAATCATCAAATCTAAACCTGTTATTACTGATATCGTGTGTGTGCTCAACAACCATGCTAATTGATGAAAAGCAAAATAAGAAACATAATAGATTTCTTGGAAGGCATCATACAATATAAACTCGAGAACTCCAAAAAGAAACTAGATCCGGCTAAAATCAAACAATTACCAATATTAAGGGTCCAAATAGGGTACCTATGCTTTATTTTTCAATCACGGGGGTTTTTTACTCTTACTTCCCGTTTTATTCTTTTTTTTTAATAGTGAGTGCGTTTTAAGCTCCATCTCACTCCTGTCTTTATGGGAAATGCATTTTACGCTCCATCTCACGCCTGTGTTTATAGGGAGTGCGTCTTACGCTCCTTCTCAACCCACCACAAGATTCACGTATTCAACTCGGGAAGGTCATTTTTTAATATAAGAAGCTTATATACCCCACTTTTCCCCCCAAGCTTATCCATCTCCTCTTGTGGCACACATCGTCTAATCATTTGATCTGCACAAGTCTTAAACAAAAATGGTTCTTCCCTAAAGTATTGTTGGACATCGTGGAAGAACTTTTTCTGTTGGTGTGAGTTCAAATCTGGAGGTAACACATTACTAACCAGATAATTCACGTAATCTGTATACCATGACACCGTCGTAGTTACGTGAAGAAGTTGTTCATCGGGAAACATTTCATTAATCACGACTTCGTCCTTTTTCTGAACCTCTGCATTTTCTAATCGCGAAAGATGATCTGCCACCTGGTTTTCGGTTCCTTTTCTATCTCGGATCTCCAAGTCAAATTCTTGTAAGAAAAGCACCCACCGTATTTACCGTGGCTTGGCATCCTTCTTCTCAATCAAATACTTAATAGCTGAATGATCAGTGTAGACGATTACCTTGGTCCCTATTAAATATGCTCTGAACTTGTCGAAGGCAAAAACTACTGCAAGTAATTCTTTTTCAGTGGTAGTGTAGTTCAATTGCGCGCCCGTCAACGTCTTGCTGGAGTAGTAAATTGTGAGAGCCCCAAATCTGGGTCCCAAATCACCACAGATTCGGTTCAATCATTCTATAACTATTGCGGAAGATATAAACATAAATTGTTTATACAGTACACTTTACACACTATTCCCCAAAATCGAGTAACCTTAACTTATACACAAATCATAAACTATCTAACACATAACATTATTATCCAACTATTCTATTACAAACTAGCCGCACATTTTATCCCAAGCTGAACTTGGCATTAACCTTTTTCCTATATCCGAACTCATTCACCTTATTTGCAATATTTATTATGATATAGCAAGCGTGAGCATGAAAGTTGCCCAGCAAGTTTAAATACAATTTAAGGATATATCATGATTGAAAGAGTCTGAATAATAAGCTGGCTATAATTCATCAATATAATTGAGAACTAGCACGAACAAATTTTTGACTGAACAAGTATTGAACATGAACAAATATATCTGGACCAACTGGTAATGAAGGTGATCAGCCTTTCATACCTGACTTATAAATGCAATATGTACATAGTACAATTCCACATGGCAATCAGTAATGATTAACCATAAGCATATCTGAATAAAACAACTCTTAGTAGAGTTAAGTAAAACTTGCTCGAAGAGTTGATTTGATTCAGCTACACAATTTATAACGCTTTATCCGAAGACCTAATATTAGTAATATAGATCTCCAATATTAGAATAATATCATCACAATATAATACTATTATATATATATATATATACACATAGAATAACCTAAACACATAGCACATAATCCTATCAGTCTACAATACACATAAGACTTAGCATCAAGTTAGACTATTTAAGTCTGAGTTGAACCCGACAAAATTCTAACATCCCGACGGTCAAGTCGAACAAACATTGAGTTTAAGTTCAATTAAACTCTGCCTAAACACTTAACAATTATCACAGATAATTTACTATCAGTCAAAATATTTTTCACAGGCTCGTAATAATTTTTATATAATTTAATAGTATTTTTTTTCATTATCTAATATTATTAATCATTTAATAATATTTTAGTCATTCTTAATAATATTCAAATCACTTATTAATAAAAATAATAAAGGTCTCATACATTTTAATATGTAAATATTTTACATCATGAAGCTTAAACTATTTATATTTCATTTCAGAAATATCTTTTACCTTTACTCGCAATTTCATAGTTTAAACAGGTAACACATAGCTATTATACTAAAACTTAATTAACTATATTATTTCTTTAATTTAAAAGATTTTTATATTATTTTGTCCATTCCTGAGTCAACACAGACCGTTTTCTCATATATACATATTTTATTTTGCTAGCACATTCTCTTTATTTTTCGTTTTATAATTATTTGCATTTTTGCTTTATATATTAAGTATATATATATATATATATATATATATATATATATATTCGCTATGAAAATCTTAACTCAAAAACCTCCTTTTGAGCCCCGGAAACCTCAAAATATCATTTATAGCCAAATCTCGTCCCATAGGACTTTATTATATTTATTATGACTTACTATTTTGCCGGAACGCGATTCGGAACGTCGAACGTCAAAGTCGCTTGATGTGCCGACGCTCGGCGTTCGCTAAAATTTTAATCCTGACATGCATGTTTGCTCATTTTTAATTTTCAAATCCTAAGTCATATAATAGAGAAATTTTAGGCATGTTATAGACCTCATGTCATAGTATTTTAGAAAAATTTCTAGCCGCTAAAACCAATCACAGAAATCAATCAAAATATCGAGCAAAAAGCATGTCAGTACGGTGTCGGTGAATAATGTGTCATACCTAAGCGCAGCAGCGTTGCGCTTTGCTTGACTCTATTCTTACATTGCTTTGTTGCTCGCTTATCGAACTAGCTACTTCGCGAATTTCTTACGCATTGCTCGTTAATCGGATTGATTCCAATTTTGGAAATATTATACATGGTATACCAAAGTATTTTTAAAAAATATAACCCAGTAATTTCGGACCTCTTAGGCAGCCTAAAACAGGCCCCAAAAATATCCACTCGCAACAATTTTCATCTTTTTCCCAGATTTACCTTCTTTCGCTAAAACAGTCATAACCTTTTCGTTTTAAAACATTTTTAGGCGATTCTTGGGCCCACGCGAAGCTAACTTCCGGGACTACAACTCTTCCCTACTGATGTTTTTCCAAATTACGAACATATCAGCCAAGAAATTCCGATCAAGTGGACTGCACCGCACTTGTTGGACAGTTTTGATACTACTACTTTGAAATGTCATAACTCTCTCCTCCGATGTCGGATTTAGTCCGTTCCGGAGTCTATGGAAAGCTTATTCAGTGTACTACAACATATAAAAATCCCAGAATTTTCTGAACATCCTAACTAACCCCGAATATTCATTATAGGGGCAGTAGTCCACTAGTTTCTCTTAGTTTTAAAAACTGATTTGCTTTTCTTTCTTTGGATCAAACTTGTAACACCTAAAATATCTAGATCTACACATAACACACCATATAACATGTAGATCTAAGATTTTTTTTAAAGTTCAAGAAACATAACTTAATTATTTCATCACAACCAACCAAAATAAATTACATAAAATAACTTATTATGGTTTGATTTTTATACCTTATTCTTATGGCTTTATTCTTCTCCTTGATGATCCTAGATGGCAAAGAAAATAATCTCTTCCTCTTCTCTTATTCCCATGGCAGCAGCAGCCCCTCATGCTCTCTCTCTCTTTCTATTTTATTTTCTTAGCTTTTAGGAATGAAGTAAAAGTTTTTAATGTGGAATGAATAGGGAGGTATTTATAGAACTATAATATGTATACTTACAATATATACATATATGCAATATCTTCCCACAATCTCCCATCTTCTCTCTCTTGTTTGTTTTTTTGCTAGATTTGCTTTCTCTCCCTCTAATCTTTCATATCTACCAAATATTTTCTCTTTCTCTTTCCTATCCTAGAAGATATGCAAGGTGTCAAAGAAATTTAATTAGCATGTGATACTACTCCCTCCTTGACCGAGTGCACTCCTCCTTTGCCCAATTTTTTTTTATTTGTTTTCTTTCTCGCATCTCAAGTTGCTTTCAAACTCATGTAAAATAATGGCTAGAGACTTTAGGAGTGACACATAAGGGAAGAGTGTAAAAAAAAAATTTACTCCACCTACTTATTACTCCTTTCTTTACACCGACCATGCCACATTTTTTTTTGGCCCAGTCTTGGTTTTTAGTATTTGATAATTTACTTGCTACATTTGACTTAATAATTAAATAATTAATTCAACTATTCTTTTAATACTTTTGTTAAGTAGTTTAATTACTCAACCTTAGTAACTTAATTACTTAATCAAATAAGTTAATACATAAATCTCCTTAAACTATTTTACCTCATGAAATCATATAATTTAAATATCCCATCTTTGATATATAATTTATATAAAACATAACATAACTTACTTAAATTACATATTTATTTTATAATTACAAAATAAATATGTTACACATAATTTCTTATGCAAATACAATTATTTACATACCCAATATATTATAATATAATATCCTTTACCTCATTAACATAAATTCAATGAAGAATTTATTTACTTCATTAAGATATTAAGATAAATATAATACATTTTCTTTATTAAATTAATTTTGTATAAGAATTTATTCTAATACTCTCGGGTAAAGTATCTATAAATATTACATGCTTAAACCGCCTACTGCTTTTTTGCTTCATTCATAAATTGATCCTAACAATTTTATTTTCTCCACGTAATAGATATATATATATATATATATATATATATATATATATATATATATATATATATATATATTCACTAACTCCCAATTACCTATTACACCAAACCTGCACACATTACATATAGAAAATAATTATTAGTTTTATTTTCTCAATTTATAAATTGTTTATATAAATTTATTTACTTATAGCAAATAAAATTTAATATATTTACCATATTACGTCTATATACACGTCCTTCATAAATCATAAAATAATTTATATACTCATAAATTATTAAAATCCTTCACAGAATTTTGAAATCTTTAAAATTTCATTACAAAACTGCCAATTCCATACACTTATTTTCTGTCTAGGTTCTAACAGTGAACCTTAAATCAATCAATTATGATTTTAAATTTTTTCTAAATTCTCGGATTGTCACATAAATAGTGTGAAATTTTTTATCGCCACGTTGTCCCAATACTGCTCCAACTGCGTAGTCACTGACGTCTCACATCAATTCAAACGGTAAAGACCAGTCAGGAGCCCACTATAATTGGAGTTGAAACCAATTTCTTCTTCAATATTTCGAAAGCATCGACGCACAAATGATCCATCTTAAACGACACATCTTTCTCTAAGAGGGAACACAAGGGTTTCAAAATTTTGGAAAAATCTTTAATAAAGCGTCTATAGAAACCCGCATGTCCCAAGAAGCTCCGTATTCCCTTCACAGATGTTGGAGGAGGTAGTTTCTCAATTGTCTCAATTTTGGCTTTATCAACCTCTAGCCCTGCTACGGAAACCTAATGCCCCAAAATTATCCCCTCTTGCACCATGAAGTGACACTTTTCCTAGTTAAGAACTAGGTTTGTCTCCACACAGCGCTTCAACACTAAGACCAAATTCTTCAAGCATAAGTCGAAACTATCACCGAACATGAAGAAGTTATCCATGAATACTTCCAAGTTGTGTTCTACCATATCCGAGAAGATGGCCATCATGCACCGTTGAAAAGTTGCCAGAGCATTGCATAAGCCAAAAGACATATGCTGGAATGTACACGTACCATAAGGGCATGTGAAAGTGGTTTTTTCTTGATCTTCCGGCGCTATGGAAATCTGATTATATCCGGAATATCCATCCAATAGATAGTAAAACTGATGTCCCGCCAACCTAGCCAACATCTGATTAATAAACGGCAAGGGAAAATGATCCTTGCGTGTGGCTTTATTCAGTTTGCGGTAATCCATACATACTCTTCAGCCTGTAACTATTCTAGTGGGGATGAGTTCATTTGATTCATTTTTCACTACCGTCATGCCCACTTTATTTGGTACGCACTGTAAAGGACTTACCCATGAACTGTTCGAAATTGGGTAAATAATGCCGGCATCCAACCATTTTATGATCTCTTTTTTCACCACATCCTTCATAATGGGATTCAGCCTTCGTTGTTGCTCAATGGTTGGTTTTGCTCCCTCTTCTAATAAGATCTTGTGCATACAAAATGACAGACTAATTCCTCGAATATCTGCTATAGTCCATCCGATTGCTGTTTTGAACTCTCGCAATACCCTTAATAGTTTTTCTGTTTGCATGTCAATCAAATCCACCGATACAATAACTGGTAGGGTAGCATCTTTTCCCAAATAGGCATACTGCAGATGAGATGGTAGAGGTTTTAATTCCAACACCGGTGGCTCTTCTATCGATGGTTTGAACTTTTTCTCTTTCGTTTTAGGCCGATCAAGAGTGTCGAATGATTGTTTAAATTTCTTGGAAGCCGGTAATACATCTAGCCATTTGACATACTCAATTTCGTCCTCAATATTGTAGTCATCCATCCCGAACAAAACAGATTCTAATGGGTCATCTGAATAATTTCCGCTGAACTTGTGATTAACTAATTCGTCCATGACATCTATCCGCAGACATTCACCCTCCTCTTTTGGAAATCTCATTGACTTAAATTTGTTCCGGTAAGAATATTTTACCATTGAAAACTCAGTTAATTGTCATTCATAAAATGATTATTGTATATTATCCTTCTTGTGGGTAACTGTTTGCTTATTCTTGCAAAAAACAATGCAGATGAAGTTAAAAAGTTTGAAGAGTTTTCTACAAGCAAGGGCAAGGACAAAGTGTTTGATTAGACGACAACGTTTAATTTATCTTTTATTTATGAAGCTTATGTAATAGATTTATTTATGATCATGTTTCAATTTTTCCGCTAATGATTGTAATAAAGGTTAGATGACCTGGGATTTATTTTAGATTATGTAACCCTTTAAATGGGAAATTGATTGTTTAAGCTCTTCAGTTTAATTATATCATTTGTTTATGGGTAGTTAGTTATGATTTAATTGGACAGTGAACACCAAATTTGTGAGATTAAGATGCCCGGATTTGGGGGTGTCACACCACCAACGAGGTTAAACAACTTTCAATATACATGCTTACATGTAATCATATGACTAGCATGGTTTATGACTTGAAATCTTACTTCAAGACATGTATAGTTCATAGTATGTCTATCTAGTAGTGTGCACGTACCCATCATGCATAGAGGCATAAAAGTCCTATCATGTTTGCAAATATAAGCCATGTTTAAAGACCCAAAAGTTACTAGTATGTCATCCTACAAGTTCAGAAGTTTAGATAATACAATGCTCATGAATAATATTTTTAAAACATCTAAGTTTCTTTTCGAAACACATACTAAGTCATGTTAATGCTTTCTATTATGAGTAAGGAAATCTTATATGTCATGTATAATATCATGCATTTTCATGTTACACCACTTAGAATAACATATTCTATCGTCGGGAGCACTATACTTGCGTATGTGCTCGTTCGACACCTTCCGATCGCCTCCGAATACTTATTAGTCACAAAGATGACTATTTATACCCTTCCTAATGATCTCAAATTGAGAAACTTAAAGAACAAAAGTTTTAGGTCTAATCGTCCTCGTTCTGGATCATCTTGAAAACGTTTTACTTAATTTACTACAAGAAAGTTAGAAGCGGTCCACGATCGATGCCCGACGCAATATGACCCAAATGGCCTTGGGGGGGCATCGAGTGCGTGCTCAGGAAGCAAAGATCTGAGACCCTCGTGCTCTATTCTTCACGATTTTACAGACCCCAACCCCTTCCGATGATCATAACATGTGTTATACTCATCCAATTTAGTTCATTTTCGATTCTATAGGTTTGTAACTCATAAAACTACAACATACCAAATATCCATCAACTAACATAAACATTAACTAACCCAAATATGAATTTACAACTCATGTTCAAACTAATTGTTCATGTTTTGACAATTTAACGAATTCGTTTCTCAACCAAATTTGTTCGTTTAACTTCTGTTGTTTTTGTTTCTTGATATACTAACACAATATATAACCAATTAATAGATTCTAGCATGGATTGAACATCAAATTTTGGACTTACTAAACCATTTTCATATACAAAACACTGTTATCTTAATTTTTTTCTACAAACCACTTTTCCATGAATTTGATTACTCAATACAACTTCTATATAATAATTATCAGATTATACATGTACATAATCAACATCTTAAACCTAAGAGAATACAAATTAAAACCTAGGGTTAGATTATTACCTTCTTCATCTTTCTATGCCTTGACAAATAATGAAGAATTGCTTGGTCATTCTTCTTCTTCCTTTCTCAACTTTCTCTGAACTCTTCTCTATTTCTCTCCCTCTCTCTACCCTAGCAAATAAAACTGACAACCACTTTAACGTGGTTTAGTCAAGTAACAAAACAAATAGACTCAGGAGTTACAAATATAAAAGGGCACAAAGGCTTGTTTGGCTAGCTCCAAATAACCTCATTTCTAATTTATTTTTATAACTTCCTTATTATATAGTACCCCATCGTCACACTTTATTTAATTTAATTACTTAATATAATTCCAATTTTATTTAACGAATCATTAGCCCTCTAATTTAATTATTTACTTAAATTAGGACATCACCAACACATTAGCGTAATAAAATACACACAAATTATAAAATTATTTTTCATCAATTTACTTAATATTATCATACATGAATAAATTATTCCATAATAATTCACATCAAATATTTACTTTATTTAATAAATATCTCAACTAAAATATTTATTTTACATGATAATTATCTTAACTATTTATAAAATTCACAATTAAATTACATTAACATATTACATTTATATGTAACACATTACCCTCTCATTTTATTAAAATAAATATATTTACATTAATTCACTATTTTAATTAAGTTAATTACTCTCAATATTTATGAAATTTAATTCATAATAATTCCATTGCCAATAAGGCATTGTTTCACTCAAACTCAAAGCATCTCATAATAAGAATTTTAATTATTAAATTCCTATTTTAATAACTTATAAAAATTCGGGTTGTCACATGGGTAATATTTACAAATTTTGCAAAGTATGCAAGTTGTTGTATAATATTCGATTGTTCGGGGAATATTATTTTTGTCAGGGAATATTCGTACGACGGCACAATCATTGGTGGACTCTACAATGGAATTATTGTCGGATTGAGAAAACGACGAAAAATATTTTTTATGAAAATAACGGCGAAAGTTTTACCGTTAAAACTGTTGAACTACTCGGTAGTAAAAGCACAGTAATACACGTGGTTGCATTGTAGCACACGATATTGATTATTGATGCTTACGTGAGAAGTCACTCAGTTTTTTTCAATTATTGCTACAGTAATTGTTGCATAGTATCTCACGTTATTTGATTCAATTATTGTCGATATTTTATATATTATTAAATCAATAATTGAGACGACGAAGTTATTAATATTATTATTTACAATATTAATGATGTCTAGTAGTTCTGCCAATGAGATGTTTGGTCATCTAATTGCGCGCCAATAGAGAGAAATCTTTATATATAAAAGAGAATACTTTTATAAAGTTATTTGTTTTATTAGACAATAATTAGAATATATTATATTTTATTATGCATAGTGTTGCATTGTGCCTGCATAGTGTTCTGCATAGTAAATCAATATGGAACGTCCGTTTAAAAGTAAATTAATCTGGACCGTTCATGAATTAGTTACTATTCAGTCCATTCTTCTATAAATAGAAGCTCATTCCTTCATTATTTCTTACGAATTCACTGAAACTCTAGAGAGGGAAACTATAGAGAGAAAGAAGAAAAGTATTCAGCTTCTTCGCTACTCCTATATCTAGTTTCTTTTAAGGTAAGGGATATTATTTGTTGTACTCGTAAGGGGTATTATTTCTTTTGTATTCATGAAGAGAACTTCTGTTATTCCATTCTTTATTATTCTGTTGAATAACTTTTGTATATCTGCTACCCTATACTTGGTGAAATTCTTCTGTTATTCCATTCCTTATTATTATGTTAGAATAACCTGTTGATGCAAAGTACCGCATACATGGTGAAATTCTTCTGTTATTCCATTCCTTATTATTATGTTGGACTAACCTATCTATGTGAAGTACTGCATACATGTGACACCCCCAAACCCAGGTACTTCATTCCCACAGGATTTGGTGTTCACTTAATCAAACACTCATATCTACCTACCCAATCACAATAAAACTGGACAAATAAAATCTTTCCCATTAAAGGATTACATAATAAAATCTCTCAGGTTATCTAACCTTTAAATACAACATTCAAATGCGGAATTTAAAATAAACTTCATTACAACCATTCAATTAAAATCTGAAAATCAAATATCAAATTACAAGTCTTCAAAACTTGTTCATCTTTCTTTTTCCCTTACTGGTGTTAGGTACATCAGCCTTTTCATCTTTAACTGTAAAAGTTATATAAGTAAGAGTGAGCAAACAATGCTCACTTGAAACAATAAGAAATCGACAAGAGTATAATAATAATAACTGCCCATGATAGGCTCATCAAGACTGAATGGTACTCTAACAATGATAATCAGGAACTGCAATCCAAAATGTGGAATAAATATAACTGAGGGTTATAAGACCATGAACTATGTCCACAGTTGTGAGTAATCTTTCAACTCCAACTTTAACAGTCATAAGACTATAAGGACTCCTCGTACTTAGGGGGATCAACCATTCGTAGCATGTATTGTGCACAAACATTTAACGCCACGCGTAAGTTATCCTAATAATAATAATAGGTTGTTCATCTCAAATTATTTGGAGTTCAAGTCCGCACCAAAGAGAGTTTGGTTTGGATAAGCTTTCAAGGGTAATTTGAAGTTCAACGATCATCAACTAGAGGACTAGTTGAATTAATAACATCATATTACAGAATAATCATAATTGAATCAACATGGTAAACCAAAATCATGCTTTAGGAATAATCTAATAGCATATACATTGAATAACTATAAAATGCCTTGCTTGAACAATATTAAGTCAAGGTTAATTAGAATTGAGTACTAAGCATGCATAACCGTTTGAACGATAAAATTGCTCGACATTAGTATAAATAGTTGTGCATGCTAAACAACAAGTTAAATACAAGAATAACTTGTCAACATCAAACCAAAGTTTAGAAAGCTTGCATCATTTATAAGGTAATCGAATTGAAACAATAAATAGTTCAACAAGATAAAGAATTAGAAAACTTGCATTATTATATTGGAAACAATAATTGATTCAATCAAGATAATGGATTAGAAAACTTGCATTATTATATTGGAAACAATAATTGATTCAATCAAGATAATGGATTAGAAAACTTGCATTATTATATTGGAAACAATAATTGATTCAATCAAGATAATGGATTAAAAAACTTGCCTTGTTCGTAGGCTAAACCGAATCAATACGAATCACAATATCCTATAAACATATGTCATCATGACATAGTTAGCCATTACTATTTTACAAACATAACTAAGTATGTACATCATTTAAAAATTAGATTTTTAACCATATAATCAAGTTATAACACAAGTTAATCCTTAATAACATAATTATTCATAGTATAGAAATACTAAAATCAACATTTTACAGTCCTACTATCTTCACATAACTTTTCTTAAAATTTCGTGTACAAAAGTACCACGTCGAGACCATATCTCTCGACTCGACTCGTGCTTCGACGTGGGCATGGTATAAGGCATGCAGCGGTAAATAACTCCACTGAAGCCACACTGAGGTGTGGTGATGCCATGGTGCCACTATCAGATATTGGGTAGTAGCGTACATGTAATGAAGCTAACGATTCGATTGACGACTTACAATGAAGACGGAAAAAGCCAATTTTGGCCTACAAGCTCGTTTCTAACAGACTAAATAGCATGTAAATCATACAAAAACTCCATGTAAATAAAATTCAAGAATTCCTAACATGTTTCTATCCATACAACAACATAAACAACAAAATTAACACATCCAATTTCACTGTTTTTGGCTAAAAACTTACTTTTTGATACTTCAATGAAAATAAACACTGTAAATTTTGTATTTCAACCAAATCCATTAATTTAAAGCATTTTATCAAAGTATATACATACTTTATCAATTTAAATGATCAATTTATCAACTAAACAACTAATTAACCCTCAATTTCTACTTTAAGCTAAACAATATATATTCACAAAAACTCTCTGTAAAAACATTTTCTTCACAAATTACATACATATCATCAATTCATTGATTATAATTCATGAAAATAGTTTTAACATCACTAGTATGTCATATAAAGCCACATAACGAAAAAAATTCATGCTTACACAAGGATTCTACAGAGAATTTGAGAAGAGAAAAACTAAACTTTTAAAACTAAAAAGAATAGAACAATACCTTGAAGAAGATGATATGGCTATTCCTTTCTATTCTGAAGCATTTCCTTCTCCAATCTCTAGCCTTTCTTCCTCTCTTCTTTTCTTCTTCTCTTCTTCTCTTCTTCTTCCTTTGAGTTTTTCTTTCTTCTCTCTAACCTCTCTCCTATATTCTTACGTCTTATGATATAAAGTATATAGATATAATATATATTGATTATATAAATATAAATATAGAACATATAACTGATATCAGTTATTCAATTTTTGAAAACCAAAAGCCATAAGGCTTGTTTGGTTACTTACTAAAAATATAATCATTTATTCCTTATGCCTTATTTAGTAAAACATAATTAGATTAAAGACTTAATAGGCATTAGGCCTTGTTTGGCAAAAACTGAATTAAAACTCCTTTAAGTTATTTTAATAACTACTTTATAAAAGGTTATTTGTCACACATTAATTTAATTAAATTAATCTTTATGACAATTTATTAAATTACTACATCACATAAATCAATACCACAAAATTATAATTTTTATATAATTATAACTTTATTTAATTAACTAACACATCCTTTTTAATTATAAATTCAAATAAAAAGAATAGTAATTCAATTAATCAAAACTCTCTAACTTAATAATTAAATTAAATTAGCATAAAATAATTAATTTCCTTAATTATTTATTTAACAAATAGTTAACCAAATTGAATCAAATTTGAACAATTATTTATTTAACAATAAACACATCCATATTAAATACTTATATAATTCAATAAATATTTAATATAACAATTAGAAATTCTGGAATGTTACATCATTCCCTCCTTACAAGGATTCTGTCCCCAGAATCACAATTCAAACAACTCATTTGTCACATTCTCCCCTACTTACAAAGATTTTGTCCCCAGAATCGAAGATATAGATTAAACAAACAACTCAGGGTAATTCTTCATCATTTCAGCTTCGAGTTCCCACGTGGCCTCTTCGACATTGTGGTTCCTCCATACTACCTTTACAGAAGGTATCACCTTATTCCTGAGCACTTGTTCTTTCCTGTCGACTATCTGGATAGGAACCTCTTTATAGGACAAGTCTTTCTCAAATTGTAATGGTTCGTACTCAATTACATGCTTGTAATCAGGTTTATATGGTCGTAACACCGAAACGTGAAAAACATTATGAATGTTTTGCAATTCTGGAGGTAGAGCTACCTCGTAAGAAACCTCTCCAACTTTTTGCAGCACTTCAAAGGGTCCAATAAACCTCGGGCTTAGTTTCCCCTTTTTACCAAATCGAATTTTTCCCTTCCAAGGTGAAACTTTTAGGAAAACATAATTTCCTACATCGAATGCACGATCTTGTCTGTGTTGATCAACATATTTCTTTTGTCTGTCTTGAGCAGCTATCAATCTTGATCTGATGAGTTTGACAACCTCAGCAGTTTGTTGTACCAGTTCTGGTTCTAACAGTTGACGTTCACCAACTTCATCCCAGCACAGTGGAGTTCTGCACTTTCTACCGTATAATGCTTCGTAAGGCGGCATGCCGATACTAGCGTGATAACTGTTATTGTAGGCAAATTCCACCAACGGTAATTGTTCATCCCAGCTTCCTTTGAAATCCATGACGTATACTCTCAACATATCTTCTAATGTCTCAATCGTTCGTTCACTTTGGCCATCTGTTTGCGGATGATATACCGTACTCATTCGCAACTGTGTTCCCATACATCCTTGTAGTCTCTTCCAGAAATTTGATGTAAACCTCGGATCTCTGTCAGATACAATTGATACTGGAACTCCATGTCTTGAAACGATCTCCTTAACGTACAGCTTTGCCAGCTGATCAAGATTAAATCTAATCTTTATTGGCAAAAAGTGTACAAATTTTGTCAATCTGTCCACTATCACCCAAATTGCATCGAATCCTTTCTGAGTCGTTGGGAGACCTACCACAAAATCCATTGTGATATGTTCCCATTTCCATTCCGGTATCTCCAACGGTTGAAGTAACCCGGTTGGTCTTTGATGCTCGGCCTTGACTCTTTGACATGTTAAGCACTTTGCAACGCATTCTCCAACGTCTTTTTTCATGTTTGGCCACCAAAAATGTTGTCTCAAATCTTGATACATTTTCGTACTTCCTGGATGAATCGAATATCTCGAGCTATGAGCTTTTGTCAAAATGTCCTCTTTCATATCTGGTACTGTTGGAACCCAGATTTTGTCCCTCGAATCTCAGCATTCCATCAGTATCAACCTTGTATTTCACTTCCTTTCCGTCGACCACACTTTCTCTTATTTCTCTGCATTCCTCATCTTGTAGTTGAGCGTTCTTCACTTTGTCCACCAAAGTTTGACTGGCTTCTATCTGGTACAATTTCTCATCGGATTCTTTTGGAAATTTGATTTCCAACTCTAACCTTGACATTCCTATAATAAGCTCCTCCTTATCAGTTAACAGCATCAACTTTTCTCTGCCTTTCCTATTCAAGGCATCTGCAACCACATTTGCTTTGCCTGGATGATAAAAGATATCACAATCGTAATCCTTTATCAATTCCATCCATCTCCTTTGACGCATGTTCAGGTCCTTCTGAGTGAAAATGTACTTCAGACTTTTATGGTTTGTGTAGATCTCACATTTTTTTCCATAGAGATAGTGTCTCCATATTTTTAAAGCAAACACAACCGCCGCTAACTGTAAATTAGGAGTCGGATACCCTTTTTCGTAGTCCTTCAATTGCCTTGATGCATACGTGATAACTTTTCCGTTCTGCTTAAGGACACATCCTAATCCCTTGTGTGAAGCATCACTGTACAACCAAAAAATTTCCTGCATTATCTGGTAATGACAACACAGGTGCCACACTGAGCTTCTTCTTCAATTCTTGAAAACTCTCCTCACATTTCTCCGTCCAAACAAATTTTACAGTTTTTCTCGTCAAATTTCTCAACGGAGTGGCAATCTTGGAGAAGTCTTGGATAAACCTTCTGTAATACCCTGCCAATCCCAAGAAACTTCTTACTTCTGACGGAGTTCTTGGTTGTTCCCAATTTATCACATCTTCGACCTTTGATGGATCCACTGAGATTCCATCCTTGTCAATTACGTGTCCAAGAAATTATACACGTTCTAACCAAAATTCACATTTAGAGAATTTTGCGTACAACTTTTCCTTTCTTAGTGTCTCCAGCGTTAGACGTAAGTGTTCCACGTGTTCTTCTTGAGTTCTAGAATACACCAGAATATCGTCAATAAACACCACCACAAACTTGTCTAAGAATGGTTTAAACACTCTATTCATCAAATCCATGAACGCTACAGGGATGTTTGTCAAACCAAAAGACATCACCAAAAACTTATAATGTCCATACCGAGTTCGGAATGCCATCTTCGGTACATCCTCCTTCCTTACTTTCAGTTGGTGATACCCACTCCTCAAATCTATTTTCGAGAAATATCTAGCACCCTTCAACTGGTCAAATAAGTCATCTATTCTCGACAATGGATACTTATTCTTAATAGTGACTTTATTTAACTCTTTATAATCAATGCAAAGACGCATTGACCCATCCTTCTTCTTTACGAATAACATCGGTGCTCCCCACGGTGACACACTCGGCTGAATGTATTTCTTGTCCAACAGCTCCTGTAGTTGTACCATCAGTTCCTTCATCTCTACCAGAGCCATTCTGTATGAGGCTTTCGATATCGGAGCGGTTCCTGGCGCTAAGTCGATCACGAACTCAATTTCTCTATCTGGCGGAAGTCCTGGAAAATCCTCTGGAAACACGTCCACAAATTCCCTAACCACTAGTATTTCTTCCAGTTTCACACCCTTCTTCTGAGTATCGACTATGTAAGCTAAATAACCCACACAGCCTTGACTCAACAACTTCTTGGCCTACATAATCGTCAGACATCTCATTTGTCTAGGCGATTTGCTACCATTGAAAACAACCTTTGACGGAGTCATAAGGTTTACACACTTCTTTTGGCAATCAATTATCGCTCCATAATTGAACAACCAGTCCATTCCCAAAATAACATCAAACTCTCCAAGCCTAATCGGCATTAAATCTACCATAAAAATATTTTCCTTAATGTTCACCCTACAGTTCTTGTATACGAACCTAACAGGAACTACTTCCTTATTCGCAATTTCTATGTTTAAAGAGAAATTCAATTCTTCACTAGGCAATCCTAACCTCATAGCGAATTCATCAGATATAAATGAGCAAGTAGCACCCGAATCAAATAATACATAAGCATCAATATCATTGATCGGGATAATACCTGACACCACATCCTTTGATTGCACAGCATCTTGCATAGTCATGTTGAAGGTTCTAGCCGTGGGCTTATTTGTTGTTGTTGGTCCCGCAATAGCCAACGCACCTCCACTAGCATTTCCCTTACTTTCATTTGTCTCACCAGACCTCTTCTTAGGGCATTCACGAGAAAAGTGATCCTTGGATCCGCACGTAAAGCGCACATTCTTCTTAGCTTGAGTGCAATTTGGGGCAATGTGACCCTCCTGGCCACAATTGAAGCATACTCATTTCCCCAGCAAACACACTCCCTTATGAAACTTTCTGCACGTAGCACATGCTTCGAACTTCTTATTATGTTGGTTTCTTTGCTGATTTCCAGCTCCTCCATTCCCATTCCACTTCCTCTTCAAGTTGTTGCCATTACTATCGTTACCACCACTCTTAGCTTCACCTTCACTTTTCTTCTTTCTCTACTCTTGATTATGCTTTGTTACCGCCTCGCCTCCACTTTCAGCAAGAATTGCCTTCTCCATCACTGCTGCAAATGTCTTCAATTGGAACAGGGAGACCCTATTGTACAACTAGGGTTTCAGTCCCTGCTCAAACCTCTTCGCCTTGCGCTCGTCTGTGCTGACCTGATATGGCGTAAACCTCTCCAACCCGTTGAATTTTGCGGCATACTCCAACACCGACATTGTTCCCTGCTTCAACTCCAAAAATTGGACCTCTAGCTGACTCTTCGAACTCTCTGGGAAATAAATATTGAAGAACAACTCCTTAAACCTATCCCAGGTCATTACTCCTGGTCCTTCCCGAGTTTTATTGGCCTGCCACCAATAACTAACCTCTGCTTTCAACATGAACATTGCAAAAGAAGTCTTCTGATTCTCCTCTACCCTAGCCACATCAAAAACCTTCTCAATTTCCATAATCCAAGTCTGCGCTTCAACTGGATTCATGGATCCACGGAATTCTGGTGGTCCAACCGCCTTGAAGTCCTTAAACGTAGCACCTTGGTTCTGAGGTTGATTCTGCGGTTGATTTTGCAGTGCACCTGTCAGTAACATCACCAATTTCTTTGAATCAGGGGTTAGCTTCAAAGATTATCATTGTTGGTTCCTTCAATTGGTTTCTCTGACGGGGTGGTTGACGTCTTGGAGGCATTTTCTGTTAAAAATACACTCATTAGATTATTACTCGACTCTTTCAAGTAATTTCTAATTAACTTGCCCCCATAAAAGTAATCACCACATAACATATAACACTTTGGAGAAAAGAAGATAATAACTTTTATTCATACTTAATTCTTTGAAAAACATCATATTCATAGCATCACTGCTATTTACATTATTTTCCTGAACTACTAAAGTTTCAGGACATCATCATCATATCCCATAAGTTGCATAACACTTGGGATTTACATAATACTTATCATAACATAAATCATAAATCAAGTTCACTTCCTAAGTTGTCCTATTAAGATACTGTAAAGCCTTACGACGCTTTTCTTCCATAATTCGGAACATGGTCCGACGATCTAGTATGTACGAGGGTAGCGTCTCGAACTGAATTGGGTAACCCATGACCCGATCCTGAGCTTGATTGACTGCGATGTTGAATACGTTATTCATTTCCTACATCTTCATTCTCTTTGCTTGTGCGTCTCCCTCTGCTATTTCGGCCCATTGATCAGCTTCCTCGTACGCGTCTTCGCCTCTTGCCCTTTTTGCAGACTCTTCTCTCAACTTGCTCTTCAACTCTGAAATCTTAGCTCTCATTTGGTCGTTCTCTTCTTCAGTGTGAACCAGCTTCTCTTTAACATTGTTCAATCGTTCTTCTCGATCCTGGATCTCGTCATCCTTCTGTGCCATTAAGGTCTGTTGTTCAGCTACTATCT